>JARFXV010001900.1:0-391572 GCA_031761425.1 Cosmopolites sordidus | reverse complement strand
TCTTATTATCTTCTTGGACCTTCCTGGTATATTTTTTTAGTTAATTTTCTTGGATTTATTGGTCCGTATAAATTTAAAAAAAAAAAAAAGATAAGTGTTCAGATTTTTTGGTTTTTATTTAACGTTTCGGTCATGACTCAATCTTCATCAGAACACTGTTTTCCATTGCAGGTATTCTATAAACAATGCTTGTCATTATATTTTAAAAAATTGTTTCTAGGTTTTAAAACACGTATAACGTTAAACAATTAGCATTTAACTTTAGAAACACTAACGACACTAATGGACATTACACTCCGCATAACAGCCAAAAGAGCGGAAAAAAAAACATTTACTTGTGTTATTATTTTTTGAATAGACTAAGATTATTAGACTAAGATTTCAAGTGACTTGAAAATTTCATCTCGGTCAAAAACATGGAGTTTTGAAATTTTTGAAAATTTTCGTACGATGATTTACTACGACTTTCAACGTAGATTATCGACTCACTTCGACTTTTGGCGATAAAACACCATCTAAAACTACCGTATATCACTGGTTTAGTGAATTCAATCGTGGCCGTCGTTCGCTCACAGACGAATTTAAAGAAGGTCGTCTAAAATCGGTCACGAATAAACTACGTGGCCAACGATTTTCGACGCTAGAAGAAGCGGTTAATACGTCCAAAACGCTTGTTTTAGAGATACCTCAATCGGAATGGAAAAAGTACTGAGAAAATTGGTTCAAACATATATAAAAGTGTATCGATCATAGCGGAGAATATTTTGAAAAACGATAAAAACCATTTTCAATGATTAATATTTGTTTTTATTTATTACTCCGATTATTACTCGAGGTAGTATTGTTAGTATGTTCTTAATATTTGATTAAAATGTATCTTTTAGTTTACCCAACAAACCTTTAATCACAATCTTGATAACTAATTTCATAAATCCCTGCCGGTCGCGTTGGTGCGGCGGTAAGAACGCCTGCTTTGCTAAATCCGCGCTGGAGCGATAGCTGGTTCGATTCCAGCGCGCTCGGATGGCTATTTTTCTTTCTTCTGTCCGTTTATCTTTCCTAAATGTTTGTGATTGTTTCTAGGCAAGAGTGTAAAATCCGACTACGAATTACCCCTCAGTCACGCCAGATAAAGGCTGGGTAAGGCCGGATGCCTTCTGAGAAGTGTTCTACATTGGTCACTCGCCAGTCGGTAGGTTTCCTGATAGACTTATGAGTAGGCACATAACCAAGGGTTTACAGCCCGAGGGGCGTGCTGGCCTGGGTTTGTCGGAAGCTGATGACCGTGGTTCGGAACCCACGTTAAGCTGTAAGTCCAGTCGCTAAATAGCCTAGTTGCTGATGCGCCTCTAACCCAAACACTTCACTTTACTTTTTTCATAAATCCCCGAGATTTTAGTTTATTTAATTCTTTAACAATGCTCAGTATTTTATACTCGATGGTGAATATCAAACTGAAATTTGAAAATTTTACGGTAGTGAGGCATCAATGTATCTTGGATGTATCAGCTTCTTCAATGTTATACTAGATTGTGTCTATAAAAATATCAATGAAGGTTAATCCAGCATCCAGTAGACCCCGAACTCTAGTAACGGGCCTTTCAAATTAAGCTTTTTTTTAATTCTCGAATAAAACACACACGGCTTTATGAATTTGTCTAGGTCTAGTCTCATTTCAGTTGTACACGATACAACAACGCCTTAGAATTGTTGAATTATTTTAGGAAAATCGGCGTTTAATGAAAAATGTTTTTAGAAAATTACGTGATATTTACGGTTTGCACAATGATCCATTTAAAAGCAATATCAATCGAATTGTTTAAAAATTTCATGAAACTGGTTCGGCGAAAAATAAAAGATGATGATTAGCATCAGGGGATAATTTATTCTAATTTTAAAACTAAACTATGTTCTATTTATATGAGAACCCTTATTTGCTAACCTAGTACCTACGAAGCGTACTACGTACCTAATAAAGCGTGTCAAAAAAATATGCAAGAAAAAAGAAAAAAAAGGGAAAAAAATGAAAACAAAAGAAAGAAAAAAATGAACCGTGAAATTTACTGACCTTACATTAATAATTGAAAAAGTTGACTGAACGGAATAGGTCCTTTATCCCGGTTCATGATTTTCTTGCATTTTTCTATTTGAATGCTTTCATATGCATCCAAAGCCATATTGTTATTTACACTTTTAACTAGTTTTAGATAACAAATGTCTATCCTGATTTTTCTCAAAAAATCACCACTTCAGATAAAGCACATTTACAAAATTGGTGACTGTGTTTATGATTTGAGGCGAGGAAAATCCTCAATTAATTAATGATAAACCTTATAATAACTAGATTTTTGTGGGCTGAATTGAATAATATTGATCCGGAGAATATGTCGTTCCAACAAGATAGCGGTTCACCTCACTCTGCCACTTAAACAATTGATTTATTGAGAGAAAAATTTCCTGAACAAGTTATTGCAAGAAACCGTGATGTAAATTGGCCACCAAGATAATCTGATTTGGCACTGTTGGACTACTTTCTTTGGAGTTACGTGAAAATTCAGGTCTATAAGAACAAACCACAATAGATTCCTGAACTAAAGGATGAAACTATTCGAGCCATCGGTGAAATAGAGCCACGGTTAATCTAACATTTTGATAAAAAAATGGACGTCTGTGGAGCTGCAGGAGGGTGTCATCTAGCAAATATTGTCTTTCCTGTTTAAATGTCATATGCAATGTTTCAATTACACTGGGGAACAATTTGAAAAATAATTTCTGTTGAGTTCGATATTTAAGCTGTTTTATACGTAAATTGACATGCTAATTCCAAAACTTTATTTAGTTTTTTTTTTCTATCACGACAAGTTTTTTCTCTACAGTTGTTGCGCATCCGACTAAGCATGGTGAATCACAGACTATCAGAGAATCACTTACTATCGATCCAGAGAAAGTGAATTTAGGTAGTACTTCAGAAATAATGACGGATTTGTATATTGCCAGAACGTAGGAGGTTTAATGAAAGAATTGGCCATTTCTAACTATAACGCAACTGAATGGCTATTGTTTATAGATAGCGCAAGGCGTAGCTTGAAGTGCGTTCTCCTACATAATGGAAATTTATACGGTTCAGTCCCAATAGGTCATTCAGTTTCTTTGTGTGAAGAATATGGCGACATAAAGAAAGTCATTGACTTGTTGCAATATAACATGCTCCAATGGATCATCTGTGTTGACCTTAAAATGGTCTGTTTCCTTCTTGGCCAGCAACGCGGGTATACCAAGTATCCCTGTTTTTTCTGCATGTGGGACAGCAAAGCTCGTGAGAAGCATTGGGTGCAATCGAACTGGCCGCCAAGGTCTGACCTAAGACCTGGTGATCCAAACATTTTAAATCAGCCACTTGTCGACAGAAAAAACATTGTATTTACGCCTTTGCATATAAAACTAGGTCTCATGAAGCAATTTGTTAAAGCTTTGTCAATTGAAGGAGACTGCTTTAAGTATAGCATTTCGGCATTCCCTAGCCTGTTATATGAAAAGATAAAGGCTGGTGTGTTTGATGGTCCACAGATTCGGCAATTCGTTAAAGATGAAAATTTCACTGAAACAATAACCGAACTTGAAAGGAATGCTTGGTTGGTTTTTAAAAATATTGTTAAAGACTTTCTTCGAAATACACGAGCCCCGAATTACATCGAAATTGTTCAACAACTCTTGGAGAGCTTTAAAAAGCTTGGTTGCAACATGAGCATCAAACTGCATTTCTTACATAGTCATCTTGCTAACTTCCCAGAAAATCTTGGTGCTGTTAGTGATGAACAGGGCGAGCGATTCCACCAAGATCTAAAGGTTATGGAAGCGAGGTATCAAGGTAGATTGGGATGTCAGTATGATGGCTAACTACTGTTGGAGCATCAAGCGAGAATGTCCACAAACTGAACACTCCAGGAAAACCTATAAGAAGAAATTTATACCATATCTTTTATTTATTTTTTGTATAAACACAATTTAACTTTTAATAATATGTTAACCTCTGTATGAATAAAATATTCTAATCGATTTGGTCAGATCTCACCTTATTTCCTTTCGTATGTACACTTTTAAGGTAAAATGGTATGCTGTAGCTTAAGAACTTGACGTGATAGAGAAAAACTGTGAATATTTTAGAATTCATAGATGAAAAATTAGTCAAAAACAAGTCACAGATCCAAGTCAACAAAATTGCTGTTCCCCAGTGTTATCAATAAAAAGTTTTTTTCCATCCATCCATTCGACTGTTAAAAGCGATAATCACAATAAGTTACAATGAGAGAGCACAATAAGAAGAAAAATACAACATATTAACTGTGTAAAGTGATAAAAAATTTACAGAAACGGTGAAATTCAGAAGTCCCAGTATGTCGATGAAGAAACGGCAACGGTGTTGCGTGGCTGGCGAAAAGCCAACGATCGCGTTGGTGACGTGAGAGCGTCGCGACGTATGTTCGGAAAATGGTCGGCCGAGGACGGCGACGCTAAAAGCGTCAATGCAAATTTTGGCCGACGCTAAGTTCCGCGAACGTCTGATTTGTTTTGGATGGATGGAATGGTGACGATGTAATGTTTTCGTAACGGCGAGTTTATCGAGATATGCCGCCGCCAAGCTCAAAAAAGACACATGCAAAATCAAATTTATAAAGTTCTATACAAGCTATGCGTTTCTTATTTAATGATTTTTTATTTTAAATAGTGCATTAACCAAGCTCCATTACGCTGGAACCTGCATTAAAGAATATTCATTTTTTTTGCTTATTTTTTCCTACAAACGATGCTAATAAATACTAAACTTGAAGAGATTTACCACTAAACACCAAAACACTTTTTTGAACTGCTCGACGCACGTTTCGCTAACCATGTTAGCATCATCAGGAGATGATTTAATCTAATTCTAAAACTAAACTATATTCTATATATATGAAAACCATACCTAACGAAGCGTGTAAAAATCATGAACCGTGAAGTGTACTAAGCCTTATATTAATAATTGAAAAAGTTGACTGAAAGAAATCGGTCCTTTATCTCGGTTCATGATTTTCTTACATTTTTCTATTTGAATGCTTTCATATGCATCCAAAGCCCTATTATTATTAACACTTTTAATTAGCATTAAATTACTAATATCTATACTGTGGTCATGTTCGATTGCATGTTGGGCAACACAAGATTTTTCATTTCTCCCATATCTAATATGGGCAATATGTTCTTTATATCTTGTCAATATGGATCTTTTTGTTTGCCCAATATACCTTCGATCACAGTCTTGACAACTAAATTCGGAAATCCCCGACTTTTCATGTTGCTTTACTTTATCCTTTGGATTACCCAGAACGTTTCTTAATTTATTATATGGTTTGTACACAACTTTAATGTCCACTTTTTTCAAAATTTTGTCTAGTCCTCTTGTCAACTGGGCATCAAATGGTATTACCATGAATTTCTTTGTGTTCTGATCCTTTTGAAAAGTCGAAGATTCTTTCAATAATTTTCTGAACTTATGTTTTCTAATTAGTTTATCTACAATGTTCTTATTATAACCATTCACTTCAGATACCTCCCTAATTAATTTTAATTCTTTGTTATAATTATCTTTATTTAAAGGAAAATTAATTAACCTATTTACCATAAAATTTAATTATTTTGGAAACTATGATTTGAATCGTTAGGAATGTATCTCGAAGTGGTGGTGGTTTTTCTGAAAATATCAAAATCTAACCTATTTTTATTATTTCTACTGACTAACACATCCAGAAATGGTAAACTATTGTTGTTTTCGAGTTTATGCGTGAATATTATATTTTCGGATTTACCATTTAAGTTCTTAATAAAATCATCTAACATGACAAAATGTCAAAATTGTCATGATGACAAAAATGTCATCCACAAATCTTAACCATACCTTCGGAAAGTAACTGAATTCATCTTTTGCCTCGGTTTCAAATTTACTCATAAATAAGTTGGCTAAGAACAGTGACAGAGGATTGCCCATTGCCGTTCCATCTTGTTGTTCATAAAACCTGTTATTAAGCTGAACGTGCGTCGAACGTTATTAAGCTGAACGTGCGTCGAGCAGTTCAAAAAAGTGATTCGGTGTTTAGTGGTAAATCTCTCCAAGTTTAGTGTTTCACACCAAAGGTTCCAATAGAAGAATTGATGCTAATAAATGTAAAATAGTTAATTTTTTTTGTAGTGTCAGTAATTATGGAGGAAAAACAATAGATATTGTTCAAGGTAATAAATTTTGATAATAATACGAAAAAAGCAATGAAATTAGTATATATGCCAAAGATTTTTTTTTTCTATTCATGTAAATAAATATCGGATAAAATCGAAAATAACGAAGTTGTCGGAAAAACGACCCTAATCCAGAAACTACAGATGATATAATTGTTTGTAGTAGTACTGTTAAACTCTTGTTACAATTGCGAACAAAAGAATTGCGATCAACTGAACAAAAAATTATTATGAATCAAAATATTAAAGCTAAGAAATTAAACCGTTTGTAGCTTCTTGAACTAGTATATACCAGATGTCCCATTAAGGATGGATCGCGGCCGTATCTTGAAAACTATTTATCCCACAGCTTTGGGGAAAAAAATTGTACTAAAAATGATCATGAGAAATTCACCAAAAATATTTGTAAGCTTCTAAAACGACCGCAAGAGGGCGTGACGAGCTGAACATTTTTAAAAATCATTTTTCTTGTGTATTTTCAAGTGTTAACCGAGTAAGAAAAATTCTCAGTTATAATTAGCAAACTGTCTCCTACAACTTTGTTTTATGACATTTTGTCGTAATTTCACGAATAGAGGATTGGGGGGGGGGGGATTGTTACCTATTGAGATAAAAAGTCGTCTAATGTCCGTTTGCCTTAACCGATTTTCCTCAATTTGGATTCATTTAAAAGGCAATTGCTGTGACAATCAGATAATCTGGGAGATAAATTATTTAGTTTATAAATGAAACCGCGAGGTGGCGTTACATTCAACAATAGTTTTTTGAAGTTTTGTTCAGTTTTTTCAAATGGAATGGTACAGCTTTTACTACATGTCAAGAAAGGTAATTTTAAGAGGAATCGTCCAGTGAAAACCCGAAATCGATATCTCTGACATGTCAAGAGATATTTCGATTTTACTGAAAAAATCAGTTATTATTTCACTACTAGCTGCATTAAGTTAAAAAAATATTAACCTAATGTTTGCCTTCCTTCACACTTTACCCAGGCTTAGGACTGGTCCAAATTCTTCGTGCCATATTAATTTGGAGCGTGTTTAAAGGCCAACGGGCCAACAACGAAGATAATAATAATAACAACAGTCAAATAAAATTAACAGCACAACAGTCTAATAATTAACAGAATCTGAACTTTAACGCCTTTCTAAATGTTCAAAATGCCTTCCATCCTTAGAATGGAACCTAACACACTGGATATTAGAAATCAACCACCAAAATAGATGGAGTGTGAACGTATGGTGTGGTGTTTTGGGAGACAATAATATTAGTCCCTTTATTTTTAATGGACATTTGAATAGTGAAACATATTTAATTTTTTTTACAAAATGGACTGCCAGAACTAATGGAAGATGTTTCGTTGGAAACAAGAAGACAAATGTGGTACCAGCATGATGGATGCCCTGCCCACTTCTCGCAGGTGGTTCGAAACTTCTTGGATGCTTCGTTTCCAAATCGTTGGATAGGATGGGGTAGTTTATTTTCGTGGCCGGCGCGCTCACCGGATTTGACAGTCCTCGATTTTTACTTGTGAGGAAGACTAAAAGACCTTGTTTTTCAAACTCGTCCTACCACACGAGAAAACATGATTGAAAGAATTCAAAATTCAATAACCAGCATTTCAAGAGCGGAAATTGAAGCTGCCGTTTTTAGTACTCGTCGAAAAATAAATATTTGCATTTCTAAGGATGGAAGGCATTTTGAACATTTAGAAAGGCGTTAAAGTACAGATTCTGTTAATTATTAGACTGTTGTGCTGTTAATTTTATTTGACTGTTATTATTATTATCTTCGTTGTTGGCCCGTTGGCCTTTAAACACGCTCCAAATTAATATGGCACGAATAATTTGGACTAGTCCTAAGCCTGGGTAAAGTGTGAAGGAAGGCAAACATTAGGTTAATATTTTTTTAACTTAATGCAGGTAGTAGTGAAATAATAACTGATTTTTTCAGCAAAATCGAAATATCTCTTGACATGTCAGAGATATCGATTTCGGGTTTTCACTGGACGATTCCTCTTTAAATTACCTTTCTTGCCATGTGGTAAAAGCTGTACCATTCCATTTGAAAAAACTGAACAAAACTTTAAAAAAACTATTGTTGAATGTAACGCCACCTCGCGGTTTCATTTATAAACTAAATAATTTATCTCCCAGATTATCTGATTGTCCCAGCAATTGCCTTTTAAATGAATCCAAATTGAGGAAAATCGGTTTAGGCAAACGGACATTAGACGACTTTTTATCTAAATAGGTAAAACTCCCCCCACTTCTTTATTCGCGAAGTTACGACAAAATGTCTTAAAACAAAGTTGTAGGAGACAGTTTGCTAATTATAACTGAGAATTTTTCTTACTCGGTTAACACTTGAAAATACACAAAAAAAATTAATTTTAAAAATGTTTAGCTCGTCACGCCCTCTTGCGATCGTTTTAGAACCTTAAAAATATTTTTGGTAAATTTCTCATGATCATTTTTAGTACAATTTTTTTCCCCAAAGCTGTGGGATAAATAGTTTTCAAGATACGGCCGCGATCCATCCTTAATGAGACATCTGGTATATATACATAGCACATATGGATGCCAGTAAATAGGGCTTATAAGGCTTTCTAAAGCAAGGAACATTCAAGCATATACTATACATGTTTTATAGGGCAGCTGTTTACACCCAAAATCGTGGATAGCATAGAAAAATAACAGCGAAATTCAGCTGATTATTTAGGGAAGTAACATAATTTTCAAAAGTGTAACAACACCCCTTTCAACAACAGTTCGAGTGAATGATTAACAATTTATAAACTACAAACGATTATATCGAATGTAGATCCTTCCAAATTTTATAGAACGTGTGCTACTGAAACTATAGTACTTCTATCAGCGAGTTTATTACTGAAGCTAAATAGCACTGAAGTTTATAAAGTTTCAAAAGCTCACTACAAACGATATATAAACTACAAACGATTATATCGAGCGTAGATTCTTCTGACAATCTTCAGATGTCATAGAACATGTGCTACTGAAACGATTATACTTGTGTCAGCGAGTTTATGATGGGTAAAGTGTCGAATCCATCGTCTGTTAATAGAAATTGTTTGTAGTTTTATGTAGTTGCAGAAAAAAAAATAACCTACACACTATGGCACTGATTATGTCTGGAAATCACTGAAATTGATAAAGTTTCAGAAAATGGTCTATAAATTTTCTTTGGGGTCATGCAAATTATTTGGTCTGTGCCCATAAACCAGCAACTATTAGCGCTAGATAAATATAACTCGCACGATTGACGACATAAGATTCCAAAAGCTTGAAAAAGTGGTAGGAATTTGGATTGACAGAACCCGCTTTGTCAGGAGTAGCCACGGCGGACATTTGTCCGAAATTGTTTTCAAGCATACTTAAAAACATTACATAAAATAAATAGTTTCAAGGTATCTAATTTGGTCGCTGTTTTATGTCAATTTGAAGTTCGGACACACTAAAATAATTACCCTATAGTATAGTTCGGTTCAAGATATTTCGGTGCCTTTCGGCACAATGTTAATAGCGCCAATAAATTTCAATAAAAATATTCCTGGTTTCTTTAAAGGCACCAGAGTCAGAGTGGTTGAACTAAATAATTTTGGAAAAAATAAAATATTGTTAAATTATTATTATTATGTATTACTAAAACATTGTTTATTGGTTTGTGTATTTTGAATGTATTAGTGCAATAAAAATAAATAAATTTATCTATTAGTACAATAAAAATTATAACTTAAATAATTATATAATTATTCATTCGGTTTCACTCTCACTGTCACTTTGATCTACATTAATAATAAGTGGTTCTATATTATTAGTAAATGATCGAATTTATTCAAACTTCTTAGGGAATACTATCTACAACCTTCCTAATTAATGTTGTAGCACTTGCACCTAGAGTCGGATAAATGTGTTCCGCTCTAACATTCGATTTTATCTGATGCCACATATGTTTGGATTAATCCACAATTGGATTAAAAATACAGTAATACGGGGGAAGGCGTAAAACCGTATGTCCCATATCGGCAGCAATGGTATCTCATCCATATTCCTCTTTCATATTAAATGTTTTTAATATTTCTAGAACATCAAATTTTTATATATATATATTTTCAAAGTATATATCGTTTTTTACCCGATAGTTCTGAATTTCAAATTTAGTGTTATTTGCATTAGGAACTTTTTTGACGGTTATGTTAACTAGCATTGTCCAGTACAATTACGTTTTCCTTAAGCACATTGGGCAAAAAAGTATTTATAAACCAATCCTCAAAAAGTTCTCCTGTGGTGTACGCATGGTAGTCTAAAGATGAATGTTTAATATTTTTGGAGGACAACCGTAAACAATTTGGAACCCATCCATCCTCGGAACCAGCATGTAAAATTGTAATTCCTTTTCCCTTGTTTGACGGCGCGGCTTTGGTTTGGCATTTTCTTGATGTATCTACCCATCCTTTTGCTGGCGTCTTATGTGTATCGAACCATGTTTCTTCAAGGTAGATAATAGGACGATTTTCTAATATGAATTCTTTATTGAGTTTAAGCAGTCAAACCGCCATCGTCGCAATCGTTGTGATTCCATTAATATTTGTCTTTTATTAATAGGCCGATATGCAAAACCCGTTTGAGATAATATTCCCCGAAGGCTAATTCTGCTGTAAAGAATGTTGGTTTCATCTTTCCTTAGTCGCTGTTGCAATGAATGCAATGCAGGCATAGTTTGCTCTTCATACAGAGCATAAATTTTGCTTCGAATTAAGTTTTTGTCAACATATTTGCTTTGATCAGAATCACTACGAACTGTTTTGGCTTTAATTGGCTTGGCCACAATATCTTTAACTGTACACAACGGCGTTAATGAAGATTTTTCTGGTGCGGCTGCATTTACATTAAGCCCCCTATTCAATAAAGAAACATACACATTTTAACAATTTGCTTAGCATCGGACGATAAATGTTTTCTTATAAAATTAACACTACCGGAGGCACAATGATCATTATCTTGCCAAGAACGCCACATTTTTAGTACATTTGGAATAATAAAAATAGATTATAGAGAATTATAAAACTGCACTGTTTAAGAAAAAATTGCGAACTAAAACATTTCGAAACTATTAAACCAGATATAAAATTAATGTTACCTGTTATTTTATTAAGCCCGGTCCTGTCTACGTTTTTTTTTGCCGGGTTTTGTTACGACAGGGGTTGTTAACAGTTTATTGCAGCCATTCGGTCAACGATATATCTTGAACCGCACTATACCCTATAGCTCATTCCTGTAAGAATACATTTTCGTTCTCAAAGTTAATCCAGTTAATTTAATTAAACTTAAAATACATTGTTCACACTCACTAACTTCAAAAAAAAACGAACAGTTCTTAATCACGTGAATGTCAAACTAGCACTAGCCAAGAACGTACAACTTAACATATACCTTTAATTTTACAACCGTATAAATTATACCTGCAATATTAAATAAAGGTACACCTGAGCTTACAATAGGAGTTCTTGTAATTAAAAACAGGTATAAAGTAAGACTTTTGTCAACCGTATTGTTAAACATTGGATTGTTCAGAAAGTCCCTAGAAATTTTTCATTACTTGCTCTTTTAACGCTTGTAAACAAAAATCAGTTTTGGATTAAAAAAAGGTAAAGTGTTAGGGTTAGAGGCGCATCAGCAACTAGGCTATTTAGCGACTGGTCCGAACCACGGTCATCAGCTTCCGACAAACCCAGGTCAGCACACCCCCGGGCTACGAACCCTTGGTTATGTTAAACTTGAAAAGATTTACCACTACAACTTTTTTGAATACACTAAACACTAAACACAAACAACTTGGCAAAGTGGTTAACAAAGGAATTTGAAAATCTACCAAACCAACTACCTTCCTGTTCTGTGATAAATTCAACCAAATTCATAGAAAAAGTCAAAAATACACATCTACAGGAGGGTGAGGTTTTGGTTTCCTTTGACGTTTCATCGTTGTTTCCGAGTGTTATTTCCGGGAGTTACTCGAGTTAAACGGTTTTAATAACAAGAGTGTTTCTGAGTACATCTCCTTAACAAGATTATGTATGAAGCAAAATTGTTTTCAGCTTAATAACTGGTTTTATGAACATCAAGAAGGAACGGCAATGGGCAAGCCTCTGTCACCGTTCTTAGCCAACTTATTTATGAGTAAATTTGAAATCGAGGCAAAAGATGAATTCAGTTACTTTCCGAAGGTATGGTTAATATATGTGGATGACATTTTTGCCATTTTTGATTCGAAAAATGAAAATTTAGATGATTTTATTAAGAACTTAAATAGTAAATTCGAAAATATAATATTCACGCATGAGCTCGAAAACAACGATAGTTTACCATTTCTGGATGTGTTAGTAGAAATAATAAAAATAGGTTAGATTTTGATATTTTCAGAAAAACCACCACCACTTCAAGATACATGCCTAACGATTCAAATCATAGTTTCCAAAACAAGATGGCTAGTTTAAATTTTATGGTAAATAGATTAATTAATTTTCCTTTAAATAAAGATAATTATAACAAAGAATTAAAATTAATTAGGGAGATATCTGAAGTGAATGGTTATAATAGGGACATTGTAGATAAACTAATCAGAAAACATAAATTCAGAAAATTATTGAAAAAATCTTCGACTTTTCGAAAGGATCAGAACACAAAGAAATTCATGGTAATACCATTTGATGCCCAGTTGACAAGAGGACTAGACAAAATTTTAAAAAATGTGGAAATTAAGGTTGTGTACAAACCATATAATAAATTAAGAGAAATTCTGGGTAATCCAAAGGAAAAAGTAGAGCAACATGAAAAGTCGGGGATTTACAAAATTAGTTCTCAAGACTGTGATCGAAGGTATATTGGGCAAACAAAAAAATCCATATTGACAAGATATAAAGAATATATTGCCCACATTAGAGATGGGAGAAATGAAAAATCTTGTGTTGCCCAACATGCAATTGAACATGACCACAGTATAGATATTAGTAATTTAAGACTAATTAAAAGTCTTAATAATAATAGGGCTTTGGATGCATATGAAAGCATTCAAATAGAAAAATGTAAGAAAATCATGAACCGAGATAAAGGACCGATTCCTTTCAGTCAACTTTTTCAATTATTAATGTAAGACTTAGTACACTTCACGGTTCATGATTTTTACACGCTTCGTTAGGTATGGTTTTCATATAAATAGAACATAGTTTAGTTTTAGAATTAGATTAAATCATCTCCTGATGATGCTAACATGGTTAGCGAAACGTGCGTCAAGCAGTTCAAAAAAGTGTTTTGGTGTTTAGTGGTAAATTTCTTCAAGTTTAATGTTTCACACCAAAGGTTCCAATAGAAGAATTGATCCTTGTTTATGTGCCTACCCATAAGTCTATCAGGAAGGCTACCGACTGGGGAGTGACCAACGTAGAACACTTCTCAGAAGGCATCCGGCCTTACCCAGCCTTTAACTGGCGTGACTGAGGGGTAATGCGTAGACGGATTTTACACTCTTGCCTAGAAACAATCACAAACATTTAGGAAGTAAACAGACAGAAGAAGAAAAAAAACCACCATCGGAGCGCTGGAATCGAACCAACTACCGCTCCGATGCGGTTTTGGCACAGCAGTAGCAGGGCGCTGCTCTTACCGTCCGCACCAACGCCACCGGCAGTCTTGAATTACTATTGTTTATTTACATAATATTAATTCCTTTGATATTTACAATGTTTACATTCATTTTCCTTCAGTTGGTCAAGTTAATTCAAATTAAAAATGTCGGATATAACTTGCAATTAAGTCAAATAATGTTTTTTTTTATTTCAAGGATTCTGTCTAAACAAAAAAAAAGATTTATGCCGTTTACGGAGATAGATCTTTTTGAAAGATTACGATGCAAAAGTGGTTCGTTCGGGTCAGGAGCTTTGCCGTCCATCAAGTATTGATGTTAAATCAGTACTGATGTCAAATCCATCGGGTAATGATGCTCTGATGTTGCGTATGAGCAGAAAGAAGATGCACACCGTATAGTTATAGTCGAGAAAAGAGCTGAGGCTGAGTCTCGAGAGGCAAGAATTCTTATCTATTTACAAATACTAATCCTCAGTAATGTCTTTGCATAGACCTTTAACACGTCTTACACGTTTATATTAAATAAATATTTTTTTTTATATTAAATAATTGTTTTAATATTTTTAATATTATTAAATAATTAGTTTATATTAAATGAAAAAATATGTCGTGCCCTTTCTTTTTCCACCACAGATTCCCTGTAAGAAAAAAAACTGTACATATTACAATAATTAGCTTATCATTTTCGAATTTAGTACAAAATACTTCATACCAGATATGTAAATATGAAACCGGAATTTGTGTATAGAAAATACACGTTTATTGTATGAAAATGATAAAAAATATTATATTCGAAGTATTGCCCATCACTAGCTATACATTTTTCCCATCTCTCTGACAATTTGTTGATGTCACGCCAAAAAAACTGTTGCTCTTTTGAGCCAAACTAGTCACCTAGCTATTTTTGTAAAAAGTGCAGGCTTTTGCATCCCACCGATGCAAATAAGAAATAATCGGACGGAGACAAGTCTGGTGAGTAAGCGGTATGCGAAAGTATTTCCCAACTAAACGCCTCAATCGTTTCCTTGACCAGTTTTGCTGCGATGGTACATTATCATGAAGCAAAACCACTTTGTGTTGCCTTTTTTGATATTCTGGTCGTTTTTCACGAAAAGCTTGATCCAAATCGATCACTTGTTGTTGGTAGCGTTCAGTATTAGCAGTTTTGCCAGGTTTTAGCAATACATCACACACTTCTGATTGCACCAAACACAGAGCATTGTCTTCCGTTCATAGCGATTGGGCCTTGCAGTTGATGTGGATGGTTCGCCTGGAATTGCCCATGATCTTTTACACTTAAGATTCTCAAGATATATCCACTTTTCATCGCCAGTTATAATTCGATGGGAGAAATGACTTTCTTTTGTATTTGGCGAGTAGTATTTCGCGGGTGGTTTTTCAGTTTTCCTGCTGTCTATCATTCAGTTCATGTAGAACCCATTTTCCCCTCTTCTGGATCTTTCCCATGGCTTTCAAACGTATATAGACGGCTTCTCGTGTCACATTTAATTGATCCGCGAGTGGTTATTGCGTTTGAGCGTCATACTCATCCAACAATGCTTGCAATTCGCTGTCTTCAAACTTTTTCGGTAATCATCGACGTTCTTCGTTTCTCACGTCAAAATCGTCAATTTTGATTTTTTTAACCACTCAAAGCACTGTGATTTACCAAAAGCATGCTCACCGTAAACTTCGACATGCATTCGATGCGATTCTGCATCAGTTTTCTTCAAATGATAACAGAAAATCAATGCTATCCGCAAATCGTAGTTTCCAGACACAAAATTCGACATGTTCAAGGCTATTACAAACCATGCTGTTATACAAAACTTGTATTGTTGTGAGTTGAAAATCTATGTCAGGTGTCCATAAGGATATAGGGCCAATAACGCGGTTTGGCGGTAACTACATTGACAGCTAGGCCCATCTACGAAAAAATTCCTTCTTCATATTTACAGACCTAGTGTAACATACATACCGTGTGTCCCAGCCAAATGGAATAAATTCGTTAATAAATAAATGGGGGCGTGTTCGAAAAAACGCTCGAACACGTCTATTGGTATTTTTAGATGCGCATTTTTTTCAACAAATTTTTTTTATACAGGGTGTGTCATGTAATAGTGGCCAATACCAACTTTCTTATTTTAAATACAACACCCTGTATATTATTTAATTTTAGGATTCTTCAGGAAATTCTAGACTTATTCTATGTAAAATATCCTAGACTTATCTTCAACTGTTTCGGAAATATTAAGTGTTTTCAGATTTATTGCAAAAATTAACTGATTTTTTTGATTTTTTTTTGAAAATTATTTGATTACAGAAATTCGCTACAACACACAATAGAAAGATTGTATTGGCCTCTGTTACAAGACACACCCTGTATAAAAGGTTTTCGTTGGAAAAAATGCGCAACTACACTTTTTTTTAACACTGTAAACAAAATTGCGGAAATTTCAAGACTATTTAGTTTTTGTATACATTTTTTATTTAAAATATTTACTGTAACAAATGCTCGAATTGTGAACCCTGGACGTCCTGGCAACACCCCAACCTCAAGTAAAACTGATTCCTGACATTATTTAATATTTGTGGCGTAATTGACCTAATGCTGTCGGTAATGCGTCCTCTTAAATCATTCAGATCTTGTGGCTTGGTTTTGTATACGACGCTTTTGAGATATCCCCATAAAAAAAATCCAACGGAGTGAGGTCCGGGGACCTTGGTGGCCATTCTAGTGGCGCTCTCCTCCCAATCCATCGATTTGGAAACACATTATCGAGGTACTGCCGCACATTAACTTTATAATGGGGGGGTGCTCCATCTTGTTGGAACCAAATTGTGTCGGCTAGCAATTGAGGATTTCTTCTATTAGGGTACAAATTTATAAGATTTGGAATGAGCTGATTTTGGAGAAAGTCTAAGTAATTTACGCCATTTAAATTTTGATCGAAAAATATTGGACCAATTATTTGATCTCCTATAATACCCTATAATGCCCATGAAGAGTAAAAGTAGATTCATCAGAAAATAAAACGTTTTCCACTCTCAGAAGGTTGTTGTCTATTATGTGCATCATTTGTTCGCAAAACTCCATTCTCCTGTCGAAGTCGTCTTCACTAAGCTCTTGAGTAGGCTGTAGCTTATACGGATGCATTTCATTCTCTTTCAATATTCTTGCAACCGAAGAGCGACCAACATTGTTTTCCAATGCAACTTGTCGAGTTGAGGTATGCGGATTGTCTTGGAATGCAAGCATTACATCCAATTTTTTGTTATCGGCCAACGACACTGCTTCCTTCTTAATTTGTCTCACGTGTCCCAGTTCTCTAAATTGTTTTTCAACTTTACTTACTGTACCTTAGGATATGGGTGGTAAGTAAGGATATTTTTCCCTAAGAGACGAATAACTTCGGCTTGAGTTCGTGTCCTATCTCCATAACCTATCATCATTAAGATAGTTATTTTATGACTCTCTGATAAATACACCATGTTTAAATCAAATAAATCACACACGTTAAAGAAAACTAATTTAAA
The DNA here is from genome assembly GCA_031761425.1 of Cosmopolites sordidus. Classification (NCBI taxonomy): domain Eukaryota; kingdom Metazoa; phylum Arthropoda; class Insecta; order Coleoptera; family Curculionidae; genus Cosmopolites; species Cosmopolites sordidus. The sequence continues at coordinate 374,110 of JARFXV010001900.1, read as the reverse complement.
AGGCACGTTGATTTTTTTGACGTTTCATACAACAAATACCTACCTTCGAAAACCTGATTTTTTATCTTTGCCTATTTGCTGATAATGTTCGAAGAATTACTTAATATTTTCGAAACAGTTGAAGATAAGTCTAGGATATCTTACATGAAATATGTCTAGAATTTCCTGAAGAATCCAAAAATTAAATAATATACAGGGTGTTGTATTTGAAATAAGAAAGTTGGTATTGGCCACTGTTACATGACACACCCTGTATAAAAAAATTTTGTTGAAAAAAATGCGCATCTAAATACGTTAATTTTTAATAAAATAGAACCGACTGATAAACCGATTTAGAGATTAAACTAAACTTGAAGAGATTTACCACTAAACACCAAATCACTTTTTTTGAACTGTTCGACGCACGTTTCGCTAACCATGTTAGCATCATCAGGAGATGATTTAATCTAATTCTAAAACTAAACTATGTACTATTTATATAAAAAACCCTACCTAACGAAGCGTGTAAAAATCGTGAACCGTAAAGTTTACTAAGCCTTACATTAATAATTGAAAAAGTTGACTGAACGGGATAGGCCCTTTATCTCGGTTCATGATTTTCTTACATTTTTCTATTTGAATGCTTTCATATGTATCCAAAGCCCTATTATTATTAACACTTTTAATTAGTCTTAAATTACTAATATCTATACTGTGGTCGTGTTCGATTGCATGTTGGGCAACACAAAGTTTTTCATTTCTCCTATATCTAATGTGGGCAATATGTTCTCTATATCTTGTCAATACGGATCTTTTTGTTTGCCCAATATACCTTCGATCACAGTCTTGACAACTAATTTCGTAAATCCCCGACATTTCATATTGCTCCACTTCATCCTTTGGATTACCCAGAACTTCTCTTAATTTATTATATGGTTTGTACACAACCTTAATGTCCACTTTTTTCAAAATTTCGTCTAGCCCTATTGTTAAATTGGCATCAAATGATATTACGATGAATTTCTTTGTGTTCTGGTCCTTTTGAAAAGTCGAAGATTCTTTCAATAATTTTCTGAACTTATGTTTTCTAATTAATTTATCAACAATGTTCTTATTATAACCATTCACTTCAGATACCTCCTTAATTAATTTTAATTCTTTGTTATAATTATCTTTATTTAAAGGAAAATTAATTAATCTATTTACCATAAAATTTAAACTGGCGATCTTGTTTTGGAAGCTATGATTTGAATCGTTAGGAATGTATCTCGAAGTGGTGGTGTTTTTTCTGAAAATATCAAAAACTAACCTATTTTTATTGTTTCTACTGACTAAAACATCCAGAAATGGTAAACTATCGTTGTTTTCAAGTTCATGCGTGAATATTATATTTTGGGATTTACTTTTTAAGTTCTTAATAAAATCATCTAAATTTTAATTTTTCGAATAGAACATGGCAAAAATGTCATCCACATATCTTAACCATACCTTCGGAAAGTAACCGAATTCATTTTTTGCCTCGGTGTCAAATTTACTCTTAAATAAGTTGGCTAAGAACGATGACATTGGATTGCCCATTGCTGTTCCTTCTTGTTGTTCATAAAACTTTATTAGAATCTTATTAAAACCGATTTAGAGATGTTGTTTACAAAATATCAACTTACCACGACAATCACACATTTGACGAATGACAGCAAAAACAAAACGGCAACGCGCGTCCCCGACAACCAGTCACAAGAATCAGGCAGTCCAGACCAGCTGGACTGACCCGGTACAATTCCGTGGACCCACTGAACCAATTCTCGTTTCCGACCCTCCTGACTCGCAAATCGATCCTTCGTCAGTGGTGGCGCTTGTATCGCCTCGTTAAAAGCATCGATTGCGAATACCGCGAAAAACCCCCCATCGAATTCGGGGAAGTCGACGGTCTGATGGCTGGCGGCGTAATCTGAACTATGTCGATACTGGTGAAACACCAAAAAAAAAGCGCGGAGAAAATAAATGCGATTCATAACATTGTGAATTAGAACTCCATCACAACTCAAACGTATTGCAATAACACTGAAATGAAAATGTTCGATATACGATAATACTAAAAAGTGCTTTATTATACAGAGTTTTCATTTAATCTAATTTGTGTAACACTGTCCTAAACCTTCCTTCATGACCAGTTTGACTTTCGGGAAGAAGAAATAATTACACGGAGATAAATCAGGCAAATATAGAGGATGTTAATTATCTAATATCTTTAGAGTCGTAAAAACAAATCAACATTTTTTTCGATTTCGAAAGCCTGGGGACTTCACGTACCACTGTGGCTCTTTGTTTGAGGATCGTACTTGAAGCGCCATGTTTTATCACCAGTTACAATCGATTTCAAGATTGTGCAGTTCGACCTGGCGGAACAATTTGTTGGTCCTCATTTGTAATTAAATTCATACCAATATCCAGACGTGATTTTTGTAATATTGATGAGAATGATCTTTTTGCGTGTCATTTAGGAAGTTATTAAAACACCTTTTCCCAGAAACAGCCCAGCACATCCCAATTTCAAGGACCTGCTTCTCCTTTATATCAAGGGATAATTGAAATTGTTTTTACTTGACTTTGGATTGGACAATGTAGGAATTACCACAATATATTTCGTATGAGACACTACATTATGACATTTGATATAATAAAAGAAGAACTAACAATACATTAAATTTTTGCCACATGAATATAAGCAAAAAAAGAGACACAAATCAGATAACATCAAAGATAATCCAAGTATTAGTAAAAATAAGTATAAATATAAATATAATTCACAAACTACACATTAAAAATAAAAGCACAACCTTGAATAACTTTAAAAGGAGAGAATTTAACAAAAAATGTTAAGATACCTTTTTTGTAACGCATCCAATTTTCTTTAAGAATACGTTTTGTATTTTTTCAAATTTTGATTCGTTCATTAGTTACAAAATTTCAAATTTGAAAAGCAAAACTGTAAGAACAGATCAATGTTCACGACACGATTACATGGAAACGGTTTGTTTGACGTAAATTTATAATGAAAACCTTTGAACAGTGATTGTAGAGAGTTCAATTCCCTTCAAGAATATGTATCGCTCAAATTGCTGGTTTAAGAGTTTTGGACGAAAGATGCGATTGCTATTAAAAAACCGAAAGTCGCGATGATACACTTCTTAATACAAGAATTAAGAGCTCTAACTTTCACAATATTTTTGTTGTCATCACAAATAATACTTTCGGTATCCCTTAAAAAAGAATAGTCGATTTTTTTGGCCCAGTCTAATGAATAGTATCAGTGGAATATTTACAGTCATTGGTTTAAGTATGAAATATTCATTGCATGATGTGTTCTAAAGATTAAATATTAGAAAAATAAATAATATCAAAGTTTCCAACGCAAATATCGATGCCGATATTGGAGATATTCGAAAAGAAATGCTTTGTTTTTGTTATTCATTTTTCTATATAAAAATATTAGCATTTAAGTACTCACTCTTGTACTCCACAGTGATTCTACAATTAAACAATTAAAATAATGATTATCTAAAACACAATTTAAACAATGCACAGTATACACAAATTAAACTTTTCACGAGGTCAATTTAACTTACTGCTACTACAGCATGTCAGTGACGCGAACTGGCCGCCGCCGCGCGTCGCCAGTCTGGCGCATCACGTCACTAGCATGTCGGTGACGCGAACCCATAAGTTTTGCCCCTAACAAAAATCGCTCAGCGGGACTAAAGAAGTTTTCACATAAAAAATTTCAAATGGACTTTCAATGTTGTTGACATATGTAGTTAAAATAAAAGACTTCCACCTATTATATATAACAGAAACTAGAGCTAATAAAAATGTTTCTTTATCATATTCGTTTCTTTCAACCCAAAATTAGTACGATTTGACTCCTGAAGTAAAGGAAAAAAAAAGATCTGTGTAATTCAACGTAACAAAATTAAAATTTCACAAGTTTAAATAAAATACTAGTCACATAAGTTACAGGATTAAATGAAGGCTCTGAAAAAGCAATACGTAAATGAGTAATTTTATGAATTTACCAAGGAAAAAAAGAAGCAGATATTTCAAATTAAACGGATTTTACCGGCCTTATTGTAGAAGTTTCCCCATCTTATAAAATGTAACTTCCAAACTGTCAACGAAAAGTAATTTAGTTGAAAGCTTTTACTGAGAATATTATGAATTATCCAGAGTCTAGCATCCCCGACAAAACCCTCAAAGAAAACTCGGCTTCAATTTTGGATAAATATAAATGGTGTCTTTGATTTGGAACAAAAGTTAAAAAAAAAATTTTTTTTTGGTTAGCAGAAACCACTTTTTAACCGGCAAATATATTACTGAAGATTTTACTGTAGAAACATTTGACAATACGCAAAAAGTAATATTTAAGAATATCAACGATACCTTTTTCGTAACCGTGGAAAATCAAACCTGTCGATATTTACAATATCGGATCTTGCAATAAGGGATTTTCCAGTTTTAGGTAACACTAAAAGAAATAATAAAGTTGATAGGTATCTGTTATACAGGGTGTAGGCGAAATAAGTTTAGTAAAGCAAATATGTGTAAAAGCATATTTGACAAATCATAATCGATAATTATTTAACAAATAAACTTCAAATAAACTAATAAACATTATTAAAGTATTTTAAAAATTGCTTTGTAACGAGATCAAGAACAAGAACCAAGAACTGGCGTCACAAGTAAAATTAACTACATCAAGTCAAACGATAAAACAATATTTTACAATTGTACTGTCCTTAACCATTTTAATGTTGCAAGGAACCATAAAATGGTACCTGCAACGAATAAGATAAACTGTCGAAGAGAACGTCAGATCGAAGAGAGTCAAAGTGAATTTTGAGAAGCTGCTGCAGAGAGGCAGCGATTTTGAGATGGCTTTGTCGAACCGCTGTATTGCAAGATCCAGAAGAGATGGAAATAATAGATCAGTATGAAAAAAATCATTGACAATGTGCTTGAAACGACTGCTGCAATAGCATTAGCAGAAAAAAGTTTCAAACAGTCAAAAATATTCAATGAAACCATTGATTTAATAAAGAAACAGTGGACAATGAGGAATGCAGGGAGTCTTTTTGGCAAAGTCGAGTACATTGAGCTTTGCAAAACACTCTAGAAAAAAACAAGGGACTAAACACAGGCTGAGAAATAAAAGGACACACATGTTTGCCTTACTGCGGGAGGATGGCACAGTGTGTAGGAAGCGTATGGAAATGTTAGAGGTTATCAGAAGATTTTATTCAAAGTAATATGAAAATCAGAACCAGCCAAAGACAGCAATGTCCACGGAAGAGCAAATGCCAGATATCCTGGTGTATGAAGTGACAAATGCAATAGAAGCGATGAAAAATGGAAAGGCTCCAGGAAAGAACAATGTAACGGTGGAAATGTTAAAAGCAGGTGGTCGAACTTTTCATAAAATACTGGTAAAATTGTACTCAAAATGCCTCATAGAACAAAATATTACCCAACCTATGGAAAAATGCTGATGTGATTCTTTAAGCATAGATATATTTAGCAGTTGTGGACCACTACGTATATCTTGGGCAAAGGATTTTAATGCAGGGTGATACTACCCGAGAAATGGAACAGCGTGTTAAGTGTAGCTGGCAGGCATTTAACAGGCTCAATATAATATTTAAGAACAAACTCCCACTTTCTGTGAAGAGAACGGTTTTCGATCAGTGCATGCTGTCTGTGTTGACATACGGATGTAAAACATGGACACTCACTTCAATAATCAGTTCAAAAGTTTCGGGTACCACAGAGGGGAATGGAAACGTGTATGTTTGGCATTACAAAGCAGGACAGAAAAACCTGCAAATGGATAAGAGAACAAACGAAGGTAGGTGGCATTATTGGAATGAAAGAATTGAAATGGAAGTGGGCAGGCCATATAGCGAGGCGATACAACGACAGATGGACCAAAGCAATCCTGGAATGGATACCGCTTGATCATAAACGGCCCCGAAGAAGACCAAAAACACGATGGACGGATGACATCGTCAAGTATATTGGACCGAAATGGCAGAGGAAAGCTCAGGACCGCGCGAGTTAAAAGCATGTGGGGAGGCCTTCATCCTGCAGTGGATCGACAATGGCTGAATGATGATGATGATGATGACGATAACGATATTTATATATATATATATATATATATATATATATATATATATATATATCATCATCATCATCATCATCATCAGCCCGTATCGATCCACTGCAGGATGAAGGTCTCTTCAGCATGCTTCCAACCTTCACGGTCCTGGGCTTTCCTCTGCCACTCGGGTCCAATATACTTAACGATGTCATCAGTCCATCGTGCTTTCGGTCTTCTTCGCGGACGTTTGCGATCAAGCGGTATCCACTCCAGGATTGCCTTGGTCCATCTGTCGTCCCATCGCCTCGCTATATGGCCTGCCCATCTCCATTTCAACTGTTTTACTCTTCCAATGATGTCACAGACTTTTGTTTGTTCCCTGATCCATGCGCAGGACTTTCTGTCTCGTCTTGTAATGCCAAGCATACATCTTTCCATTCCCCTCTGTGCCACCCGAAGTTTTTGAATTGATTGCGATGTGAGTGTCCAGGTTTCACTTCCGTATGTCATAACGGGTAGAACGCACTGATCGAATACTTTTCTTTTCAGGCAAAGTGGGAGTCTGCTCTTAAACACTATGTTGAGCCTACCAAATGCCTGCCAGCCACATTTAACACGCCGTTCCACCTTCCGGGCGGTATTCCCCTCCATGGAAATCCTCTGCCCAAGATATACAAAGCTGTCCACAATCTCTAAATCCCTTCCTAAAACTGAAATTCTTCTGTCCTGAGCGAAGTTATTGAACATAACCTGACTCTTTTTCAGGTATATATATATATATATATATATATATATATATATATATATATATATATATATATATATATATATATCTATATATATATATATATATATATATATATATATATATATATATATATATATATATAAGGGTATTCCATTAAGAGGTTTCGAATGTTGGTAACAAATAAAAGAAACGTTTCATAACATACCTGAAAGTTATTTATGGCAGTGCGAAGCTGGATAGTGTACAATTATACGTGGAATACAACATCTATCAAATGACCGTCACGACTTCTCTGGCAGCTCACAATTCTTTTGTTGAAATTCTCGATTACTGCTGAACACATTTGCGGAGTTATGTCACGAATTATTCGCCTAATTTCTTCTTTCAACTGTTGAACGGTTTGCGGATTATTTTCGTAAGCTTTGCTCTTCACATAGCCCCACAAAAGATAGTCTAGCGGCGTCAAGTCGCATGACCTTGGTGGCCAATTTACGTCCCCATTCCGGGAGATCAGTCTCCCTCCAAACTGTGTACGCAATAAAGTCAATGTTTCACGTGTTGTAGGACATGTCGCACCATCTTGTTGGAACCACATATTCTTGATGCTTGAAGGTGAAACATTTGACTTTATTGCGTACACAGTTTGGAGGGAGGCTGATCTCACGGAATGGCAATGGGGATATCAAATTTTATAATGGACAACCGTATCATCTAAATCATTAAGATTTGTCTAAATTAAAAGTTCTTTTTATATCATCTTAAAAGTAAAAAAAAATACTCTGTGAGCAGTGCATTTTAAATGACCCTATAAATCGAAATAAAAATTGTAAAATGATGACGGTAAATTGTATAAATCAATTTAAAAGTTATTACTCAATAACCAAATTCCGTGCTAGAATTTGAATCTCTTCTAAGCCCTACAAACTCATTGGTAATTGCATAATCGATATTTATAGAAAAGGGATCTCAAAAACCTATTACCATACCACGAGTTCAACCTTGGCCTTCAACGCTCCAACACTAACCTTGATTCAATGCTGAAGTTGATTGGTTCGATTATGTTTCATTACCTTTTTTTTGTTTTGTCAAAATCACATTCATTGGCGTATGCCCTCGATATTGCATTATGTAATGGGGAATAAAAAAGTGACACTTTAAGACAGGTATTTTATTGGATTAATTTTTAAATTTTTATACACGCCATGACGATATTATGTAATAATAAAAACAAAATCGGGGAGTTTTACTTATATTACATGTAAAAAATTACACTAGTTTACAAATTTTAACTTTTTTTATATGCCCCGAAAGAATTGTATATAAATATGTTGACCTGCCTTCCTTAAACCGAAAACTGTTAGCCGAATAATCATGTCACATGATGACTTCAGTTTAATAATTATTTATTCGATTCAAACAATAAATATCTTGTTTCAAATTGAATTAAAATGTCGAATAGGAAGTGTAAACAAAGTTCAGATCATTTTTGCTACGTTTATGGACAGTTTATATTTTCAAAAAAAAAAAAAAGATTCGTTAAAAATTGCATGTCTACAACTATCAAAAGATCCTCAGTTTGAAAGCCTTTTATCTGTTGACGTTATGTGAATGAGCCCGATGGATCAACATGTTTTCATAGACATTTTCAAAGAAAATTTGCATTCAAGTTCAATTCAAGAATGGGTAAATGTATTTCTTCCTTTACGCTCGGTTTGTTATGAAATACTGCGTCCAGAAAGCCGAAAGGTTCCACTTAATCAAACTTAATTATCTACCTCGAATAGTCCTGGCCTGACCACGCACATATATCTCGTTTTTTCCTGGTTTATTACAAATCTGTATTGATGAATTGAAGGAAAGAGACATTGAAAGGCGAAAAACCACTTGTGAAATTTTGCTCGGCTCGGCCCCAAAATGTTTAAAAACTATTTGGAAAACGTTAAACGGGACGTCCTACCCCTCCCGTCGTATTCACCGGACTTAGCCCCTTCGGACTACCACTTATTTCGATCGATGCAGCACGGACTTTCAGAACAACACTTACATTCTAACGGAGAAGTACAAATTTGGCTTGAAGAATGTCCATTCTTTGGCAGAAAGATAGGAAAACGTAATAGCTAACGATGGTCAATGCTCTGATTATTAAGGTAATTAATTTTGTTATGGAAATAAACGCTCAAATTTGCAAAAAGATCGGCATTATTAACCGAAACATCTATTACATGGCGGGAAAATATTCAGATTCGAATAAGTAATGCAATCAGCAGCTAACAGGTAATATCTTAATAATCCGACTAGATGGAGATGATCTTCACATTTGGCATACGCATTCTTTTATGTTATCGTTCCCATATACTCAGCTTTCCTTCTGTTTATGAGCCATTTCTCCTTTTTTCTCAAATAATGAAGTATGTAACTAAATGTGATATAGTTTTTATGCCAAAAACGAGATTTATAATTTCAATTCGGACATATTGTCCAAAACATAAAAAAAATTATCCGCAAATTGAGTGACATTTATAAAAACAACCCGACACGAATTTATCAAGCGTGTTGAACTTTACCCTTAAAGTTATTGTGAGGTCGGTCCAAGGTGTATAATCAAAAAGTTAATACGCATTTTTTGAGGTTTATCATCGATAAAAATACATTCGTATAACGTCGCAAGCGCACTAAAGAATAAAACTGTGATGTCACGATATTTAATTTAGGTCAATAATTTGAATGTCGGTTTTAACAATATGGTTTAATGCATGGTCCCATGTGAAACGATTCATAAGAAGAGAGCACCGGAAAACTGTTCCAATTTTCCTGAAAAAAACGAATACGGTTATCAGAGCGTAAACACGAAGAGATTTACAACTAAACACTAAATAGTTTTATAAATTTATCGACGCACGTTTCGCTAACCATATTAGCTTCATCAGGAGACGATTTCAGATGACATCAGATTAAATCATCCTATAAAAAAAGTTATTTAGTATTTAGTAATAAGTCTTTTCGAGATTAGTGTTTTGCATCGAAATGCCAATAGAAGAATTGAACTAGTTTTATAGAAAAATCATCGCACAAACTGCTGAAAGAATATACAATCGAAATAGTTTCTAGTGATTGCGTGGTTGGCTTTTAGTCAAACATAGTTACAATGATAATGATTAAAACGAAGTTCTGTCTAATGAAACTCGGTTTTTTTTTTAGACTGTCTCCTTAAATTTATGACACTTTCAATAATCGGAGTATTTCCGAAGTCTAACTGGGTATTTGTTAGGTTTTTACCATCGTATATGGCTTTTTTAATTTCGGAAATTTCCAAGTAATTTAACAGCCTGTTTTTACAAAACAAGATTATGATTATTACAAAACAAATAAACAAATTTATTTTCTGTTCAGGTCAAAAACTGACCAACAAACGAACGGAGTACCAATAAGTAACTAAGCCCCCTTCTGGCGGAAATTTACATGGCTATTTTGAAAACAATTTATTTATCCACCGTAATTATAGACACACATTTTTGGCCCAGATATGTTGATAATATCATTTGCATATGGACGGGTACCGAAATACTATTGGGTCAAGTTCTTGAATATTTAAATAGTGTAAATAAAAAAAAACCAGTTCACAATAGAAACAGAGATGGATAATTCATTAATTTTTTTAATTCAAAAATAATAAGAAGACCGAATAAATTAGAATACAAAATATATAGAAAACCCACGTATTCTGATATAATAATTCACGCAAGTTTAAATCAGTCATGAAATGAAAAAATTTCCACTTTTCATAGTTTGACCTCTAACGATTCCACTTAAAAAAGACAGCTATGAAAAATAACTTAATACAATCAAAAATATGGCAAAGAATAATGGATATCAGCTCGATATTATAGATAAAAAACAGAATAAAAAAAAACAACATCAAACATGTTTATGCCACGACACCCGAAAAAGATTTTTTTAAATCTACGTTCATAAATTAACTTCCAGAATTCTACTTGGATAATATGAATAATACTAACTTGAAGAGATTTACCACTAAACACCAAATAACTTTTTTTGAACTTCTCGACGCACGTTTCGCTAACCATGTCAGCATCATCAGGAGATGATTTAAACTCCGACCACTTTTCGAGCATTTGGGTGCTTACCTCCGCAATTGTCCACGTTATGTTGGCTTCCAAGGCGTCAACGGTAATTAATGACGCCTTGGAAGCCAATATAACTTGGACAATTGCGGACGTAAGACCCCCAACTGCTCGAAAAGTGGTCGGAAGTTGAATTGACAGAATGCGCTTTGTCAGAAGTAGCCGGAGCGGAGATTTATCCGAAATTGATTTCAAACATTAATACCATTGAATGTTATTTCACATAAAATAAATAATTTCAAGGCATCTAATTTGGTTGTTGTTTTATATGAATTTAAATTTCGGACGCAGTAAACTCACCGTAAATATACTTCATCCAAACCTCATCTTTCAGCAAAACAACGCCACACCTCATACAGCCAGTTAAACAGCGCAATGTTTAAAAGAGTCTGCAGAAAAGACACTCCACATTGGTCAGCGAGATATCCAGATTCTTAATCGGTTACCCCAGCGGCCAGCAACTTATAAGATTGAAAGCGGATTTCCTAGTACTAAAATATTTTCCATCGAACATCTCTTCAACGTATACTACTGTGGTCAAAAGTAAGATGAATTTTTAAATAAAACATGTACGTATTTTGGGAAATCAATTGTTGCTACGAAACCGCATGTGAGGTGAGTGAATAAAGAGAGTAATAAAAGTTATAACTTTTTATTCAACTGAAATTACAAGTTTACATTGTCTTCTGCAAAGTAGCTTCCTGCAAAGGAAACCATTTAATAAGAATAATAATAATAATATTCTTTATTTAGCACTTGGCTACTACAAACAATCTGTCGTTAATTTATATTTGTATATGTCTATGCATAATACAAAATATATCCAAATATGATCTATAATAACAAAAATCCAATTTATACACACTAGTCTATACAAAATCAAACATACCTACCTATTTTTAACAACAAACTAACCTATTTTGCCAAATAATGTTTACAGATTCTATCTACAAACATTCCCAAACCCTCTGTACTTCTTAGTTCTGCTGGCGGATCATTGAACACCCCAATACCATTCCCAAAAAGTGATTTCTGCATATATGTACTACTTTCAAAATTTATATGGAGATCCTCCTTTGAGCGGATATTACATTGGTGTTTTTCGAATCGCGCTATTAAGTACCTTTCAAAATATGCAGGCATTAAGTTATTTTTAATTTAAAAAATCATAACAATGCTGGTCATCTCAATACTCTACCATACAGAGCCAGCCACACCAGTGCCAGCCATACCAGTGCCATACAGAGCACCAGCCCAAAGAGCAATTTATTTATTTTATTTTTATTACAATCTAACAACAAAGATCTGTAATAACTAAAATAGGGATAAATCATGGTATTATAGATTAACAATTTGACCAATTACTTAAATTATGTAATATTCTACGAAAGAACCAAATTTGTTTAACTATTTTTTCGCCTTCACCTCAATCGTCATCACTTCTTGTCATCCCATCATCCTATTCCTTCAACCTCAAAAGTTCATAAAATTACCACTGCTAAGGATCAAGATTCAAGAGACAAGAACATATGTGTACTATCTCGCAAACAGCATACAACCGTCCTAACAGGAACTCTTAACAAAGAAGTTTTGACCGAGAAAACAAATAGAAAAATGAAAAGGAAAGGAAAGGGTTTGCGTTTAGAGGCGCATCAGCATCTAAGGCTATTTAGCAACTGGACTTACAGCTAAACGTGGGTTCCGAACCACGATCATTAGCGATCGACTGGCGAGTGACCAACGTAGAACACTTCTAACTAAGATGTAATTTTACAGTGAATTAGTTTAACACCTCTGTTGACATGTTGAGACCCATGTCTCCATCTTCCCACTCTCTTCCCACTGCCGAGAATAGAATTGATGTCTACTATGTGCCTTAGAGTGGTAGCTAACGCCAGTTATTGTAGGCGCTAAGCCGCCTCAGGGCTCCCCTCTTAGTAAGTTCGCTGTTGCGAATAAACGATATTTTGTTGTAGTCCGTTTGATGGTGGTGGTAGTTTCTTTGATGATAGTAGGGTGTGTGTTGATGGATATGTTGGAACTATTGATGGTCACAATGAATCCGGTGATGGATTCGCTGCTTATCGCATCGGGACTGTTGGTGAATCCGTTGCTGGTCACGATGGGACTGTTGATGGATCCCTTGATGTCACGATGCGACTGTTAATGGATCCTTTGTTGTCACGATGTGACTCTTGAAGGATCGTTTGCTGTCACGATAAGGCTGCTGATGGATTTGTTGCCGGCTACATTGGACCATTGATGGATCCGTTGCTAGTTGATAGATTGTTGGTCGCATTGGTGGATGTGTTGTTGAACCCATTGATGGTTGGAGGGTTGCTGATCGTATTGGGGCCGTTGGTGAGTGTATTTGATAGATCCGTTGTTGGTTGATGGGTTGTCTGTATACATAGTTGCAATATTCCAAGTGCTTACCCTTCAAGTTTCTTCGGAGTTGGACGATGTTCATTCAAAGTCGCCAATTGTAGGTTACCAATTGTGTTTAAATTGTACGACGTTGGTTCGGGGCGAGGTTCGTGCGGGGTCACCAGTTATAGGTTATGAGGTGGGCGTGGTAGCTTCGTTTGGCTGGGTTTGCCAGTATTGTGCTGATTTCCCACCTTATAACTACACTATTATCCAAAGAAAACGCTGAAGAACTCGACAATCATCTTTATTTACAACTAAGATGTCATTTTACATGCCTCCATCTTTCCACTCTCTTCCCACTGCCGAGATTTGCCGCTCAAAACATATGTCTGTCTTTGCTTGGCTTGATGTCTACTATGTGCCTCGGTGTGGTAGCTAACACCAGTTATTATAGGCGCTAAGCCGCCACACCAGGGAGGCGACTCATCCACTAGACCATCGCGGCCGGCATAGAAAAATAGATGAAGAGAAAAGAGAAGAAAAAAGTAACTCTCAAAACCAAAACTGAAAAAAAGACAAAGAAAAGAAAAGAAAAACCGATTGATGTGAAAGAGACTAAAATGAGAATGCTTCAAGACAAAAACAAGAAAGATGAAATGACAGACCTGCGTGAAGATGAAGATAATGACGCTGGTGAGAACATGGAAAATAATGTATAATCTGCGAGGATTATGGGCAAAACAACGACATGTGGTATAGGTGTGTGATATATGGTCTCTAAGCTCACGCTGATTGCTTAGGGTATGACTCTCCTGAGGGTTATATCTGCGACTTATGCCTCAACCGGGGTAGCTTGAGGGTAGTCAAGCTTGACCGGTATTACCAACCTAGTAACGGGTCTTATCTGCCCTTGTTGTTTAATACCAAGTCAAAGTCTTTAGTCTCTTTCATCTGGATCCCTAGCAACATGGGCATTGAGGGTAATTACAGGGCAGATCAACTGACAAAAGAAGCCATATCTTCTGGGTCCTCCCCACTCACAGAGATTATTATCCGGTTATCTCCAACAAAATTCAAAATCTCATCTAACTTGAATGGGATCTTATTGAAGAAAACAATAAACTTTGGCAGATAAAAAAAGACTTCTTCTCCCACTCCATCTTTCCTCTCTTTAGACAATCCCAAACGAAAATCAACAGACTAATGATACACCACTGCCGTTCCCCCCTTCTGCGCGCTTTAGGGTTCCGCCTTATCTGTTTCTCACATCCTTACCTCATGTCCAGCAATGACTCCTCTCCGCTCTAGATTCGTCCTACTTAGCTCCTTAGAGGACTTATTGACTCCATCGAATGTCGAAAAACTTATAAATTTCCTAAAGGAATCTGGATTTAATTCCAGAATCTAACCCTTGATATGATAACAAACTCCTTTATATCTAGTCATTTAGTAGTTCTTTCTCCTGTATAATCTAGTCATCTTGAAGTTCTTTGTCCTCCATAAATCTAGTCATATTGTTCTTGTTCTTGTCATTTCTTTGTCCCTTATACTCTATGTGTCACATAACCCCATAAAGCAGTCAAAACAGAAGCCATGTTTACTAGTTTTCTGCCTCCATGAAATTCAGTACTTAAATCAACTTTGTGCCATTGGTTTCGATTGTTGTGATTTTGTTAGAAGAATAGTTAAAGTTTAATTAGCAAAAAGATTAATAAAGAAATATTGATTATCATCTGATTTGTAATTATTTATCCTTAAGTGACCGGTAAGATTCATTTTTACCCTAAAACCATCGTTGCCAATTCCGGATATATAGATAGGAACCTAAGTAATGTCTGAATGATTGTGGCGTGTTCATATATTTTTTTGGGTTTTTTTATTTGGGTTTTTCGCCACTATCTAAAACTCAAAAAATATCAAAAATAACTGTTCTTATGTAAAGAAATAATCACTGGGTAAAAACAAAAAACCAAACGAAGACAACTTTCTCAGTGATCCTTTTTTGTAATAAATATGCCTAACGAACAAAATTTTAAAGATATAAAAATGTTATAAAAAATTTTACAAACTTTTAACGTTAACTTTTCGAACGGTCCTCTCCCCCCGCTTTCAAAACTAAACTAAAAAATAAATTATATTAATTTGTAATATATAAAGTAACGAGTGAAAGTAAATAAATTTTTTTGTGTATGTCAATGATACATTGATTTCCATTAATTATAGCGCTTTCTTTTAATCTTCTGTATTTTGTTACCGATTCTTTTAATACCGTTTTGGAATTATTCCAATTTATTTTATGACCCGATTCCCATGCGTGTTGACAAATTCTAGATTTATTAAAATCGCCCTTTCTAAGAAGGTTTGTACGGGCTTTTATTCTAACATCTAACGGTCTAGATGTCTCACCTATATAGAATTTGCCACATTCGCAGGGAATTTTATAAACCACATTTTTGGTATTTTGTTGTATATTGTTTGGTTTAGTCTTTGTTAATAGAGATCAAAGAGTATTTTTTGTTTTAAATGTCGTTCTTATGTTGTATTTATTTCCTACTCTTTTAATTGTGTTAGAAATACCGCGGATATAAGGAATTGTGCGGTTCATTGTTTGAGAGTTATTATTATTGTTATTAATAACTTGTCTGTTTTGTCTAGTATCAAAATTTTTAAACGATTTATCTATAACATTTTTTGGGTAATTGTTTTTTATTAAAATGTTTTTTATGTGATTTGTTTCTTTTTGTAGTGTATCATTGTCGGTACAAACAAGTTTTGCTCTGTCATATAAACTTTTAATTACTCCTATTTTGATCGATTTTGAGTGATTTGAAAAGAAATTGAGATACCTATCTGTGTTTATCGGTTTTTTGTAAACTGTAGTTTTTAATGTGTTGTTTTGTTTTAATATTAAAGTGTCGAGGAATGGCAATTTATTCTCCTTCTCCATCTCTAAAGTAAACTTAATTGTAGGCTCTGAAGAATTTATATCTTGTACAAAAATATTTAGATCGTCAATGCTATGATGCCATGTAGCAAAAATACCATCAACATATCTAAGCCATAGTAATGGTTTTTAAGAGATTTATTTAATATGTTATTCCCGAGTTCCTCCATAAAGATATTACTCATCAATAGAGAAAGATAATAACCCATTGTCATTCCGAAATTTTGTTGATAATAATCATTTTCTAATTAAAAATATGTGGTTTTTAAGCACAGAGTTAATAATTCCAAAATGATTTTATTTTTATTATATAGTATTTATGTTTAGTTTAGTACGGTCTTTTAATGTTGTGTCATGTTATAATCTCTTTCTAACTATTAAAAGTGATTTATCAATTGGTACATTAGTAAATAAATTCACCACGTGCAAACTAACCATTAAATTTTTGATTGTAATTTTAATGTTCGAAATTTTATCTAAAAAATCTAAAGTATTTTTAATATATGAATTTGTTCTACCCGAAAGTGGATTTAAAATGTTTAATAAAAATCTTGCTTGTTTATAACATGGGGAATCTATACTACTAACTATAGGGCGAACTGGTACATTCGTTTTGTGTATTTTTGGTAGACCATAGAAATGAGGTGGTTTACTATAATGTGGTGTAAGTTGTGATCTTTCTAGATCTGTAAATTCACGTTTGTGTTTATATAATGTATTGTAAATTTGTCTCTCTATTTTTAATGTTGGATCTGTAGGTATTTTAGTGTAATTTCCCTCATCAATTAAAGTTTGAATTTTGTTATTATATTCTGTAGTGTCCAGAATAACTGTGTAAGGTATTTTTGATATTTTTTGAGTTTTAGATAGAGGCGAAAAACCCAAATAAAGGAAATATATATATATATATATATATATATATATATATATATATATATATATATATATATATATATATATATATATATATATATAGTTTTTTTCTTGGGGAAATTGGTTGGTTTCGGGCTAGCGGTCAGCAGTAAAACAAGTGTTTAATCGTCTCAATATTTCGTTATTTTTTTGATGACTTCATCAGGAGACTCTAAAATTTTTTTTTCCTTTTTTTATTTAATAAACAATGAAATAGTATAGAACACCGACATGTTAAAATATAAATTCACATAACAATAAATATATAAACTTACAATTAATGACTATGGTTTAAAACGTATGTATCTAAATAACGTTCTTGAACGATACGGGCCCCAACCAGGAATTAACAATCTTTTTTAAACACTAAGGTATTTCAACCTGCAACCATCGAGGTTGAAAAGACTGGACTGGAAAGACTGGAAAAAAGACTGGAAAAGACTGGTTGAAATACCTTAGTGTTTAAAAAAGATTGTTAATTCCTGGTTGGGGCCCGTATCGTTCAAGAACGTTATTTAGATACATACGTTTTAAACCATAGTCATTAATTGTAAGTTTATATATTTATTGTTATGTGAATTTATATTTTAACATGTCGGTGTTCTATACTATTTCATTGTTTATTAAATAAAAAAAGAAAAAAATAATTTTAGAGTCTCCTGATGAAGTCATTCATCAGGAGGACAAAAATTACGAAATATTGAGACGATTAAACACTTGTTTTACTGTTGACCGCTAGCCCGAAACCAACCAATTTCCCCAAGAAAAAAACTATATATATATAGCAACCATCGTAAACGTTTTCACCAAATTTCTAACCTTTCGTATTTATTATTTTTGTTTGTTGAAATTGGCCTTCTTTGCCTGGGCTATATAATATCAAACTAAACAAGTGAAATAATATGTAAGTTCTGTCAGGTGTCAAGGACGGTCATATCAACTTAAAAATCAAATGACATCGAGACGAAAAGCGCAAAATTTTTAAATTTTAAAATAAAAAACTTTCTGGTTACAGTAGTATAGAAACATCAAATACAAATTACAAGAAAATCATGTACAACAAAATAATTTTCAATACATATTTTCAAAAAAAAGGAATAAAACAATTTTATAGTTTGTTATCTATCACTTTTATTTTTTAAAAAATGAACTGTCACAAAGCAACGGACAAATCAATCAACATATTTTCAAGATAATACTGAATTTAAAATGTTTAATAGAGATAAATAGTTATTTATATTTGAGCTGCAATCGGGAATAATTTTCCTTCAGAGGAATTTGAAAGATTTTATCGTATGCTGGCACGCACGTCGATTCGTGCCACTTATATAATCACGAGGGTGTAACCGGCGACCGTTTAAACACTATTTAGTAATTCAGTTTATGCTTTCGAAAACTCCGCCGAGAAGGGCATTTTTAACAAATTGAAAAATATTTAATAAAAAAATCAAATTAAGTAAACAATTTAGATTTGTTCAATTATAAATACAGTGTTGGCACAACAAAATATAAGTGGCCGAGCCTTATTAATTTATTCTATTAAAACTCATTTTTACGTTGTTTCTAAGACAATACTAATTTTTCAAAATGAATTTACCGAGCAATTAAAATGCATATATAGTATTAGGCTGAACAGAAACAATTATTTTATTCATAAATATTCAGTGGATCGCAAGTACGAGAGTGAATCAAATATAAACTGGAACTTCACGACTACTTTCCTCGACTAATCACCAGCGGACTGTCGGTGTAGGTTGTTGCAGTGTAATGTATTAGGAGTGGGGGAAACGTGAGCTGTTTCACTCAGTTCTTTCGTCGGTAGGGTAGAGCATGGCTAGTTGATCATAGGGGCAAGTTGTGCAATCGAAATATCTTGAAAACTAAGCAACCAACAAGAAAAGTGTAAATGGCAAATAGAAGGGGTTATGGAAGGGGAATATATAGCGCGGCCGTCAATTGCTGTCCGGTGCTCCGATAAAATATGGGAACGCTTTGTTTTTTTTAACGTAAAAAAATATTACAGGTCATTATAATTTTTTTACTATACTCGTATAAAAGCACGTAATAAGGATCACGGAAGTATTTAAAGATTACTAATTATTGTATATGTTGTTAGTTGTATATATATAGAAAATCACATTTTTCTTTAATAAATTAATAACCATCAATTCATTTGTACATGTGATGATTCTACACAATCAAAATTACTTATATTGATAATTGTATTAATGATTATTATTGCATTTTAGGATGCCTATATACAAAAGAAAGACATCAAAAGGTTTAGCTACTACTGTAGAGGAGGAAAAAATAAGTGTAAATCATAATAAATTAATATTTGCTTGTTGATTACAATTATTTTGTATTCAGATCATTCTATTCAGTCATCAAGTCCATTTTAACCATCGCTCAACGCAAAAGGATCTTGCATCCACCAAGGCAAATATCTTAATTCCATATTTGGCAGGTTAATTTGATATAAATTGGCGAAAACTGCAACGGTCCCTAAACGGTTCTAGTGTCTCGTGAATTGTAAGGTATTTACTGGGTGTGTAGGTAGTTAAACAATTCTCAAATATTCCTCTGATGGGAGCAAGTTTGTTCAGCTGCCGTCTCTCTACGGTCGTTTCACCATTGTCGAAGCGCAGACATTGTAACAGTAAAGTGGAATCACTTTACTGTTTGACACATCTTCCCATATTTTGGATCTTTCCCATCACTTGTAATCGTTCACAAATTGCGACTCGGCTCACATTCAACTTTTCTGCCAATTGTTTTTGAGTTTATATTGGGTCTTCATCCAATAACTCCTGCAATTCCGCATCTTCAAACGTTTACGACCTATCAGGACGTTCTTTGTCTTGAACGATGAAATCATCACATTTGAACTGTTGAAACCACGTTTCACATGTTCTTACAGTTGGAGCATGCTCACCGTAAGTCTATACCAACAAACCATAACTTTCAGCGGCTTTTTTCTTTTGATGAAACAAGAAAAGTAATGAACGTTTTCAGGCACAAAACTCTACATTTTCAAAAAATTATAAATCTATAACGCTGTTATTTTGGCGGAACGTAACTTGCGTAGTTTTGAGGTTAATGTCAGTAGAATAAAATGACATATGTATCAAATCATAACTTTGCATACTTATGGCTAGTGAAATCTGTAATAAGTATGGTGGGGTATAAAGACACGTACAGAATTAACAATAAATAATGCGTATTGCTGTTCACATCAAACTATACTGTACGCATTTTTGGTCGGAGATAAGTCAAATACGAAGATACATGAATACTCGCGAACCTGTGGCGTGTTGCTAATGGGCTACCCCGCTGTAAACTCGATTGGGGTATATTATGTCCCACGGTATCGACGCAGGATTAAATGATAGGATGATAATGATTTTTATGGCGTATGTTTACCTTCCAAAACGCCATAAACGTCACTGGTCTATACCAACAAATATATTAATAACGCCATCTCTTAGCAAAATGGGCATTATTAACTGAAACACCTATTTTAAAAATCTTACTGTGGTTTAAATGTAAAGTTATCGATCGATATTTTCATTATGAATCAACTTGATTAACTGAAGGCAAATCAAAGCAAATCCGAAAGTAAACATTGTAAATACCACAGGAATTAATAATATGTAAATAAACATTACTACTTCAACACAGACTTTTGTTTACGAGCGTTAAAACAACAACTAATAGAAAATTGCGAGTTTTCCCGGCAACCCAATATTCAAAAATGTATTTTTAATATTAATTAAACGAGATTCAGATAATCAGTACATTTTCATAGTTCATATCAGATAAATTTAATGGATATAGCGCAGTGTTTACGCTTGTGTGTTCGCGCATTCTGAATTTGAAAATGAAAAAGTCATAAAGAATAAGGCGAAATAAAAGAAAAAAAACAATTTAATATACATGACTACTAATTTCGTTACGTTAGTTTTTTTGTAACAACACTCTACTTTACAACCACGACCCGCGTGACCTTAATTCCTCAGGGATGAATCAGCCCCTTTGAATATTTTATTACCAACTGATGCCGATACCGTGAATCATTAACATTGCTGGGATTCCTGAGAATCCGTGGGTAGAACAACATGGTAAAATAAAATAAAAACAGGCTTATCCAAACGATGACTAATTCCTAATAAATACATTTAGATTTTTTTACGTTATTAAAGGGAAATAACTTAAATAAGAGTGTCAAAATGGTAGACGCTTTATAGAAATTAAAAAAAAAATACAAGAATTATTATTCTTTTTTAAAGTTAAAATATTGGAAAAGCTAAAAAGCTGAATTGACCTTGATGAGAATATACCAGATGCGGCGGTTATCTTAATATTTTCTTAGAAAAAACACGTTTAAGTTAGTTTAGTTTATTCAAAGAATGTGCCATCGCTAGTTGCATATTTTCCTATATCTCTATATCTTTCCCATTCACCGTATTCTCTCGACCTCGCGTTCTCTGACTACCACTCATTTAGAATACTTTAAAACAAGGCGGGGGTGAAAGAGCCATATATATATATAATACCACTATATTGCTGAGTCAGTGAGACAGCAAACGTCTACTTATATTTCTTTTTCTACGACTCGACCCGTTGTACGCAAATGTCGCAATAAATAAACGTGACACAAAAACATAAAAATATGTAAACTGACGCACGTTTATAAGCATACTCAATTCTCGGACATGCGCATAAGACTCAAAGTAGTAATGAGAGAAACAGACGCATATATGTCTGCAGCGTAATGATTTCGCCGATCTCCAGACCTTGCTAGCAATATAGTAATATTATATACCAGGTGTCCCATTAAGGATGGATCGCGGCCGTATCTTGAAAGCTATTAATCCCACAGCTTTGGGGAAAAAAATATTATACTAAAACTGACCGTGACAAATTCACCAAAAATATTTTTAAGCTTCTAAAACGACCGCAAGAGGGCGTGACGAGCTAAACATTTTTAAAAATCATTTTTTGTGTATTTTCAAGTGTTAACCGAGTGAGAAAAATTCTCCGTTATAATTAACAAACTGTCTCCTACAATTTTGTTTTATGACATTTTGTCGTAACTTCGCGAATAAAGAAGTGGGGGAGTTTTACCTATTTAGATAAAAAGTCGTCTAATGTCCGTTTGCCTAAACCGATTTTCCTCAATTTGGATTCATTTAAAAGGCAATTGCTGGGACAATCAGATGATCCGTAAAGTGTGAAGGAAGGCAAACATTAGGTTAATATTTTTTTAACTTAATGCAGGTAGTAGTGAAATAATAACAGATTTTTTTCAGAAAAATCGAAATATCTCTTGACATGTCAGAGATATCGATTTCGGGTTTTCACTGTATGATTCCTCTTTAAATTACCTTTCTAGCCATGTAATAAAAGCTGTACCATATTAAGACCAATTTTTAATTTAACATTACGGTAAAAATTAAAACTAACTGATTTTTTCAGAAAAATCGAAATATCTCTTGACATGTCAGAGATATCGATTTCGGATAAAAAAAGATTTTTAAAAATGTTTAGCTCGTCACGCCCTCTTGCGGTCGTTTTAAAAGCTTAAAAATATTTTTGGTGAATTTCTCACAGTCAGTTTTAGTATAATATTTTTTTTCCGCAAAGCTGTGGGATAAATAGTTTTCAAGATACGGCCGCGATCCATCCTTAATGGGACACCTGGTATATATGGAAAGAGCAAAGAATCGTACTCGGTAGTCTGGTAGGGATTTTTTCGGAATTTTTTGGCAGGAAACTAATTATCTGAAACGAAATAAAATATATATATATATATATATATATATATATATATATATATATATATATATATATATATATATATATATATATATATATATATATATATATATATATATATATATATATATATATATATATATATATATATATATATATATATATATATATATATATATATATATATATATATATATTATCAATTTATAGATGTTAGTGCAGTGTGTAGCATATTATCATATAAAAAAAAAAATCCGAAAAAAAAAGGATAAAATTAAATTTAAAATAAATTTTTTTTCGGTTAATCTTTTTTTTGGAAAAAAGAATTTTTTTGGAAAGGAATTTTTTATTGATCGAAGCTGATACTTTAGACTAAACGTTTCCGCGTATTTTGAGACTATGTTTAGCCAATTCCATCCATCCGAAAAGTTGGGAAACATGATTTTGAGAAAAACGCCTTTAACGTGTTCATTCCTTTTTTCTTTTTTCTTATACTTACATTTAATCGGCGATGCTCGCGCCGTACAGCACTCCGGTCGGTATTAATTTCACTTGGGACACACTCACGAGACACAACAAGTTTAAAACTAAAGCCTCGTTCATCTTATTCATACATTGAAGTTGATTTCACCGTATTTTTTTTCCTTTATTTGGGTTTTTCGCTACTATCTGTGATACACTACAAAATCATATATCACCGACACTACAAAAAGAAACATATCACATACAAAACATTTTAATAAAAAACAATTACCCAAAAAATGTTATAGATAAATCGCTTAAAAATGTTGATACTAGACAAAACAGACAAGTTATTAATAACAATAATAACTCTCAAAAAAAAACTATAACATCTTTTTGGAAGTAAGAAAAGAAACATCGAAGCTAATTAGACAAACTAAAAGAAAATATGAAAACAATCAACTTAATGAAATAGAAAAAGATTTCCAAAAAAATAACACCCGAAACTTTTACAAAACATTTAAAACTAAATTAACAGGCTATCAACCGCAGAGCCTATGCTTTCAAAAGGAAAACGGACAATTAGCTCTAAATAACCAAGACAATTGTAAAGAACTTGCGAAATATTTTGAACAAATACTAAACTGTCCTGAGCCCTTAAACAAATTAGCAACACTAAACCCTAAACAAACAAACCCAGATTCATTACCACCGAATGAAGAGGAAATAATTAGGCAAATCAAGCGGCTTAAAAATAACAAAGCGTCTGGTGAAGATGGACTCACTGCCGAACTTTTGAAATCCACTTCTCCAGGTACAATCAAGGAAATAACCAACATTCTACAAGAAGTTTGGCGAACCGAACGGATTCCGGAAGACTGGAAAGATGCTCTAATCCATCCACTACATAAGAAAGGAGATAGAACGGATGTAAACAACTATAGAGGGATATCTCTTCTCCCAGTTTGTTACAAGATTATATCTCAATGTCTACTAGACAGAACACAGGGACAGTTAGAACCGAACATTGGTGAATATCAAGCAGGTTTTCGACCGGGCAGATCCTGCCCTGAACAGATCCTGAATCTAAAGTTGATTCTAAGACATCAAAAACTGTACAATAAAAATATCGTCTGAACATTTGTGGATTTCAAAAAAGCATATGATTCTATTGACCGCGAATCTTTATTCCGAATCTTGAAAGAACAAGGACTGGATCTGAAAACGCTAGCAATTATTAAAGCAACGTTAACTAACACGAGGTCAAAAGTTAAATTCATGGGTGACATCTCAGAGCCCTTCGAAATTAAAACTGGTGTGAGACAAGGGGATGGACTCTCGCCACTCTTATTTAACTGTGTTCTAGAAAAAGTAATACAGGAGTGGCGTGAAAAAAAGTCGGCACTGAATATTGCCCAGCCCATTAAACTGGGGAGAACCAACATCAAAATTGATTGTCTGGCATTTGCTGATGATCTAGCAATTTTACGCAGAAACGCTCATTTTGAATAGAAAGAGGGACATCGAGGACGTTGAAAAGAAGGAAAGAAAAATCATAAGAAAAATCCTAGGCCCCAAACAAATAAATAGCACAACATACCGTCTTCGAGAAAACCAAGAAATCAAACAATACACAGATATACATAGCGATATGAGAAAAAGAAGACTTAAGTTTTACGGACACATCAAACGGATGAATCCGAGTAAGCTAACTAGACAAATAGTCGAATTTTATGAAAATAGGAGTAGAGCTAAAGTAGAAATAATTAAATGGATTGCGGCAATTAAAGAGGACCTAAGATCAGCAAATATTACACAAAGTGAAATTCAGGATAGACGCTGTTTCAGACACAAGGTTAACGTTTGGAAGGTTGGCCAGAGAGAAAAATGTAGGGAGAATGGAACAACTTGGTCTGACGAAAAGAAAAAAGCTCATAGCGAAAGACTGAAATTAGTATGGGCGCAAAGGAAGGCTAACAACAACAAACGCCTCTAATTGTACTTCGCGTGGTCCACCAGGGCCCATACGTGAATAATAATAATAAATAATAACTCTCAAACAATTAACCTCACAATTCCTTATATCCGTGGTATTTCTGACACAATTAAAATAGTAGGAAATAAATGTAACATTTAAAACAAAAAATACTCTTAAATCTCTATTAACAAAGACTAAACCAAACAATATACAACAAAATACCAAAAATGTGGTTTATAAAATTTCCTGCGAATGTGGCAAATTCTATATAGGTGAAACATCTAGACGGATTGATGTTAGAATAAAAGAGCATACAAACCTTTTTAGAAAGGGCGATTTTAATAAATCTAGAATTTGTCAACACGCATGGGAATCGGGTCATAAAATAAATTGGAATAATTCCAACACGGTATTAAAAGAATGGGTAACAAAATACAGAAGATTAAAAGAAACCGCTATAATTAATTTAAATAAAAATAACTGTATTGCTATGCCTTCGATAGATTTAAACTCAATATGGTTCCCGATTCTAAAGAATACAATTAAACACATTTAAATATTTGAATACACAATCAGTACAATAAACAATCACACAGTAAACATTACCTATATATATATATATATATATATATATATATATATATATATATATATATATATATATATATATATATATATATATATATATATATATATATATATATATATATATATATTTACTTTGACTCGTTACTTTATATACTACAAATTAATATAATTTATTTTTTAGTTTAGTTTTGAAAACGGGGGGAGAGGACCCTCCGAAACGTTAACGTTAAAAGTTTGTAACATTTTTTATAACATTTTTATAGATTTAAAATTTTGTTCCTTGAGCAAATTTATTACAAAAAAAGAATCACTGAGAAATTTATCTCCGTTTGGTTTTTTGTTTTTACCCAGTGATTCTTTGTTTACATAAGAACAGATATTTTTGATATTTTTTGAGTTTTAGATAGTGGCGAAAAACCCAAATAAAGGAATAAAAATATATGAACACGCCACAATCATTCAGACATTATTTTGATTTCACCGTCACAAACTTTGCATTTCACCAGCGTAGATATGAAATTAATCAACGCCAAAAAATGAATAGTACGATATCTGTTCATGGGAGCTACCGTTACTTCTAAATCTTTTCGACACTGTAATTTTGCCGCAGATGCACTCGTGTTAAAAACGTCTCATTAGTGGGGCGCCACCGCATTTTACTGTTGCAGTGCGAAACCATTTGAATAAACGTCTTCCACATCTATGGATTGGGCGCTGTGGTGAGTTTCCTTGGCCACCTCGTAGCCCAGACATTATTCCGTTAGACTTTTATTTGTGTGGTCATATGAAGTCTTTAGTTTACCATGATGAAATCAATACACGAGACGAACTTTTTAAAAAAAATCAACAAGCGGCAATGTTATTAGAAACGAAGAAAATATAAGAGCCTGCGAAAGAATATTGAGGTAGGACACTTGATAGGACACACCACCGCTGAGGTGGATACTTTCAACACCTGTTAAAGTAAATTTCAAAAAAATGTTATTTTAAACAAAGTCCGTTGTATTTTTGACATGTTTTTTTTCCTCGTATTCGAGGCACACTTTGTGAATTGCAGATTTTTCAGCCATCGACAAGATGTGCAATAAGATTTCGATATTGACCAAGGATACCGTTTTTTTACGTGGAAATTATGACTCTTCTCTATTTTAAAGTCAAAATATTCGCAGCATTATAGGGTAAAAAATATAAACGAGTTAATTCCTCACAAAGTAGATAGCAAGCGCCTTCTGAAAACTAGGCTCAAACTAGTACCAAATTCGGATTTGCCACCTTTAAAAACCCAACTACCCCGACTTTGAACCTGATATCTTCAACCGTTTTTAAATTATCTCAATTTTTCGAAAATTTAGTTTCGGTTTCAACACCCTGTATCTTGCTCTATGATGGATAAGTTATGGAATACCCTGTATACTGATTAAATATAATAGTAAATACATATTTTCTTTACAAAATGAAACGATCTTTTGCATCATCTCAATATATTTCGCATAAGTTATGAGTGCTTTGGGATGCAGTGCGTAAAAATGCAACGCATTTGATGCATAGCCAGCAATAGCGAATATACGCTTGGGCATGAAACGCGTTGCCGCTCGACTAGTGCCGAAATACCTGAATTTTCTTCAGAAATTCAATCGTGTAATGGTCGCTGAAGACATGCTAAAACGAGTCCATTCCGATCCCACATTCATAAAACGCATTGTAACTGGTGATGAGACATGGGTATACGAGTTTGGCATGCAAACCAGTCAACAAACTCCGCAATGGGGCCGCAAAGCCCTGAATGTTCTTCAAAAACTCAGAAAGTCGCTGTAGACAAGCTAGAACGAGTCAATTCCGACCCGACTTTCATAAAACGCATTGTAACTGGTGATGAGGCATGAGTATATGAATTTGACATGCAAACCAGACACCAAGCTTCGGAATGGCGCTTTTCAACTGACTCGAAACTGAAAAAACCACGTCAATGTCGATCAAATGTCAAGGTGAAGTTGACTGTTTTCTTTGATTATCACAAGGCTGTCATTGTGAACGAATTTATAGCCAAAAACTCAAATATCATCGGACAACCACCGTATTCACCTGATATGGCTCCGGCCGACTTCTTTCTCTCTCCATAACTGAAATTAACATTTCAAGGCACCCGTTTTCAATCGATGGAAGGCATAAAAGAGAATTCGCAGCGAGAAATGAATTCAATTCCGAAAAAACCGTTTAAAAAATGTTTTGACAATTAGATTATTCATTATTATTTCAAAAGTGTATTATTTCGCAAGAGGCCTACTACTTTGAAGGCGATACAATAAATTTGGATAAACAAAAAACATTTTGTGTTTTATTGACCAAGTCCCGGTACTTTTTTGACAGAACGTAAGACGCTATCCTTCCAAATTACTTCCTAAACGATCCGTAAAGAAAAAGAAAAACCTTACCCTATAAAAATAAAAATCGAATAAATTGCAGGTTGTTAAGATTCCTATTAAAATAATAATGTAGCTTATCCAACGCCACCAAATAACAAAGACCTACATAGTTCTAGCATGAGTCATTTCCTGAGAAATATATAGAACCAGAAAGACCATTAAATTGGAAACATAATTTATAGATAAATTATTGCAGCGAGTTTATTTTATTTCAATGTAAATATTTTTCTATTGGAAAATGTATCTAATTTTACAAAAAGTTGTAAGCCTGCTAAACTGTTAACGATAATTTGCAGCTTTATCAAAAAATGATATTTAAAATTATACTTGATTGGATCCAGATTGGGCTCGATTAATAAAATAGAACGATTGATTCATTTAATACAAGGTGCATCTCACGAAAAACAGAACCATTTTAAAACGGCATCCTTCACTCACGTCCTGACACAATTTCTGACACTAGGATCATTAAAAGACAAGTTATGGGGCTTAAAGTGTCAGTGTGTTAATACCATCGGTGAAAAATGAACATCGAACAAAAAAAAACTGATTATTTAGTGTTGTTTTAAACTTGGTAAAATATTCACCCAAACATTAGAATTAATGATATAAGTGTATAATGAGGATTATTTATCCAGTGGCAGAATCGAGGACGACGAATATCATGGTCCGAAAAATGTCGTGGTTTCTCAAAGTATATATATATATATATATATATATATATATATATATATATATATATATATATATATATATATATATATATATATATATATATAGATATATATATATATAGATATATATATATATATATATATATATATATATATATATATATATATATACATATATATATATATATATATATATATATATATATATATATATATATATATATATATACTAACATATAAATCTACAGTGATTTTTACGGACGTTCCGTTATAACTACTGAACCATGCATCCGATTGACTTGAAACTTGGTATCCATGTAGAAAATGCATATACTTAATGGATAGGCTAATATTTATATGAGTGTTAGACTCCCTACACCAGTTGCGGGGGCGTTAATGATGAGAATCGCTAATTATCTGAGTTTATAGCTTTTATAAACTTATTATTAAAATGAAAATTTTAAATGAATTTTTTTAATTGAATTAATATTGTTCTGTAGCATTAAAACTTTGTTTGCTTTTTCTAACCTAAACAAATTTTTACCAAATGTCAATTGACTTGATTTAAAAAGATATTAAAAACATATATATCTATGTCTATGTATATGTTTATATTTATTAATTAAAGAAGAAAAAGAAGAAAAGAAAGAAGCGTGGAATAATTAGATTAAAACGAAAAATTAGTTTCCCAGCATTAAATTAGTAAGATATTTATTTCAACTTTTTATATTGAGTTTTCGGTTGTCAATCCCAAGATAATTTCTAATTATTTCCAATTATTTGTTGTAGTCATAAATGCCTAAAAAAGGAAAGTCAAATTAAATTTGGTAACGTATAAATCAAAGTATATGAAAGCTAAGCGTGCATGTGAAAGTCAAGATGAAACGGAAAATAGATTCCAAAAAGAACAAAAAAGAAAAGAAGATTTTCGACATATGAAATTAAAAATTCGTTGGAAAGTAAAAATAAATTGTGGTTTTTCGTATGATCCTACAGTTGATTATAAACAAGAATCGAAATTAAGTTCAATGACAAAAATTTGTAGTTATTGTAAAGCATTAAAGTGGATTTTTGAATGTGAAGGTTTATGCTGTTCAGCTGGCAAAATAAAACTGGAACCTTTGCGACAACTTCCAGAGCTATTAAAATCGCTACTCCATGGAACACATGTAAAATCAAATGCATTTTTAAAATCTATCAGACCTTACAACAATGCTTTCCAAATGGCATCATTCGGTGTAATGAAGAAGATGTCGTTTTAACTAATAAGTACATGGGGCTCATGAACGATTTGCGGCCAATCCAAATTATCATCGAAAAAGATGAGATAAACGATGAAGATTAAATGTTAGGAAGATTAAATACTATATTTGAGGGCACTATATGTAATCTTAATTTAAGACGGGAAGGGGAAGATAAAAAAAAAATTATAAAGTAACTGTAATAATGACAATAAATAATAATGTTAATTTTAAATGCCCAGCGAAGCGGGCAGGTACAGCTAGTATATATATATATATATATATATATATATATATATATATATATATATATATATATATATATATATATATATATATATATACAGAAACATTGTGAACTTGGCCCGTGGAGAAAAGTATTAAAAAGCAAAGGAAATTCACTCGTGCTCCACGTCGTGCTTTGTTATTCCTTCATCCGCCATCCAAAGCGCCAGCCAGCAAGCGTCTCCCAAGACCGGTTTCTGGCCTTAAGCCGTCATCAGTTGGGCTCAAACTGGACATCTGAAAAGCGGATGAAGGAACGACTAACGCCATGACCATTTAAATTGGCCATGTCGAATGGATGCTGCAATCACATGCAGCCACGCCATCCTGCGGTAAACGGTTGCAGCAGTCAGACTGTGCGAAAACGTTCGTGATCCGTCTAACCTCGGGTAAGTACTAGATATGATCGAAAAATTGTGAATTGGGAACGTGGAGAAAAGTACTAAAAAGCTAAGGAAGTTCACCCGTGCTCCACGTCGTGCTTTGCCATTCCTTCATCCGCCATCAAAAGCGGCTGCAAGCGTCTCCCAAGACAGGTTTCTAGCCTTAAGCCGTCATCAGTTAGGCTCAAGACGTGGAGTTCACCCGTGTTCACGACGTGGAGGACGGCTTTCCTTGAAAAAGTATTCTGTAAACTGGATTGGAAACATGATGATGTAAAGATCAATGGTGCAAACTTAAACCATCTTAGATTTGCAGATGATATCGTTCTCCTTTCACAAGACCCAGAGGAGCTACAAAGACACATACAAGAACTGCAAAGGGCCGGCGAACCATTTGACTTGAAAATAAACCTGAAAAAGAGTCAGGTTATGTTCAATAACTTTGCTCAATACAGAAGAATTTCAGTTTTAGGAACGGATTTGGAGATTGTGGACAGCTTTATATATCTTGGGCAGAGGATTTCAATGGAGGGGAATACCCCCGAGAGGTGCAACGGCGTGTTAAATGTGGCTGGCAGGCTCAACATAGTGTTTAAGACCAGACTCCCACTTTGCCTGAAAGGAAAGTCTTCGATCAGTGCGTTCTACCCGTTATGACATACGGAAGTAAAACCTGGACACTCACATCGCAATCAATTCAAACATTTCGGGAGCATAGAGAGGAATGGAAAGATGTATGCTTGGCATTAGAAGAAGAGACAGAAGGTCTTGCGCATGGATCAGGGAACAAACGAAAGTCTGTGACATCATTGGAAGAGTAAAGCAATTGAAATAGAGATGGGCAGGCCACATCGCGATGGATTGATGACATCGTTAAGTGTATTGGACCCGAGTAGCAGAGGAAAGCCCAGGACCGTGAAAGCTGGAAACATGCTGAAGTGACCTTCATCCTGCAGTGGATCGGCACAGGCTGATGATGATATATATATATATATATATATATATATATATATATATATATATATATATATATATATATATATATGTATATCGTTAAAACTATTATTTAAAACACACCATACAATGCGAGTTATGAAGAAAAAAACAACTTTAACAGAAATTTGAAAAAATTATCAGTAGTGCGTGATCCCGCAGTATTTCTAAACTTCCCAGAACTAATCATTGTTTGAACTTGCACGCTAGAAGTCAAATTATTTTCTTATTTAGATACTCGCGATGAAAGCTAACAAAGGCAGGCCTTGTACAGCCTATATTTTTCGTTGTAATTTTTTTTTAGTAAGTATGCTACTTTATGTAAGAACTACAAAGTTGTTGTAAGTATGTTGTTTTAATTTTTCTTCTGTTTTTATCCCTTTTTATGTATATATTAAATCAAATTTACAATATAGAACAAAAAGAGTAATTTGTTTTCTATTTTCAAATCTTTGTGATTATTTACAAGGGCTGATTTTTTAAATTTCTAGTCTAACAGTGAACAACTATATTTTTTTAGTATACAGATTATCTCGTTTCTTTTTTTTATGAGCATAAAACACACTTAATTCTACGATCAATATAGTATATATATATATATATATATATATATATATATATATATATATATATATAATATATATATATATATATATATATATAAATATATATATATATATATATATATATATATATATATATATATATATATATATATATATATATATATATAAGGGCTGATTTTTAAAATTTCTAGTGTAACAGTGAACAACTATATTTTTTTAGTATACTATATAGTAGTAGTATACTCTACAGTGATTTTTACGGACGTTCCGTTATAACTCCTGAACCATGCATCCGATTGACTTGAAACTTGGTATCCATGTAGGACATACATGTACTTAATGAATAGGCTAATATTTGTATGAGTGTTGGACTCCCTACACCAGTTGCGGGGGCGTTAATGATGAGAATCGCTAATTATCTGATTTTATAGCTTTTATTAACTTATTATTAAAATGAAAATTTTAAATGAATTTTTTAATTGAATTAATATTATTCTGTAGCATTAAAACCTTGTTTGTTTTTTTCTAACCTAAACAAATTTTTACCAAATGTCAATTGACTTGATTTAAAAAGATATTAAAAACATATATATCTATGTATATTATTAAAATGACAATTTGAAATGATTTTTTTTCTTTCTTGGGCTATATTAAGACTAATTAAGAACGTCTGCAACGGAGTTCAAGCTCCTAAAACGGTTGTGAGGGTGCTAATGATCAAAAACGCTAAATTTAAAATTTCAGCTTTTATCAACTTATTATTGATTATTATTATTATCATGTACATTAACTACTATTATTATTAATTTTAATAAATTAATTATTAATTAAACTATTAAATTAATATTTTTCTGTAGCATTAAAACTTCGTTTTTTTCTAACCTAAACAAATTTCGGCAAAATAAAACTAGAACCTTTGCGACAACTTCCAGAGCTATTAAAATCGCTACTCCATTGAACACATGTAAAATCAAATGCATTATTTAAAATCTATCAGACCTTACAACAATGCATTCCAAATGACATCATTCGGTGCAATGAAGATGTCGTTTTTAAATAATAAGTACATGGGGCTCATGAACGATTTGCGGCCAATCGAAACTATCATCGAAGAAGATGAGACAGACGACGAAGATTAAATGATTAAATACTATATTTGAGTATGTAAGCTTGATTTAATAGGGAAGGGGAAGTTAATATTTTTTTATAAAGAAACTGTAATAATGACAATAAATAATAATGTTAATTTTAAATGCGCAGCGAAGCGAGCGGATACAGCTAGTATGTACAGGTACAGCTAGTGTGCCCTCGGCACACGGTCAAGAGACGGAATATGTGCCCTCCAATGGAAGGGATGGGTGGTTGACACTTCATCTTTATGTATTAAACTACCCTGGGCAAGTTATTTCAAAAGATGGCCCCTTTAGTCGAGATTTCAAGATGGTACAACAGTAGGCACTTTTATTTCCACAAAAAAATATTATATATATATATATATATATATATATATATTTATATATATATATATATATATATATATATATATATATATATATATATATATATATATATATATATATATCATCAACCCGTATCAATCCACTGCAGGATGAAGGCCTCTTCAATATGCTTCCAACTCTCGCGGTCCTGAGCTCTCATCTGCCATTCGGGTCCAATATACTTAATAATGTCATCAGTCCATCGAGTTTTCGGTCTTCTGCGTGGACGTTTGCGATCAAGCAGTATCCAGTCCAGGACCACCCTGGTCCATCTTTCGCCCCATCGCCTCGCTACATGGCCTGCCCACTTCCATTTCAATTGCTTTATTCTTCCAACGATGTCACTTACTTTCGTTTGTTCTCTGATCCATGTGCAGGTCTTTCTATCCCGTCTAGTAATGCCAGTATACATCGAAACGAAACGAACAGAGGAACACCAAGTCAACTGGTCATATCGATCGATGGCGGGTCGCAATCTCAATGCAACTCGCGCCATCCTACGGTGAATGTTCGCGGCAGTCAAAAACTTCGCGATACATTCTTCCCACAACCTTGGATGTAGATATAAGGTTTGCTCAAAGGATAGCCTAGTGGGGCCGTGGAGAGAGATATTTGAAAAACAGAAATTTTTCATCCGTACTTCCACGTACCACTGCTCGTCTCAAATCAGTCGCCGCCACCACGTCGAGACAAGTACCTCCCAGGACCGGTTTCTGGCCTCACAGCCGTCGTCAGCTGGGCTCGAGCCCAACGCAGGGAAACAGCTGAATCGAAGCGAACAGAGGAAGACCAAGTCAGCTGGTCATATCGATGGCGGGTCGCAATCTCAATGCAACTCGCGCCATCCTACGGTGAATATTCGCGGCAGTCAAAAACTTCGCGATACATTCTTCTCACAATCTTGGATGTAGGTATAAGGTTTGCTCAAAGGATAGCGTATATATATATATATATATATATATATATATATATATATATATATATATATATATATATATATATATATATATATATATATATATATATCTATATATATATATATATATATATATATATATATATATATATATATATATATGTATATATATATATATATATACATATATATATATATATATATATATATATATATATATATATATATATATATATATATATATATATATATATATATATATATATGTATGTCGGGATTGAAGTTTTCTTCTATTTTTATCCCTTGTTTAAAATATATTTTAAATTATCTACAAGAGCTAATCCCAAAGTTCCTAGCCTAACAATGAAGTACTATATTTTTCAGTATACATGGCGTTATAGTTATGTTAAATTGTAGGAGCACAAAATAGACAAAATTGTAAGACTAAAGAACATAAGGCTACGATGATACTAAGATACATCATCTTATTTTTGTTGAAACCTGTGTGAGCTTATTATTTTCTAATTATTATAGAAGCTTATAGAGAGAGATTCGAAGTTGTGGAAGGAAATCAAAAAAAGATGCAAGAAAATTCGTCATTAGTGGTCAAGGATGTTTCAAATATTAGAACATGTGCCACGTTAAACTACTGTGGGCTTTATTTAAAATATCTCGAAATATTTTAACAGCAGCTATATTTTTCCTGCTGTTGTCCTAAACCTCCTAAATGTGTATCTTCCCCTACTGTTATCCTACCATCAGACGAACTCCCCTTAAAGGTGACATTATCTGACCCTTTTTTCAGCGCGCCAGGCCACTCCGCTTCACGATTATTATCGAGGGGAGGTTTTCCTTTTTTTAATCGTGCAAACAGAAATTTATCGGGCCAAACTAAATCCTGATCGTGTTTTTCGCCTCATTAAGGCTGCTTACGTCAACGGCGACCTTCGCGTGCCATCGTTCTGCCCTTCGCCGGGGAGGAAAGTGCATTCGGAAAGCTTCGCCACCCTGCCTACCTTCGCCACCCCACCTTCCCTTACGATTTATAGTGCCGATTTCCTTCGAAAAAAACCTTCGATCTTTTAATTGGACCTTTTCCTTTGGATTATTTCAAGGTTTTTTTTTGACTCTGCTATCAAACGGACGTTTAGATTGTATATATCAAGGTTATTCCCATTAATTTAACGCAATCATCGTCTATAAATAGCTTTTGGAGTTGTGACTTGGACATCTACCCATCCAAAATTTTATTACATTAGCGTTTTCCGAGAAACTTTAAACATGTCAACAAATAACAATCGTTTTTTTTTATTATACCGGGTGTCCCATAACTTATCCACCATAGAGCAACTGGTAATAGGACAGATCAAAATAAGAGGATTTTATCAATAAATGTGTTGGCAAATGTTGGTTATTAAGAAGATACAGGGTGTTGAAAGTGAAAGTAAATTTTCGAAAAATTGAGATAATTTAAAAACGGTTGAAGATATCATGTACTTGAGTTTTCAAAGGTGACAAATCTGTGCTGTGCTGAGTTCGAGATTTTCTCTTCTTGTTCTACCGTTATACGTTTCGGTCCTTCACCAGGATTGTTGTAATAAGACGAACCTGTTTCGCCTAACTGATTCAAAATTCTTTGAAAATTTTATCGATCTTGGATGATTCTGGTTGGGTAGAGCTCTTCATACTTTCGAACTGCAGTGCGACTATTGTAATTTACTTGTGCGTAAACGCAGGGCATATCCCTTAAATCACGGTTAGGAAACGGTTAGGCAATGACAGCTGTCATAGAGACGTAATAATTTGTACACAATATTCAAGACATATTTATTTGTTAATTGCATATTTTTCAGCCATCGACAAGATGCAATGAAATATTCGAACACGAGTATCGGGCAAACGGCATGAGATATAGATATTGATCAAGGTACCTTTTTTTACGTGGAAATTATGACTTTTCTCCATTTTGAAGTCAAAATGATACCAACTTTATAGGGGAAAAAAATACGAACGAATTAATTCCTCACAAAGTGGGTAGCAAGCGCCCTCTAGAAACTAGACTCAAACTAGCACCAAATTTGGATTTGTCGCTTTTGAAAAGCCAACTACCCCGATTTTGAACCTGATATCTTCAACCGTTTTTAAATTATCTCAATTTTTCGAAAATTTAGTTTCACTTTGAACATCCTGTATATTTTTAATGGTTAACATTTGCCAACATATTTATGGACTAAATCTTCTTATTTTGATCTCTACTATAACCAGTGACTCTACGACGGATAAGTTATGGGACACCCTGTATAACACTAAAAAAAAGAAAGCTTACTGAAGAAAGGTACTGCTCCCCCTCTCCCCCCAATGGGCGCTGGAGCTTTCCATGAGGCGGTAGCAGGTCCAAAGCCAAATGGGGGACGCTAAGACAGTCAAGGAGGTGACCGTGGCGTACCTATCTACTAAGAAAATTAAAAATACTTTGAAAATACCTACTGTTTTTATGAATAAATATTTTATCAAGCTATCTAAAATGTTTATCTTAATATTATGACGTAAATAAGCATTAAAAAAAATCAATTAGCATTAGGTATACGTATATCTAATTCGCTTTAGTATTGTTGGTGACAAGTCTTTGCAAGTTGGTAAGCAAAGATGCGATTCACGCAATCAAATATGTTTCAACAAAGATATGGGATCTTGTAATTACTTGCACGGCCCTACCAAACAAACAAAGGCATACAAGTTGATCCGTGCACGAAATCAAATCTATAAAAGGCTGGGATAGCTCTAGGAATGTGTTATTATTTTTGTGGGCTTCGTCAGTACTCCATATTCGCGAGTAGCCATGATTTTTATAACAAAATGACAAAGATATATCCCATTTTCAAAGACTAGAAAAGAAATATTTAAAACAGCGAACAATATCGAACCATTTTTGCATCATCTTCTAAACAAGAAGATGATGGACTACGCGCTTCATATAATATTTCATTGTTAATCACAAAAGCGAGAAAACCACACATAACTGGAGAGGAATTAATCTTTCAGGCAGTCAAAGAGTTAAAAAAAATTGTTCATCATAAGAGACCGTCAGATATCATCAGGAAAATTCCTCCAAGTGATATTTCTACAAAGAAGAATATATGAAAAATCATTATGCGATTACTTAAAGACCTGCAAATTTTCCATTCAACGATTCATAAAATAAGAAAGCTAAAAGCATATTAGCTAAACTTTTAGAAACCGATACAAAAGGAGAATCAATATTTAATATTATGAACAAGTTTTGTCAATAAAATTAGAAGCAATTCATTGAAC
Organism: Cosmopolites sordidus; assembly: GCA_031761425.1. Lineage (NCBI taxonomy): Eukaryota > Metazoa > Arthropoda > Insecta > Coleoptera > Curculionidae > Cosmopolites > Cosmopolites sordidus. Next base: position 335,763 of record JARFXV010001900.1, on the reverse strand, counting down.
GACAGATTATTTCACCAACTTTGTGGTGAAAATGAAGAAAATTGCAATCGCTTGCTGTTGCACACAGTAGTTCGTTGGTTCTCGAGAGGTATTTGTCTGAATCAATCAGACAATAAACTGATTATACTCAAAAATGACATCGCTTATTTGACAGACCTGTCTGTCAAAGGGATAGCCAACAATGTTGCCAAATCAAACGCGTCACCACCAGTTTTATTACTTTATATACACACATCGTATACAATAAATATATATTTAAGTTTTATTCAAATCTGTATATTGGGTATCAGAATTCTTAGGTTTACCAGTTTATCACATACTTAGTCACAAAAATAATTAATAAATCATTTGATGAAATCGATATTCACACTGAAGATGTGAAGAATATCAAAGAATGAGTGTTAATTAACATAACTTTATTGATGTACATTTGTCGGTTAAGCATGCGATATTTCCGGTTGCCTATTCCGACAGGCCATGTCATTTTGACAAGAAACGGCAATCAAAACGTATTAATAGAATTGATTATATGTAGTTAATGAGCATTTTTTGTGAAAAAAAAAACACAAAAAATGTTGTCAGTTATAATATATTTCTTTCTATAATACATGATGATTATCAACGATTTGGCGATGCCAAAAATGATATTAATGAAATTGAACTTGTTCTACTGGAACATTTGGTAAGAAACTTGGTAAAACACTTGAAAAAAAAATCAAAAAATCTTAATGTGTGTGGCAAACAATGTTAATATGTGAAGATGACTAAATCAATATTATATTAAAATTCATTTTGAATTTGTAGAGGTCGGGATTGGTATCCAAATACTGCTTGACGCATGTACTAAACAGTCATTACCTCGAAACAGTCGCAATGTTGAAACCAAGCGCGGAGTATAACCGAAGAGCCGCGAATATCGAAAGTGTTCGAGTTGGGCGCTCTGCAACAGAAACCATTCGGTTCTTTGGGTACCCGAGAATCACTGGGTATGATGTCGTCGCGAAATATAATCAATCGGAGAAATCCAACGAAGGTTTTGCAACACCGACAAAGAAAACTTACTCGAAAAAACCTGTTGTCAGGATGCCCGATATGATTCAACAGGCTCAGGAGCTGATATCTGAGAATCCAGGACAGTCGATCCGAAAATTGTCATCGGTTATCGATATGAGTGAAGTAATTATGCGTCGAATCATATTTCTTTGGTTCTGATGGCAAATTGTATGTGAAAAGACATATTAATAAGAATTCAATTTACGTAACACTTTGCGCACAGTGAAGCATTGTGGTGGTAACATCAAACTATCGGGGTGCTTTTCATATAGCCTAGTATGTCAAATAAAAATTACTTAGAAATCTTAGAGACAGTCATACTACCTTACGCTGAAGAGAATATGTTTTTACCGTGGTTACAGTACCAACAAAACAATGATCCAAATATACGGTTCTTGTGGTGAAGCACGATGAAACTCACGATGCCCCCAGGTTCACGGTGCCATGGCTAAAAGTGTATTACCTGAGCTGTCCGGCACGGCAATGGCATCATTCTTCTCTTTGCAAAATACTAGCCGTTCAAAAAGCATGCGTTTCCTCTGCATCATCCTGTATATCTTTTATTGCTTATTCTTGATTTTTTTACCATAAAACCTGAATAGCACTTTTCACATCTTCCATATTGTGTAGGTCTTGTGGCCTCCCAGTTGTACGATGAGTTCCATATGTCACCGAACCGCATAAACTTGACAACCGATGAAAAACTTCGTTTTAATCGGCGGCCTATGTCCGTACAACTTATCCCTTCCGTATGTAACGAAAAAATGTATTGCCTTTCTTCTTCAAAAAAGCCGGTCGCGTAGGTGCGAACTGTAAGAGCAGCGGCCATGCCTTCCAAACGTGACTGTGGAAAAAACCGAAGCATCAGAAGTGAAGAAAATAACGAAAGAGTTTTAAAAAATGTAGCAGAAAACCCAGGAATAAGTGACAGACGAATCGTTATTTAATAAGGCAGAACTTGTTAGAGAGCAAGCGCTCTCTCCGTATCATTTGCAGAAAGTTCAAGCCTTAAATCCTGATAACATGCCACAAAGTAATCAGTGTAGCCAATAGTTAAGGAAACAATATTGCGTTTAAATAAAAATTTTTGTACAGAATATTCACTTTACAGGCGAAGCTATGTTCACAGGCAATGGAATTTTTGATTCTCACAATACTCATGTATTAGAAGAAGAAAATCCACACGAATTTGTCGAATCGGAACATCAGGACAAGTTTTCTATCAATATCTGGGCAGGCATGCTAGGGAATTTTTTGATTGGACCGTTTATGCTTCCCAACCGTTTAAATGGAGAACAGTATTTGAACATATTGGAAAACTATTTGCTGGACCTAATGGAAGATGTACCATATCACTTCAGATATGGCATGTTTTTTATTCCGATGGGGTTCCACCTAATTTCTCTGTAAATGTAAGAGCGCATTTAGATCGGCTATATCCAGGATGAAGGATAGGACGTGTTGGACCAGTGCATTGCCCACCACGTTCCCGAGATTTAAATTCTCTCGATTACTTTCTGTGGGGATACTTGAAGGCATTGGTCTATGCTATCCCAATTGGCACTGTAGACGAATTGCAGCAGCGTGTATTTACTGCTTGTGATTATATCAAAAATAAATCTGGTATTTTCGACAGGGTAAGATCTTTTATGAAAAAATGAATTAAAATAAGTTTTGGGGTATATTTATCTGAACTTTTTTTGATCATCATCATCATCATCAGCCTGTATCGATCCACTGCAGGATGAAGGCCTCTTCAGCATTTTTCCTACTTTCACGGTCCTGGGCTTTTCTCTGCCACTCGGGTCCAATATACTTGATGATGTCATCAATCCATCGTGCTTTCGGTCTTCTTCGCGGACGTTTGCGATCAAGCGGTATCCACTCGAGGATTGCCTTGGTCCATCTGTCGTCCCATCGCCTCCCTATATGGAGTGCCCATCTCCATTTCAATTGCTTTACTCTTCCAATGATGTCACAGACTTTTGTTTGTTCCCTGATCCATGCGCAGGACTTTCTGTCTCGTCTTGTAATGCCAAGCATACATCTTTCCATTCCCTCTGTGCCACCCGAAGTTTTTGAATTGATTGCGATGTGAGTGTCCAGGTTTCACTTCCGTATGTCATAACGGGTAGAACGCACTGATCGAATACTTTTCTTTGCAGGCAAAGTGGGAGTCTGCTCTTAAACACTATGTTCAGCCTACCAAATGCCTGCCAGCCACATTTAACACGCCGTTCCACCTCCCGGGCGGTATTCCCCTCCATTGAAATCCTCTGCCCAAGATATATAAAGCTGTCCACAATCTCCAAATCCCTTCCTAAAACTGAAATTCCTCTGTCCTAAGCGAAGTTATTGAACATAACCTGACTCTTTTTCAGGTTTATTTTCAAGCCAAATGGTTCGCCAGCCCTTTACAGTTCTTGTATGCGTATTTGCAGCTCCTCTGGGTCTTGTGAAATGAGAATAATATCATCTGCAAATCTAAGCACACGCCCATTTTTTCTATACAAATCCACGCGATTAAACTGATGACTTATTGAATTGTGATCAAACCTCTAGAGAATTATAAAATCTTAAACATAAGGAAGTGTGTCTAACATTTTGGCGCCCAAAAAAAGTCAATATTTACAAATAATTATTTTATATTCTGATCAAGGTTAATTAAACTTCTTTTTTCCCTTTTCCAATGTTTGAACTCATATTTGAAACAAATTATAAAACACTAAAAAACAATAACAAAACTTAATTATATTTAAAATTTTTGTAAATTCTACAGTGTGTCTAACATTTTGAGATTGAGTGTACGTCCTCTATAGGGTAAGTTAAAAACGAATATCAGAAAACATTTTAGATTTTCTGTAGCTTTTCTGATTAAACTTTGTTAAGTAACGTTTGTAAGCTGAGCCGCAATATTCCATTAAAATTTAATTTGTTTACTTGTCAAAAATTACTTTAAGATCCAGATCGATATCATTTTTAAAAAGATATATTGTTTAATTTTAGATACAGATGTTTTTTGCTGAAATTCAAATTATATTTTTAAAATTAAATGACCAGTTCAAATTTTATGGTCGGAAGCTTTAAAATATAAATAATAATATTCGGTTCGGTTAATAATGTTGATTTTGCCAAGAGATAGCGTTACTGATACATTTGTTGGTAAAGACCAATGACCTCATTTTGCAAAAAACATGGTTTTTCATAATTTTGAATATGTCTAATTATGTACTAGAAAAAGACGTTTTGCGGGGGAGTTTAATAACCTTCTTTCATTTAAAGAAAACGAAAATAAAGCTTATGGTGAACATGCTCTAACCCAAAAAACTTGTGAACCCTTTAAAAGTAGGAATTTTGATATAAAAGACAAGGAGCATTCAGGACAACCGAGATAATTCAGATTTGCCGGTATTATCGATTTCAACTCATACGTTACAATTGGCAGAAGTATAGAATATTGCCCAATACACCATTTCACAACGTCTACACGAATTGGGAAAGATCCAGAAGGAAGGAGAATGGATTCGTTATGAATTGAAGGAAAGAGGCATTGAAAGGCGAAAAACCACTGAAATTTTGCTTGCCAGGCAGAAAATAAAAGGTTTTTTGCATCGATTTGCGACAGGTGGTGAGAAGTGGATCTATTTTGACAATCCAAAAAGCAAAAAATCATAGGTAGACCCAGACCAGCCTTCAACATCACAACCAGAGGCTAATATACATGGAAAGAAGGCTTTGCTGTTTATTTAGTGGGATAATAGAGGAGCCATGCATTCCAAAACGTTTAAAATTTTGACAGAAAATTATTTACTCAATCATCAAACCACTGTGAAAATTTCAAACCGATTGACTCAGCCTTTCAAAAGTTACTGCAATTAAATATTATCATAATTTTATCCGTGAATAAGTTAAACACGTTAAAAATATACAAAAAAAAGCCATCAAACGTTCCATACTTTCAGATCATATAATATTATTATCTATACACTTAAACTGTTTTCCCAATTTTTCAGTTTTATTAATATTCATTTTCAGTACTTTTCCCTCTGATTTTACCTCCGATATATCCTTAAATGTAGTTCGCTTTCGTGTGTTGATTAGATACTACTTTTTAGTAGTTGATTAGATTCTCTTTCACATCATGATTCATAAATTCTTTGCTGAGTTTCGATGTGGTCGAACCAGAACGAGTAAGGCTCCGCGCTCAAGATATTCCGTTGGAATTACTCCAGAGAATTACTCCAAAAAATTGTATATCATTGGGCGGATTGCAAAGTGAAGGTTAAAGAGACTCTTAAGATAATAAACATTTCGGACGAATGCGTAAGTAACATCCTAATCGAACGTTTCGGTATGAGAAAGTTATCAGGTGGTCCTACAAGGCCCGTATAATCAGAGAAGCCCTTGAAATAGAGAAAAGAAAGAGCTGAATACACGAAATGAAGCTCGCAATATTCTACAAATATGGAAATCGCTTCTAAAAAACAAGTATCGCCTCGTGGCGACGAGGAAAAATCGATAAATGGACGCCCGGAAGAGGAACCGAACCACAATAAAACCTACCCAATCGCCAGCCTATAAAAACGAGCGCAACGACCCCTGCACCTCAGTTAGACTCTTCTCGCCAAGCGAACAACATTTGAGAATGTCAAATTATACTTTAGAGAAACGCCGTGGCCTTCACAGAACGACCGAATTGATACCCCGAATGATGTACGAGCATATAATATATCGGTCAATAAGTCCCCGATTTGAGAGCAATACAACCTGAAGAGCAATACAACTAATCCAACGATTTTCTAACATTTCTACACCTTGTTTATAGAACAATTTATGTTTACCTTCAAAATATCCTTTAGTTTCGGCAATTACCTCTTCATTAGAGTGAAATTTCTTTCCAGCGAGCATTTTTTTGACGTCTGAGAGCAAGAAATAGTCATTGGGGACCAGATCTAGAGTATACGGTGGATGAGGAAGCAATTCGAAGTGAAATTCATACAATTTAGTCATCACTGCCAACGATTTATGACACGGAGCATTGTATTGGGGAAACAGCACTGTTTTTGTTCATTCGGAGCCTTTTTTTTTCGATCTCGTCCTTAATAGTCCAGTCAAATTAGACAAAAAAATAAGAGTGAAGGTACATAAATTCACATCAAGTTGGAAGTGAGTTCAAAACATAATTAAAAATAACATTTCAGAATTTCCCATCGTTCCGGTACGTGGAAAAAAAATTGACTCGAGGTCAAAGGTCAAAAAAATGGGTTTCCGCGATTTTCATCAAAATGGTAAGTTTTATCGTAAAATAAGCTTAGATAAAAATTGTAGATCATAAAATTATCTATAAAAAAGGTATGGATCATATTTTCCTAGGAACCACCGTTCTTGAGTTATAACGATTTAAAAAGTTGTGTCAGAATATGCACAAGTACATACATCGTATACGTACGTATATACATCTATGTATGTATATATCGTATACGTATATACATCTATGTAGCTGTAATATAAGTAAAAATATTTTTCTATTGGTGATTGTAACTTACACTGCGGATTTGGAACCTTTGGCGTTACACTAACAAACTTTTATTACAAAAATGTTTTCACAATACACCAAAACACTATTTTTATATTCTGGACGCACGTTTCGCTAACTATGTTAGCATCATCAGCAGTTGATTCAAACTAAATGTTGATTTAAGATGATTCAAACTAATTTAGAGCAGATGATTCAAACTAATTTAGATTAGGTGATTCAAACTAATTTAGTTTGAATCATCTGCTGATGATGCTAACATGGTTAGCGAAACGTGCGTCCAGAATATAAAAATAGTGTTTTGGTGTATTGTGAAAAAAATTTTGTAAAAAAAGTTTGTTATTGTAACTTACATTTAAAATATAATATACGTAAGTATAACTATGAGAATATTAGGTAAAAATGAAACCCAGTCCCTTAATTTATACACCAGTGTAACCTTGAGACAACATCTGTCTATCTGTTCAATTGTGTGCGTGGCTAGGGTCGTTTACCTGCTTTATGTCAGAATGCCCAATAAATGAAATACCGTTAGTCTTGAGTGCCACTCCGTAGGGAAAACACGTGTTTATTCTAACCTATTTCGGGCTGTTTTGAGTTTTATAATAAATAAAGACCCGATTTTATGCATTTTACATATATATGCAAATTCTGCATATTTCGTGATTTTAAAGGGAAAATACATATTTTAGGAACTATTGCATATCTAAGCATGTTTTGGGATTTCTGTATTCTTTTCTTACGTTTTATGGTCGCACGGCGCCGTGTCTGGGCGGTCCCGGTCTGCAGATTGGGTTTTCCCTAATGGGGCAATAAAATAAAATAAGTACAAAAACTTCAATTTTTATTTATTTTCTCATATTTGTTACTGTTTGCAAAGTTTACAGACTGGTGCCAGTCTAAATTCGTTGCTCGAAGTACCGACGTCTAGTGACTTAACTTATATTTATTCTGTAAACCTTGCTGTTTGTCAGTATTATTCAGGTTGTCGTTTGTTGTAGTCGCAGTTATTATTGTGCAGTTAGTAAGTGCAAACAAAGTGAAAACAGTGATTATGTCGAAAATACTATGTACTTCTTGGATTAAGCCTTACCCAGAACTTGCTTTGGACGGCGACCAGGTTTTTTGCAAATCTTGTTCAAAAATTGTTTCCTGCTCAAAGAAATTTCAAATAGACCAACATATTAAGACGCCGTCTCACATAGCTAAGGTTAGAAACATGAAGAAGTCTGGGCCCATACAGTCAACGCTGAAGCAATCATTTGAGATTTTTAAAAACGGAAACCATGACCAGTCAGAATTTAACGTAGATCTATGTAAAACGTTCTTGGCTGCTAATATTCCTTTAAACAAGTTAACCAACCCGCAAGTTAAGGCCTTTCTGCAAAAATATACAAAATTTAATGCTCCAGATGAATCAACATAAAGAAAAAACGTCGTTGGAAAGGTATTTGGTACCGTGATAGATGAAATAAAAAAAGAAATTGGAGGTAACTATATGTATATTGTTGTTGACGAAACAACTGATTCGTGTGGTCGTTACATAGTTAATTTAATGATCGGAAAACTCACAGAAGAAGAACCTGGAAAAGCTTACCTTATAGCCGTAAAAGAAGTGGAAAAAACAAACAATCTTACAGTAACACGTTTTATTCAAGAAACCTTAACACATTTCTTTTTGCTGCACTCAGTTCCTACAGATAAAATTCTTGTCCTGTTGTCCGATGCTGCGCCGTATATGATAAAGGCAGGAAAGAATTTAAAAATATTTTATGAAAATTTGATTCATGTAACTCGTCTAGCTCACGGATTAAATAGGGTTACGGAAACTATTAGAGTTTCTTTTCCGTTGGTCAATGACCTAATAGCAAATGTCAAAAAGATATTCATAAAGGCCCCATTGAGTTTTTACAAAGAGAATTTGCCCGGAGTACCATTACCACCTCAGCCTGTCGTGACCAGATGATTCACAGTGCATCCAAAAATCGAAAGAAACCTTTCAAAGTACTGTAGTGGAACAACAGTTAATGCATATTAAGTGTAACTATGTATTTATAGCAGACAGTATTTTGCAACTAGAGGAATCGTGTACAAGTTTACCAGAGTCGATGGATATAATAGAGACATGTGTACAAAATTGCAAAAATATACGAGGTGAGGTAGGGAAAACAGTAGTGGCAAAATTAGAAAATTTGATAGAAAAAAATACAGGTTGTAAGATTTTAAGGCAGGTCGTAGACATAATGTCAGGGAAAACTGTAAATAATTTAGCTATTGAGCCTGCCTTAGTTCCGAAATTAAAATTTTGCCCTATAACATCAGTAGATGTAGAAAGATCGTTTTCTTTGTATAAACATTTCCTTAGTGATAGACGCCACAATTTTCTAGTTCAGAACCTTGAAGCACACTTTATAACTAGTGCGTTTTATAATTTTTCGAGTTAATATTAATATTTACTATAAGTTTCATATAAAACATTGTATTAGGTGTTAACTGAATTAATGAAGTATATTATATTATAACTTGAATTTATCTTTATTCAATACCCAATCACCTAATTAAATGAAAATGTAATTTAGGAAATCAAAATTTAGTTACATATTCACTGCATATTTACGGATTTTTTGCATATATCCTGCAAAAATTTAAAAAAATATGTGCATATATATGCGCATATTCTTAAGGTTTTTGGTTGCATATAATCCGGTCTTTAATAATAAAAATGTCAAAATATTGTTTTATTCGTGCTAAACTTTTAACTGAGAGTGAAAATGTTACTGTTGAACGTGATATGAAGACCTTAAGCAATGCAAGTATCGAACGAGCTTAAAAATCAGAAATCTGTGACAATACACGAAAATTGTCGTAAAAATTATACTCGAAAGTCTTCTATTGCTGCAGCTAATAAAAGACAACGTGAAGAACAAGAAGCCAGTACATCTACAGTAAGTCCTCCTCGTACTAGATCACGTATAAGTAAAAACTATGCTTATTTTGCGGCAAGGAATTGAACGAAGAGTATGAGAGAAGAAAATCCTGGGATTTTCACCGTCAAATTAGCCAAGTGAGTACACTTCAATTCAAAGATTCAATTCTGGAAATAGTACTCGTTCCGATGCTATAACAGAAGCTGTTATTGCGCGAATCGAATTTGAATATGATTTAGTTGCTGCTGAAGCTAAGTATCATCGTGATTGCTATATTTCTTTCAAGAAACCTTCCACTGGGGCTAAAGTCGGTCGTCCTAAAGACGAAACTACGAATATGGCAACGGAGGAAATAAGAAACTAAGAAATGTTTGCAAAATTACAACTTTAGATCACAGGACGATTAAACTGCGACTAAAACTAAAGTATCGTGATAAACTTATTATCACTGAAAAATCAGGAGCATCCACATTTATATTCTTAAGAGGCAATCATCATAATATTTTGAATCAAGCCTGAACAGACCTGTGAAAAAAAAACGCGCTAAGTAGACTACCTCACAGGTAGCGTGGAAATTGGGACGTGTGCATATTATGACGCTTACCACTTTTTGAATCGTTATATCTCAAGAACGGTGGCTCTTAGGAAAAAAATTATTGATATCTTTTTTATAGATAATTTTATGATCAACAATTTTTGTCTGAGGTAATTTTACGATAAAACTAATCGTTTTGATGAAAATCGAGAAAAACCCATTTTTTTTACCTTTGACCTCGAGTCAATTTTTTTTCCACGTACCAGAACGATGGGGAATTTTGAAATGTTATTTTTAACTATGTTTTGAACAATTTTACTCACTTTCAACTTGATGTGAATTTATGTACCTTTGAATGTCTAGATGACCGGACTATTAACGCACTAATAAAGCTATGCAATATCCCATGCGTATGAAAGTGTACACCATATATTTATATATATATATATATATATATATATATATATATATATATATATATATATATATATATATATATATATATATATATATATATATCATCATCATCATCATCATCAGCCCGTATCGATCCACTGCAGGATGAAGGCCTCTTCAACATGCTTCCAACCTTCACGGTCCTGGGCTTTCCTCTGCCACTCGGGTCCAACATACTTAACGATGTCATCAGTCCATCGTGCTTTCGGTCTTCTTCGCGGACGTTTGCGATCAAGCGGTATCCACTCCAGGATTGCCTTGGTCCATCTGTCGTCCCATCGCCTCGCTATATGGCCTGCCCATCTCCATTTCAACTGTTTTACTCTTCCAATGATGTCACAGACTTTTGTTTGTTCCCTGATCCATGCGCAGGACTTTCTGTCTCGTCTTGTAATGCCAAGCATACATCTTTCCATTCCCCTCTGTGCCACCCGAAGTTTTTGAATTGATTGCGATGTGAGTGTCCAGGTTTCACTTCCGTATGTCATAACGGGTAGAACGCACTGATCGAATACTTTTCTTTTCAGGCAAAGTGGGAGTCTGCTCTTAAACACTATGTTGAGCCTACCAAATGCCTGCCAGCCACATTTAACACGCCGTTCCACCTCCCGGGCGGTATTCCCCTCCATGGAAATCCTCTGCCCAAGATATACAAAGCTGTCCACAATCTCTAAATCCCTTCCTAAAACTGAAATTCTTCTGTCCTGAGCGAAGTTATTGAACATAACCTGACTCTTTTTCAGGTTTATTTTCAAGCCAAATGGTTCGCCAGCCCTTTGCAGTTCTTGTATGCGTCTTTGCAGCTTCTCTGGGTCTTGTGAAATGAGAATAATATCATCTGCAAATCTAAGATGGTTTAAGTTTGCACCATTGATCTTTACCCCATCCTGTTCCCAATCCAGTTTACGGAATACTTCTTCAAGGCCAGCCGAGAAAAGAATAGGCGATATTGCGTCACCCTGCCGTACACCTCGTTCTATATTAATTCCCACTTCAAGATCATCAAGGTGAATTGTGGCTGTAGCTCCATCATATATCGATTCTAATAGGTTTACATAGGCTCTCTCTACACCTTGGCTAAGCAGTGCATCCATTATCGCATGCTTTGAGATGGAATCAAATGCTTTTTCGTAGTCGATAAAAGCCAAGCACAGTGGCATGGTGTATTCGTTGTGCCTTTCTATGACCTGCTGTACAACCTGGATGTGATCCATTGTACTGAATCCACTTCTGAATATATATATATATATATATATATATATATATATATATATATATATATATATATATATATATATATATATATATATATATATATATATATGCTAGACTATTAGTCTGGGAGTACATCCGATCGTTTGTTGACGTCGAAACTGGCCATGATGTCCTTTTGATCTATTGTGAGTTTGTCTAGAGTCTCTGTGAAGTGCTGAGAGTTTTTAATGTACGAATCGGCTTTTTCTGTTATAGGTTGTAATATATTAGCCAAAAATTTCTCTAGATTTTGTAATGGCGAGTTGAAAGTGCTGACAATTGGACGTACGGGAACGTCAGCTTTGTGGATCTTTAGCAGGCCATATAGTTTTGGGCATCTGCTTGACTTTTCTCTCGGGATGAGTTGTTTCTTGATACTGTCGTCGATTGGAGAATCTTTGATTTTGGCTTTGGTCGTTTTTTCCAGATACGAGGTCGTGTAAAAGTTCTTTGATTTTTCTTTTGTATTCTTCAGTATCTATGACTACGATGGCGTTTCCCTTGTCGGCAGGTAGTATGGTTATTTCCTTTGTTTTGTTTAGTTTCTTGATGGCTTGATGTTCTGCACGGGTTAGATTTGCAGTGGGTGCTTTGGAATGTCTTTGAATGCTGGAGACATCTTGTCTACTTAGGTACGAATTAGGTACAAACGATCGGATGTACTCCCGGACTAATAGTCTAGCGTATTCTTCCATCCGCGAAACATTAAGAATTAAATATATATATATATATATATATATATATATATATATATATATATATATATATATATATATATATATATATATATATATTTTTTTTTCCTTGAACTTTATGACTTTATGACTTTTCCTTGTCCATGCATATATATATATATATATATATATATATATATATATATATATATATATATATATATATATATATATATATATATGCATGGACAAGGAAAAGTCCATCTGGACTCACAAGGGAAATTGATTACATCAAGACCAACCATAAAAAATATTTTGCAATTGTTCTGTCCTTAACAACTGTAATGTTGACAGTGATCACCGAATGGTACGAGCAAGAGTTAGGATTGACTGTCGAAGAGAACGCGAAAGAATGGTAAGGTCAAAGAAAGGCAAAGTGGATTCTGGAAAACTGCTGGAGAGGGAAAGCGATTTTGAGATTGCTTTGTCAAATCGGTTTACTGTGTTACAACATTCGGAGGAGGTGGAAATATCAGTTCAATATGAAGAAATCGCCAACAATGTACTTCAAACAGCTGCTTCAATGGCACCAGAAGAAAAATGTCTCAAACAGACAAAAACCTCCAGTGAGACCATTGATTAGGTAGTACCTTTGGCAGGGTCGAGTACACTGAGCTCTGCAAATCTATAAGAAAACATATCAGAGAGAACAGGCGCCGATTCAACATGCAGCTAGTGCAAAAAACCCTGGAAGAAAACAAAGGAATTAACAAGGCTAAACAAAGGCTGAGAAACAAAAGAACGCAAATGTATGCCTTAAGGCGTGAGGCTGGTACAGTATGCAGGGCGCTTAAGCAAATGTTAGACGTTGTCAGAAAATTTTATTCCAGTTATATGAACATCAGAACCAATCAAGCAACAATATCCACGAAAGAACAAATGCCGGATATCCTAGTGGAGGAAGTCACAAAATGCTATATAATCGAAGAAAAACGGCAAGGCTCCAGGAAAGGACAGTGTAACTGTGGAAATGCTAAAGGCTGGTGATCGGACATTACATAAAACAATGGCAAAATTATACTCAAAATGCCTCAAAGAACAAAAAGTAGTCAGATACTTTTTGTTGGAAAAATGCAGAAGTGATCCTTTTACATAAAAAAAGAGCACAGGAAGATTTAAAGAACTACCGTCCAATAAGCCTTCTATCAGTAGTGTACCAAGTTTTCACTAAGATAATATCTGAAAGAATCTTAAAAAAACTGAATGACGCACAACCAAGAGAACAAATTCAGAAGTGGATTCAGTATAATGGATCATATCCAGGTTGTACAGCAGGCGATAGAAAAGCACAACGAATACACCATGCCACTGTGCTTGGCTTTTATCGACTACGAAAAACCATTTGACTCCATCTCAAAGCATGCGATAATGGATGCATTGCTTAGCCAAGGTGTAGATAAAGCATATGTAAACCTATTAGAATCGATATATGATGGAGCTAGAGCCACAATTCACTTTGATGATCTTGAAGTAGGAATTAATGTAGAACGAGGTATACGGCAAGGTGACGCAATATCGTCTATTATTTTCTCGGCTGGCCTTGAAGAAGTATTCCGTAAACTGGATTGGGAACAGGATGGTGTAAAGATCAATGGTGTAATCTTAAACCATCTTAGATGTGCAGATGATATCGTTCTCATTTTACAAGACCCAGAGGAGCTGCAAGACAAGACGCATACAAGAACTGCAAAGGGCTGGCGAACCATTTGGCTTGGAAATAAACCTGAAATAGGGTCAAGTTATGTTCAATAACCTTGGAGATTGTGGACAGCTTTATATATCTTGGGCAGAGGATTTCAATGGAGGGGAATACCGCCCGGAAGGTGGAACGGCAAGTTAAATGTGGCTGGCAGGCATTTGGAAGGTTCAACATAGTGTTTAAGAACAGACTCCCACTTTGCCTGAAAAGAAAAGTCTTCGATCAGTGCGTTCTACCCGTTATGGCATACGGAAGTGAAACCTGGACACTCACATCGCAATCAATACAAAAACTTCGGGTAGCACAGAGGGGAATGGAAAGATGTATGCTTGGCATTACAAGATGAGACAGAAAGTCATGCGCATGGATCAGGAAACAAACGAAAGTCTGTGACATCATTGGAAGAGTAAAACAATTGAAATGGAGATGGGTAGGCCGTATAGCGAGGCGATGGGACGACAGATGGACCAAGGCAATCCTAGAGTGGATACCGCTTGATCGCTAACGTCCGCGAAGAAGACCGAAAGCACGATGGATTGATGACATCATCAAGTATATTGAACCCGAGTGGCAGAGGAAAGCCGAGGACCGTGAAAGTTGGAAGCATGCTGAAGAGACCTTCATCCTGCAGTAGATCGACATGGACTGATGATGATGATGATGATGATGATGATGATGATGATGATGATGATGATGATGATGATGATGATGATGATGATGATATATATATATATATATATATATATATATATATATATATATATATATATTGTTACGGTTATATTTGCTTACCAGGTTTGGTTGTATTGTGTTGGAATTTCAGTTACTTCGACTTTGCATATTTTGCCATTTTGGCGAAGGTACTGAAAAGGAAATGGAGTACATTTTGCGTCGAGCCTGGTGCGTGGTTATTTTGCATATCCGGTACTGCGTAGTAAGTCGGGATACAGGGCCATACTTTGTTGCGACCGTATCGATAATTTGTAAGAGTTGATTACGTATTGTATTGCTCATATTTGATTAGGCTTTGGCAGAGGGTCGGTACCATGTTTCGTTAGTTTCTCTTTATTTTAGTTTAGTTTATCTTCCTGGAATCACTACAAAACACTTCACTCACTTTCATTCATCTCAGTCCGGTTCTGGTAGTTTGGTTGATTGGCAGTACTCTAGCGGAGAGCTACAAAATTACTTCGCGGGCTTGATTTTGGAAGGAACCATTTTTGGTCTTCTCCTATCTCTTCTCCTTCCGACCACCTTCGAGAGCAGTCGACAGTGCAGCAATAGGCCTTGACCCAGTGCAGAATTTCCGCTGATTAAAATCTTGGAGTTCGGGATATTTTGGGAATAGTGCCGAGTTTATTTGTCAGCTTTGCTGGATTTTTATTGCTAACACACTGCGAGCTGCCTCCGAAACCTATCGAGGTATATTTTGGACCATCGTAGTTAGAGAACCCTCGTGGCCGTACGATTATTTATCGTCCGACAAATAATTCTTTTTTAACCCAGATAGGGGTAAGAATAATTTAACCTAATTAAAATATTTGTCACAATATTTATACAACTATAAAACTTTCTAGTTTTTTTTGGTAGTGCATTGATTCCCTAATTTCATATTTTCCAGTACACGTGGTTAATCCGGGTGAATCTTTGGCTTCTTTCCACGCACGTCTTTGGGTGTCCTCGAAGTCCTCACGACCCACAGGAGCAGACCCACGGGATATCGGAAACCGTAAGGGGTAGACAGACCAACGTTCCGCCTCACGTGGCCCGTGCGACACTCATCGGAGAGTTTCGTGGATTGACTGACCAAAGATAAGTTATCATCTTACTAGTCATATTATATTAAGTTTATTACTGTTTCTTATCTATAAGACATCTTTACTAAAGTGCCTGTATTTTACTAACATAGTTAATTTCTGATTATAACCAAAAATCCCTCTCTTATTCTTTGGCTTACACGATATTTTTTTAAATGGTGATAATAAATGTCTAAGTACTGAATAATGTTTTCTTTTATCGCCTGAGAATCTCATGTTCTCTGAGCAGTAATTAGCCCTGAGAAATATTCACCATATTAATATATATTGTATTTTTTTTTGAAGGGTACTTTTTTTTGAAGCCCCAAAACGGATAACAATATATATATATATATATATATATATATATATATACATATATATATATATATATATATATATATATATATATATATATATATATATATATATATATATATATATATATATATATATATATGTATATATATATTTTTAACAATGAGAACAATGAGTAATTAAGTACCTCAAAAGACTAAATACTTTCGTTATATTATTAATTAATAATATAACGTAATAATTATAGAATAATTAATTCTAATCTCCTCTAATCTCCTTCAACTTTAAATCATCTCCTGATGATGCTAACATGGTTAGCGAAACGTGCGTCGAGCAGTTCAAAAAAGTGTTTTGGCGTTTAGTGGTAAATCTCTTCAAGTTTAGTGCATCACACCAAAGGTTCCAATAGAAGAATTGAACTTTCGTTATACCCTAGTACAATTAAAAACAGAATAAAACAAGAAAATATGAAAGTGTCAAGACATCCTATAGCGCAGAATATTATCAATTTTGAACAAGTACTAGCTTATAACCTTAACATTTAAAAATAGCCTGAATTTCCTTGACTTTTTCAGTCGAAATTTCGATGGCATTTCCTGTATACGCCACTGAAAGTTGGGATAACTATATTCTGTCGGAGAGCCCGTGCCTGGAAATAGGTTAATGGGTCATAGGCCAGGAAGGTAGATGACCTTTTCGACCTATTTTCGTCAGCTCCGGAGGCTGATCACAGCTGCTGAACTGTTACCGGGCATACGCAAGGGAAAAATACACCTAAATGTTTTGGAGTCTCTTTAATTAAAAAAAAAACATTTTAATTGATTAGTTGAGACAACTTTTTGGGATATTTTCCTTTTCCATATCGTGTCGTTAGAGAGAATGAGTAGAACGATTTATAAATTGTTGCATTTTTTAATAAAAGTTTAAAAAAAACTTTATAGCTAAAAAATCTAAATTTTCCAATTAAAGTAATTAAATTTAATCGTTTTACTGGAAAAAGTTAGACCAGATGTAGATACGACAGAACTTCCTTCGCTCCGCAAATCGAGAGATTTTCAGGAATTTCAAGTTTTTTCAAAAACAACTCAGGTAAATATTTGACTGAAAAATGTCAAATAATACAATTAATGCAAAGATAATGATTCATTTTAGTAGTGGGGCGCCACGGCCGGCTAGAGTGACGTTACTTCTAAAGAACTATTAAGAAAATGTCTTTATTTGACATTATTAGTTTTATAATATAGTAATAATATTTAGTTTTATAATATAGTAGTAATATAATATAGTTAAGAAATTTAATCATGGACAAACAAATTCGATACTTTATTTACTTAATTTCACGAAAGTATATAGTTCAGAAAATTATTGAAAGAATCTTCGACTTTTCAAAAGGATCAGAACACAAAGAAATTCATCGTAATATCATTTGATGCCAATTTAACAATAGGGCTAGACGAAATTTTGAAAAAAGTGGACATTAAGGTTGTGTACAAACCATATATTAGATTAAGAGAAGTTCTGGGTAATCCAAAGGATAAAGTAGAGCAACATGAAGAGTCGGGAATTTACGAAATTAGTTCTCAAGACAAAAATTTTCAGTCCCTGGTGTGGTCTAGTGTATCAATCGTTGTACTAACCAAAATCCTAAGAAATGCTCATAGCTTCTACAAAGTGTACCAGTTCGTTATTATCATCTTGCAAAAAAACATAGTTCTTCATAGCTTTGATATGCTGAATTATGTAGGGTAGAAAATATCTCGAAAACTAAGCAACCTGCAGCAAAAGTGTAAATGGCAAACAGAAGGGGTTATGGAAGGGGAATACATAGCGCGACTGACGTGACTGACAATTAAGAGAACGATTAGTTTTTTTTTTCAGCGTAAAAAAATATTACAGATCATTAAAAATTTTCTACTATACTCGTATAAAAACACTTAGAAGGACCGCGTAAGTATTTATAGATTATTTAATTATTGTTCTTTCGATTCTAGATGGTTATTTATTTTTAACTCTTATGATTTTTTATAACCTAATTTTTATTTTATTGTCTCAACTGGGACTAGTTGAACAAGCGCGTTTAATGATTGCTCAACTCGCCCCACTAGATGTTCATTGTAGAAAATCAAATGTTTCTTTAATAAATTAATAACCATCAATTAATTTGTGCACTTGATGAGTCTACACAAAGTTTACTAATTAAAATTACTTATATTGATAATTGTATTAATGATTATTACTACATTTTAGGATGTGTACATATAAATGAAAGACCTCAAAAGTTTTTAAAGGTTTAAAAAGATATGTTTGTATTAATTGTGATAGAGACAAAGATGATTAATAATTTGGGATTATTTATCATCAAGCAATATTCTTGATCTCATAATTAGTCGCTACTTTGATTTAATATTTATTTGCGTTATAACTATTCTTAAATAGATAATTTTAAATATATAAAGTATAATAATAATCCAAAGATTGGAGAGATTTAATTTTGTTTGATTTTAATTTTATTTTTCCTGAGATATAATAACAATATGAATATGTAATAATCATAATAAATAAATATTTGTTTGTTGATTACAATTATTTTGTATTCAGCTCATTCTATACAGTCATCAAGTCAATTTTAGAGATTGCTCAACTAGTCTCATACCCATACTCAACTAGCCCCACTAGCGGGGCACGTTGAGCAACTTGGAGGGCTCTCGCATTTCCTACAATAACTTTTAAACTTGTACTCGGATCGTTTTTACAGGTGGATGTAATGACCACGATACTAAAAATTGCAACACGATTGGTGTGTATAAATTGTAGCCTGTGTAACGACAAATTTCAATTGCATTTTGATACAAGTCATGCATCATTAAGTGATATTAAGTGCCCAACATATCTAAAGTATTTAGAGAAAGAGAAGCAAAAAATTAAATATACTGATGTCCCTGAGTAGCAGCTACAGAGTGAAGGGTTGATTTCTGTGACCTCGGGCGTGTCAGGACTCGTGATCGTCCATCAAAACGTACAATCATTGAAAAATAAGACGTTGGAAATAGAATGCCAATTGGAGAGGATGGAATCTAGACCACAGGTACTCCTCTTTACCGAGCATTGGCTGGAAAAGAATGAAGCTGCATATGTAAATATTAAGGAATACAGGCTTATTTCTTTATATGCGAGAGAAGAAATGAAACATGTAGGTGTATGTATATTCTGCTGTGAAGATGGAACTTTCAAAAATGAAATGGTAGTTTGTGGTTTCACTGTGGAGGGTGTTGTAGAGTTAGCTGCTGCTTTGGATGATGCTTACAAGGTGGTGATTATGTGCGTGTATCGTCGGGGAGATGGTTCTTATGATGTTTTTTGTGTATGTCATCGAGCTGGTGCTCGATTATCTGCATATACATTATTCTAAATATGGTATCATTGTTGCGGGGGATTTTGATTAATTTTTTTTGATAAGCATAGCTGTCGTGTAAAGAAACTCTTAGATATATTTTATAGCTATAATTTGTTTCAATCTATTTTTGAAGCGACTCGTGAAACTAGTGAATCTGCTAGTTGGATAGATAGCATATTTTGTAAAAGGTGCTTGAGGGTATCTGGTTATGTTTGGAACCTGGCACCCTCTGGCCATTATGCGCAGGTAGTTATTATTCAGGAATTGTGCAGTAATAAACAGCAACTAAATTATGTATATAAACGAGTTTATCCAGAGAGTACGGTTTTGTCCTATAAAAACGAAATTACAAATGTGGATTGGTCTAGAGTATATGATTCTAAAACAAGAAATGAAGCATATAATGCATTTATTACACCGGTTTTAAATTTGTTTAATGCTGTTTTTGTTTTAAAAAAGTTCCCACGCACTAAAACCACTAATTGTTGGATCACGAGAGGTATACGAGTGTCTTGTAATCATAAACGTGTGCTCCATTACAGAACAATAAAGGGGCAAATTTCTAAACAATGTTATAAAACATACTGTAACATCCTAAAACAAGTAATTGAGAAAGCAAAAAAAAATGTCGAATAAAGAATTTATATCTAGATCTGAAAATAAAGTGGCTGCTACTTGAAAATTAGTAAAAAAAATAACAGATGAAAGTAAGCAAAATAAGAGTGTATTGGAGTGTTTTGCTTCGAAATATAGTGATCCTATTAAGACCGTTAATAGTCTAAATAATTATTTTGTGGGTTCATGTTTGGATATGAGTCCGATTACATCCTGCAATGCTTCAGTTTCCTCGGTGGCTCAGACTATATATTTGGCACCTACGGATTGGCATGAGGTTTCGAAAATAATAAAGGAATTAAAGAATACAAAATTGTTTGAGTTTATTTTCTGTTTTGCAAAATAGTTTGTTTTTTTTATATCTTTTGCAATATCAGTTGAATTTCTAGATGTAGTTGGTTGAAGATCACAGAATTGCTGACTTTCTTGTCTTCAGGATCCGACACTGCCTCGTAAGTACACAATCGAGTTTTTTCTTCTTAAATAATTGTGGAGGTAACGTTTAGTCAATGTAATTATAGATGCCTTTTTGGGTTCTACATTTATTGTATTTATAAGCACTCGGAATCTTGATGCAAGAATACCAAATGCGTTTTCGACTATTCGTCGTGCTCTTGATAATCTGTAGTTAAATACTATTTCCTCGTTTGATAGTTTATCGTCGCTGTAAGGTTTCACAAGATTTCTCATCGATGGGAAAGCATCACTGGCGATAAAAACAAAAGGCATATCTTCTAAAAAGTTGGGTAATTGCTCGAGTTTGGGAATATTCAGTAAGTTGACATTAATTCTATTAAAGAACTTGCTGTTGGAAAATACACCTCAATCAGAAACACGGCCCTTTGCACCTGCTTCTGCTATAATAAATTCATAGTTAACGTTGACGACAGCCAATAAAATTATATTAAATGTCTTTTTTGTAATTAAAATAATACGATCCCATACCTCCGACTTTTTTTTTATTTCTACATGCTTCCCGTCAATGACCCCAATGTAGTTGAGGAAATTCTATATTTTCTCAAACTCCTCCGCAACTATATTCCAGTCTTGTTCAGTTTTTGGCAGCTAAGAAACATTTATTATTAATTGTTAATAGTTGTTAATAATATTAAAACAAATATTTTATAAATGTATAACGAAGAATAAGAGATTTACAACTATCAAGATGTAAAGCAGAGCTTTAGATTTTTACAACAATGGAATTTATTAACACCAGACACGAAAGTTACGTCGTCCAGAAACAGGAGCAAAGTTTACTCAGAAATTTTCAAAAGAGAAGGGGAATATTGTTATTGTACTGATATCCCGGGACTTTTTGAAGTAATGAATCAAAACTAAAATAAAACAGAGTGGCGCTTATTCGTAAAGTGTTCAAAACATATTCTAAAATATAGTCTAAGGAAGTTCACCCGTGCTCCACGTCGAAGAATGAAGGAATGGCAAAGCACGAGTGAACTTCCTTAGCTTTTTAATACTTTTTTCCACGGGCCCAGTTCACAATTTTTCGATCATACCTGGTATTTACCCGAGGTTAGACGGGTCACGGACGGTTTCGCACAGTCTGACTGCTGCGACCGTTTACCGCAGGATGGCGTGGCTGCATGTGATTCGCAGTCTCCATTCGACATGGCCAATTTAAACGGTCATGTCTTTAGTCGTTCCTTCATCCGCTTTTCAGGTGTACATCTTGAGCACAACTGATGAAGGCTTAAGGCCAAAAACCGGTCTTGAGAGACGCTTTGGATGACGGAATGGCAAAGCACGACGTGGTACACGAGTGAACTTCCTTAGCTTTTTAATATATATCATCATCAGCCCGTATCGATCCACTGCAGGATGAAGGCCTCTTCAGCATGCTTCCAACCTTCACGGTCCTGGGCTTTCCTCTGCCACTCGGGTCCAATATACCTAATGATGTCATCAGTCCATCGTGCTTTCGGTCTTCTTCGCGGACGTTTGCGATCAAGCGGTATCCACTCCAGGATTGCCCTGGTCCATCTGTCGTCCCATCGCCTCGCTATATGGCCTGCCCATCTCCATTTCAACTGTTTTACTCTTCCAATGATGTCACAGACTTTTGTTTGTTCCCTGATCCATGCGCAGGACTTTCTGTCTCGTCTTGTAATGCCAAGCATACATCTTTCCATTCCCCTCTGTGCCACCCGAAGTTTTTGAATTGATTTCGATGTGAGTGTCCAGGTTTCACTTCCGTATGTCATAACGGGTAGAACGCACTGATCGAATACTTTTCTTTTCAGGCAAAGTGGGAGTCTGCTCTTAAACACTATGTTGAGCCTACCAAATGCCTGCCAGCCACATTTAACACGCCGTTCCACCTCCCGGGCGGTATTCCCCTCCATGGAAATCCTCTGCCCAAGATATACAAAGCTGTCCACAATCTCCAAATCCCTTCCTAAAACTGAAATTCTTCTGTCCTGAGCGAAGTTATTGAACATAACCTGACTCTTTTTCAGGTTCATTTTCAAGCCAAATGGTTCGCCAGCCCTTTGCAGTTCTTGTATGCGTCTTTGCAGCTCCTCTGGGTCTTGTGAAATGAGAATAATATCATCTGCAAATCTAAGATGGTTTAAGTTTGTTTAAGTTTGGTTTAAGTTTGCAAACTTTTTAATATATATATATATATATATATATATATATATATATATATATATATATATATATATATATATATATATATATATATATATATATATATATATATATATATATATATATTATAAAGATATTGTTGCTGGTTTATTGAAAATCTTTTAACAGATGGAAGTGAACATGTCATTGAAGATTCATTTTCTCACTCGCATTTGAGTTTTTTCCCTGAAAACTTAGGAAGTATGAGTGATGAACAGGTGGAACGTTTTCACAAAGATTTAAAGATTTTCGAAGAACGACATCAAGGATTTTGGGATGAAAACATGTTAGGGGATTGTTGTTGGTCCATTATAAGAGAAACCCATCCCAAAAACTATAAAAAGACGGCGAAAATTAGCCATTTTCATTTTTTTTATTATTCATACTAAGATCTTTTCTATTTTTAAGTAAATAAATATTTCTAAAAGCAGACATGACAGAATTTTTATTATTTTTTCTGGATAACTCTTACCTATATAAACAATAATTAACAACTTTCAGCTGAGGTAAAAAAATCGAGTAAACTAGTGCAATTATTGTGTTAGAAAAATATTTTATTATTATTATTATTCACGTATGGGCCCTAGTGGACCACGCGAAGTACAGTTAGAGGCGTTTGTTTCATTTCTAATTTCATTCTTTCACTATATTTTCTCCTTTCGTCAGACCAAGTTGTTCCAGTCTTCCTACATTTTTCTCTCTGCCCAACCTTCTAAACGTTAACCTTGTGTCTGAAACAGCCTCTATCCTGAATTTCACTTTGTGTAATATTTGCTGATCTTAGGTCCTCTTTAATTGCAGCAATCTATTTACTTATTTCTACTTTAGCTCTACTCCTATTTTCATAAAATTCGACTATTTGTCCAGTTAGCCTACTCGGATTCATCCGTTTTATGTGTCCGTAAAACTTAAGTCTTCTTTTTCTCATATCACTATGTATATCTGTGTATTGTTTAATTTCTTGATTTTCTCGAAGTGGTATGTTGTGCTATTTATTTGTTTGGGGCCTAGGCTTTTTCTTATGATTTTTTGTCCTTCTTTTCAATGTCCTCGATGTCTCTCTTTCTATTCAAAGTGAGCGTTTCTGCCCCATATAGACATTCTGGCTTAATAACTGTGTTATAATGTCTCAGTTTTGTGTTTTTAGATAGGCATTTTTTGTTGTAAATATTTTGGGTAAGTCTCAATGCCGTTTCCATTTTTTGACATCTACCCTTATTGGCCGCTTTTTCCAACCCATTTTCCATGATTATTTCACCCAAATATTTCAATTGAGAGACTCGTCTGATGTTACCATATTCTGTTTTTAAAAATGGTGTTCATAGTCTGTTGCAGGTCATGTATTGTGTCATTTCAAAGGAAATTTGGAGTCCTACCTTTTCTGCTGTTTCTTTTAGGATTTCAATCTGTTTCTGTGCCATTAATACATCTTGAGCCAAAATTGCTGGATCATCAGCAAACGCCAGACAATCAATTTTGATGTTGGTTCTCCCCAGTTTAATGGGCTGGTCAATATTCAGGGCCGACTTTTTTTCACGCCACTCCTGTATTACTTTTTCTAGAACATTTTTTTTTTCTAGAACACTCCAGTTTTAATTTCGAAAGGCTCTGAGATGTCACCCATGAATTTAACTTTTGACCTTGTGTTAGTTAATGTTCCTTTAATAATTGCCAGCGTTTTCAGATCTAGTCAAGATCTTGTTCTTTCCAGATTCGGAATAAAGAGTCGCGGTCAGTAGAATCATATGCTTTTTTGAAATCTACAAATGTACAGACGAGATTTTTATTGTACAGTTTTTGATGTCTTAGGATCAACTTTAGATTCAGGACCTGTTCAGGGCAGGATCTGCCCGGTCGAAAACCTGATTGATATTCACCAATTTTAGGTTCTAACTGTCCCTGTGCTCTGTCTAGTAGACATTGAGATAGAATCTTGTAGCAAACTGGGAGAAGAGATATCCCTCTGTAGTTGTTTATATCCGTTCTATCTCCTTTCTTGTGTAGTGGATGGATTAGAGCATCTTTCCAATCTTCCGGAATCCGTTCGGTTCGCCAAACTTCTTGTAGAATTTAGGTTATTTCCTTGATTGTACCCGGACCAGCGGATTTCAAAAGTTCAGCAGTGATTCCATCTTCACCAGAAACTTTGTTATTTTTAAGCCGTTTGATTTGCCTAATTATTTCATCTTCATTCGGTGATAATGAATCTGGGTTTGTTTAGGGTTTAGTATTGGTAATTTGTTTAAGGGCTCAGGACAGTTTAATATTTGTTCAAAATATTTCGCAAGTTCTTTGCAATTGTCTTGGTTATTTAGAGCTAATTGTCCGTTTTCCTTTTGGAAGCAAATACTTTGCGGTTGATAGTCTATCAATTTAGTTTTAAATGTTTTGTAAAAGTTTCGGGTGTTATTTTTTTGGAAAACTTTTTTTATTTCATAAGTTGATTGTTTTCATATTTTCTTTTAGTTTGTCTAATTAGCTTCGATGTTTCTTTTCTTACTTCCAAAAATATGTTATAGTTTATTGCTGTTTTTTGACTGTTCCAATATTTGAATGCTTTACTTCGGCTTAATACTGCTTGCTCGCAAACTTCATCCCACCACGGATGTTTCCTACGTTTTTGTAAAGGGACCAACTTTAAGGCTGTTTTAATAATTTTTTGTTTCAATTCTTGTCAGTTCTGTGCTGGTTGTTTATCAAGCTCTTCTGTTAGGCCTGATTTTATTTTCGCAAAGTTCGACAACTTTGGTATTGGCAGTCTCGTTTGAATAAGTTTTCGAGGTTTTAAGCTAAGTTTGATTCTAGTCAAGTAGTGATCCGTGTCTATGTTAGCTCCTTTCCTAACTTGAACATTCAAAATCTCTTTATAATTGGTGTACGAAATGGCAACATGGTCAATTTGAAATTCACCCATGTACGTGTTTGGGCACGTCCAGGTCTTTTGTTTTGTTATTTTCTTCTTAAAATGGGTTGACATTATTTTTAGATTAAACTGCGAAATAATAAATGAAATAAAATGCAATAACTAATTCGAAATAAACTGCTAAAAATATTTTATTATAATGTCAATGTTTCTCTTTGAACGCTATTGTATTTATTTTGCAAAAATAAATATTATCTAAAGATTCCATTTGTTTCAACAATATCTTACGAAAAACTTAATAATGCCACCCCCGTATACAACTTTAAACAGGTCACCACTTTTAGGAATTCCGGGAAATGGCTAGCTCCAGGATCCGGGAGACCCAGAATCGTTTTTCGTGGAACAAAACTCACGGGATGATGGATGGCAGTAGGGGTGGTAGACGTAATAAGTGGAATCAGAATAAATACGGACCCATTTTCGACACGAACGATTAAACGGGATTCTGCGAGAAAGGTAAGTGATGCAAATTGGGTTAAACGATAATACAACCTAAATTAAGACCGGAATAAAATTACGTTAAACGGTGTTTTGATTTATGCTTTCTTCGTAGATTGTTAAATAACAATAGCATCAACTAAATCATAAGGAAAAGTGTCTCTATTAGGACAATATAAAATGAAAAAATGTTGGTACTTTAGGGCAGTGTTCTGTAAATTTTTTGTGTTCAATGTTCACCCACCAAATCAAGAAATTTTAGTAGTACACCAAAGAAAAAACCAATGTTTGTTTAATATCTATTTATTATTAAAATCAATATGTGAAAATGTGTTTAATGAGAAATGTAAGACTGCTTAATCTCTCATCTCTTCGTCGATCGTCCTCAGGCGTTCCCAAATCTAAGCGTCCGTCAAACCCCAATTCGCATAAGTAGGTCGTGGTAAATGGTAAGAAAATTGCACGCTTTGAAAGCAGTGGATATTCATGTTTTATATGCAGCCAATAATGTGCTAGCTCTGTTTCGGAAAAATTTAGTTTTAATGTCTAATCATTTTTTAGCTCCATGAATTCTTCCTGCTCATTTATTTATGGGTAAGTATTCAAGGGAAATGCTATCTGAGAATGGATTTCGTACCCTGTCCATACGTTGCAGTCAACACTTAACATCAAGTTAGCACGAAAGCTTTCAATCTTGTCCGATGACGTTAAAATATTGGAATTCTTGCCTTGTATTTTTTTGTTGAGCTCATTTATGGCGAATATGTCCGCCAGATATGCAAATTTTGCTACCCATTCTTCTTTTTTAAACAGAAAAGCAAAATCTGAACCCAGGGCCTCTAAAAAAGCCTGGGTCTCATTTTTTGAGCTCGTAAATCCGAGAAAGCACTTTTCCGAGAGAAAGCCATCGTACTTCTGGATGAAACTGAAGTGACTGATGATCTGCTGACATTTCCTGACACACTGCATTAAACAGACGAGAGTTCAGCCGTCGCGACTTGATGTAATTGACAATTTTGACGACCTCTTGTAGAAGAGACACCAATCCATCGGGCAGGGACTTCGTCATCAGTGCTTCTCTGTGTAAAAAGCAATGTACATTTTTCATATTAGGATTTTCTCAGAAGCCCTGGTTATAAATTACCTAATTTTTCCCGTCATAGCAGCTGTTCTGTCTGTGCAAATGCTTATGCAGTTGTGCCATTCCAAATTATGCTCACTGAAGTACTGATGAGTTACTTTGAATATTTCTTCTCCAGTGGTATAACCAGGTAGTGGCGGACAAAATAAACGGTCCTTTTTTATTTCATATCCGTCAGTGTATCTCACATTTGAGATGAGGTGCGCGTGACCACTAATATCAGTAAACTCGTCGATTTGTAGCGCAAAAACTCCACTAAGCCTTAATTTTTCAATTAACGTTGATTCAATGTCACTAGAAATATCGTTAATAAGTGAGATCGTATCTGTTGACACAGGTATTTTTTCGATTTCCTTGACGGCTTCTTGACTAATCATAATCTTGAAAACTTCTTTGCAGACAGGTAAAATTAAACTTTCAGCGGGAGAAGAGTTTTTGCGTTTTGTCTGATGTTTTGAAAGATGAACTCATGAGACTCATGTTTCTTAGACTGATCTTTCAAACGTTGAAAAAAGGTTTTGTTTTTTTTGCGCTACCGATGGGTGTTTAGTAGTTAAATGTCGTAAAATTTACTGGGCACCATCGAATTATTACCCAAAGTTTCTCCACAAACATAACATTTGGAGATTTTGTATGATTAGTCTCCGCAATATAAAAAGTCATAACTACATAGCTCTCATCATATTTTCGATCAATACGCTTAGGTTTTTTCTTCATTGACTCTGATTCTTCTTGGGAACCATTAGTTTCATTTGACAAACTTGAGGTAAGTTTAGCGAATTTATCCATTATATTCATGTATTATGGTCTATTTTCTATTATTTCGAGCGTCTTCACAGGCTTACGAATAGTGAAACAAACGAATCATTTATTGGTCTTTGTATTAAATGACGAATCGTTCATGACAGATGTATGTGTGAATAGACCGAAATACCGCAAACATCCACAAATATCGAACTACAAGACGTGTGTAACCCCTTGTTCTTATATTACTTTTACCATTTCGAACCTGTCTCCGGTCCAACAATAAATTAAAAAATTTTCGAAAGTTACATTCTTACATCCTTATACAAATATATCTAAGTTTCTTCACCGGTGAAAATGTGGTACATTTCTAGCTCATTAATTGGATCATTTGAGTATTCGGTTGCCCCAATTGATGCAGGTTTCCTGGACTCCGATTAAATATGGGTGCCAATTGAATAAAATATTAAAATTGACAATGGCGTATAAAAAGCATAGACAATTGGGGGACACCACAAAACTGGATATGGATGATATAATTTGTGAACCATTTAGAAACTCGTATGTGCTTAAATTTGATCAGATGTGCGATGGTGTTTCGTTTATAAATTTTAATTGTAGGAGTCTGAGAAGGAACTTTGATTTCCTGGTGCTGTACCTTAGTTATCTTACAAAGAAAACCGATATAATACTATTAACTGAAACGTGGAGGTATGATGAGGATGTATCTTTGTATAGCATTGAAGGTTTTCAGAGTTTTTTCTACTGCAACTCTTAGCCATTTATGTTGGTGATTCACCGACATGTGAGATGCAAGATATTGGTAAATCAACTAAAACTTTTGATCACATTTTTATTTATAGGTATAATAAGTATAGTATAGAGTTGTTTAATAAGAAACTCATTTTTCTATGTTAGACCTGGTTGACTGCAATAAGACCATCTTGATCGGAGATTTGAACATTGATCTGTTTAAGCAAGATGTTGATGAATACAGGTGCATCATGTCAGAAAGGGGCTTCTATACATTCGCCCCCTGAATAACTAGGCCAGATTTAACAGGTGAATTTGGCACTTGTGTTGATAACATATACATTAATTTAGGTATGGGTCAAAATGATATTCAAATAAAAATAATTCAGTCTGATGTGACTGATCACTACATTGTATGTTTGTGTTTTAGTAATATGGTAACTGATAAATATAATATTACCGATTGCGGCAAAATTAATTATAAGATAATATGTGATCGGTTACGTCAGGTAGATTGGAGTGACATTTACCGACATAGTGATGGGAACTCGGCAGTTGAAGCATTTTATGCAATATATAATGACATTCTGCGCAGAAAACGGAAATTGAAGCCATGGATAACAAATGGCTTAGTCAATAGTATTAGAACCAGTTACAGAAATTATTTAGATAAACTATTGAAACTGGTGAAGAGGAAATACTTTGAAAGACGAATTGCCAACTGTGATGGTACTGGCACTGAGGAAACCTAAAAACAATAAGGCCCCTGGAGAGGACTGCGTAGTTGCCGATACAGTTAAGATAGGTGGTAACTGTTTACTCAAGAAAATAGCAACACTTTTTAATTTCTGTCTTTTTAGCAGCACCATACCAGATAGGTGGAACAACACCATCGTGATCTTGATCCACAAGAAGGGAGATACAGCCGAACTGGAAAACTATCGGCCAATAAGCTTACTTAGTCACCTTTATAAACTCTTCACGAGAATTATTACTACACGACTGGAAAACAAATTAGATTTTTACCAACCAACAGAACAGGTCGGGTTCCGCAGAGGATTTGGAACCAATGACCATCTTCAAAGC
The DNA here is from genome assembly GCA_031761425.1 of Cosmopolites sordidus. Classification (NCBI taxonomy): domain Eukaryota; kingdom Metazoa; phylum Arthropoda; class Insecta; order Coleoptera; family Curculionidae; genus Cosmopolites; species Cosmopolites sordidus. The sequence goes on along the minus strand of JARFXV010001900.1, from coordinate 305,712 downwards.
ATCAAAACTGTGATCGAAAAATCAATGGCTCCACAATGGCAATGACCGCTTGTCATTGCCTTTGTGGACTTTGACACCGTTAAGATAAGTGCAGTTTTAGACTCCTTACAAAAATGTCGTGTCGACTATCGTTACACTAAACTAATATATAACATATATAAAAATGCTACCATGATGGTAAAACTGCACGAAAACACCAACCCCATAAGAATCGGTAGAGGAGTACGACAGGGTGACACTATGTCACCCAAACTATTTATCACCATTATGGAATACGCCTTTGGGATGCTTGAATGGAGCGGAAAGGGTTTAAATATAGATGGCTTAAACATAACAAATCTACGCTTCGCGGATGATATAGCTTTGTTGTCTGACAACCAACAAGATATCAGGAAAATGCTGGAAGATATCAAGGAAGTATGTGCTAAGGCTGGGCTAAAGATTAATATATCAAAAACGAAGTTTATGACGAATCTGGTCCCTAGTGGAAATATTAATATTGGTGATTGCGAGGTGGAGTTGGTGGATAGGTACACATATCTTAATAGGGATAGGTACACATATCTCATAGGTAACCAAACATGCAAATTAAAATGAAGAATCACGCTCTCTTGGGCTGCATATGGCAGACTTGGGGAGGTATTTAAGAGTAATCTCCCAATTTGTCTAAAACGAAAGTTTTTTAATCAGTGCATTTTGCCGGTTATGACCTACGGCGCCGAAACTTTAACCCTGACAGTCACATCTGCTGAGATGCTTAGAATAACACAACGTAAGACGGAAAGATCGATGCTCGGTGAGTCACTTCGTGACCACGTTAGAAATGAGGACTTTCGAGAGAGAACGGGAGTCACGGATGTTATCTATCAGGTGGCTAAGCTCAAATGGAATTGGGGTGGACATGTGGCCCGCATGACAGATGGACGATGGACAAAGGGGCTGCTCGAGTATTAAAAGAATCCGTAACAAAATACAGAAGATTAAAAGAAACCGCTATAATTAATTTAAATAAAAATAACTGTATTGCTTTGCCTTCGGTAAATTTAAATTCAATATGGTTCCCGATTCTAAAGAATGCAATTAAACACATTTAAATATTTGAATACACAATCAGTACAATAAACAATCACACAGTAAACATTACCTATATATATTTTTTGGTAGTATGTCACTGTCATGAAAATCTATTGTTGTCAATATAAGTATCGTTGACATATACAAAAAAATATATTTACTTTCACTCGTTACATTATATATTACAAATTAATATAATTTATTTTTTAGTTTAGTTTTGAAAACGGGGGGAGAGTACCCTCCGAAACGTTAACGTTAAAAGTTTGTAAAATTTTTTATAACATTTTTATATCTTTAAAATTTTGTTCGTTAGGCAAATTTATTACAAAAAAGAATCACTGAGAAATTTGTCTCCGTTTGGTTTTATGTTTTTACCCAGTGATTCTTTCTTTAAATAAGAACAGGTATTTTTGATACTTTTTTGAGTTTTAGATAGTGGCGAAAACCCAAATAAAGGAAAAAAATATATGAACACGCCACAATCATTCAGACATTACTAAGACTAGGATGCTTAATTTTGCACTTCAGAAACCCTGGCACTTCGATGAGCCTATTAAATGGCATCATTTAAATTGTAGAGATGCATCATGTGATTGTATAGAGATGAAACAGTCTGTTGAAGTAAAGTATCTTGGGTTTACTTTGGATGAGCTACTTTCTTGGAAACCTCATATACTTAATTTTAAGAAAGGCTCTTTGTTGTGATTTTTCAATTTAGGAAAGCAACAGAGTGTATGTCATTTGCACGGGCGTAGCCGGGGGGGGGGGGGGGGTAGTGCACGTTCTATTTTCTCAGTGGCGCGGTGAACTTGATCAATGGTTGTTTGCTGAAACCAAACTGATCATCTGGTATCAACTTATTGTCTTCTATGAGTGGTTTCAACCATTTTAACAGCTTTTCAAATAACTTGAATAACGAAATAGGCCTATAGGATTTGATATCGTTGGGTGGTTTGCTTGGCTTTGGCATCATGATTATTTCGGCTACTTTCCAACTTGCGGGGATATGTCTCAGTCGAAAGGCTGCATTGAACAGGTACGTAAGTAAAAGTATGCCTTTGTGGGCAGCTGTTATAGTATTTCACCTGTGCTTAAATCAAACCCAGGTGCTTTTTTGGAATTTAAATTAGTCTTTATTTATTTGTTTATTTCTTTTGGAGTAACTGAAGCTTTATTTTCAGTTCTTAGGTTGTCTATTACTTCCAGTCTAGTATCTTTGTTGATTTTGGTAGGCGTAAATATATCCATCAGATGCTCTGCAAATACCTCACGTTTATTGTCACGTGCCCATGGTCCCATCTGTTTTCTGATCAGTGGGGTTGAGGTTATAGGTCTTTTGATCTTATTTGTTGCTTTCCATAACGGAGAAATGAAGAAAGGTCATCGAACAGAATGGCACATACTATATTAAGTAAATGTAATTTTTAGTAAATTAAATTTGTATTAATAAATGGGACAAACTTTTGTATCAAACCAATAAATTTCTTATATAACCAATGTATGAAAATATCAGCACTGTTTAATGAATTGTCCAGAAAACTTATTGAGATTACGTTATTATTCCAACAATTTTATGATTGCTTATTATACCACCGTTAATTTTCATATAAAAAGGATTTGATTCAACAGAATCAACTTATTACCGCTAAAAATCCCATATATAAATAGAATCAATGATAAAAACACTATATTAAATATTTAACAAACTTGAATCTGGTTATTTCACCTGTTGAAATTTATATTTTGGATACTAGATAAATCTAAATTAATGAACATTTACGTTTGATAAATATTTAGACTCTTCGTTGACGTTTTTTTTTAATTCCAGTCCAAACTAAATGAGGAACTTGCATTGATTTTATATTTTCGAAATTGGAGTTGTAATTGATTTTTAGAAATTAAAACAACATTTTTGAGCATTAATTTTGTAATAATTATTCATTAGATTTTTTATAACATTAAAAATAAATGTTTTATTTTGTGATGTCGCAATACCGCTCAACACAAATTATATCCGACAGATGGCATATCAATCGCTCCTAAGTCGAGACAAACATGTAAACCATTTACCTGTAAATATAACCTTTTATATTAATACAAAGTTATAATGTAACAGTTTAAGAAAGTAAGAATATATATATATATATATATATATATATATATATATATATATATATATATATATATATATATATATATATATATATATATATGTATATATATATATATATATATACATATATATATATATATATATATTGCATTTTAATTTAAAAAAAGTTAAATCGAGTTCTAATAAAATATTTAAATTTTTATCTAATTCAACAATTAAAATTACAAAAAAATCATTCAATTTCCCCACTCTACATTTTTTTTTATACTCAATTTCCAATGTTACATTTTTCATCACAATATGGTGAAGGAAAAGATAATACCGATAATATGAAAACTTAAAGCAATTACGTTCAACACTGTTTTATTTACAACTAGTTTCTTGTATACAACAAAATACTTATCAACTAAACAATTAACTTTTAAAAAAACATGCTTTATCATTAAAACTAAACTATAAAGTCTAATAATGATAAAATAAAAAATTTACAGAAATAATCAGGCCTATTATTAAAAATATAAATACAAGTAAATACAAAAATATGCAAAGATAACTTAAAAATTATCTTCCATGAATATCCATTCTGTTTTCTGCACTTTTCATGAATGAAACTTATTAATATGCAATCATTATATATGTATATCTAATGTACATTAATACACACATACATTTTTCTCTATATATTTACTCTATCTGAAATTTAAAAAATAATTAATAATAACATAAATTTAAACCAATTTCGACCACTTCATTGATTGCATTTTATTAAATATTTAACATGTTTATTGACTATTCTAACAAATTAAACAACTTTATATTAACTATATTCCATGCAATTTAAGGAGAATTGAAATTAAAAATATTACTATACGTATTTGGATTTTAAATATTAATGTAAAAAAAGTATATATAGTCTCCCGAAGAACATCACATATATACAATTCATGGGCAAATGCTTCTTCTGACATGTACTATATTCAATTAAGTTATATTATACTGTGTCATTAAAATATAAGTATATTATATCAACCTGTTAATTATACTTTATATTATACTATGTGCCTGTATAATAAAAATTGAAAATTATAACCTATAAAGCATTTAAAGAGGTAAATAAATACACTTACCTGATATGGCACATTAGATCCACAATTTGTAATTTCAAACTTATCAAGTTCAACAGCGTTGAATGCAAAATTTGTTCTCTAAAGTATCTACATTTTAAAAGATGTACACATATCTATGTCTGTAGGAATATTCAAAGTCAAAACACCATTAATTTGCACGATTCAAAGCGATTACGAATAAAACAATGTCACTATTAATAAATACCGACACTCGTTTCACAAAACACCAAGTATTAACGCAAATTTATCTAATTTTATTGTTTTTATTTTGTAAAATTTCCAAAAACCAGAATTTCCAATTGACTTTTACATGGTGTGCCATCTATTGATCAACGTTGTAATTGCAAACGACAGTAGTTCATTTAACTCTTCAATTCAAATACAATAGTTTAGTAAGATATTTTTTTTACCTAAAAAGACAAATAAGTAAGTGACTTGAGAATACTTTCAAATAAAAAAAAACAATAAATTTTTTTTTCTTTACAACTTAAGATCCAAAAATTGATATAGAAAAAATTTTTACTAGAATGAGTATCCACTTCCGACCAAAAGATGGAACAAAACACAATGTGCGTGTTGTGTATAACTGGTGGCCTAACATCTAAATTAATATAAAAGGATTTTTTGAAATATATTAATTACACTATTCAGGATTTTTTAACAAAACACGTGTATCACTTACAATGATTTTTAAAGATAAGAAGACAATCTTCTTAATTGTTCACCTATGAAATCATGGCTAAAAACAAAAAAACATTTTCTATAGAACAAGTACAATTTTTTGTAAGGAAAAGGATATCACTAATTTAGCCCAACGTATTAACACGGCAGTTGACAAAGTAAGGCAATCGCTAGAGGAGAGCAATCTTCAACTATCACCCAATAAATGCGAAGCAATCTGCTTCTCCAGGCGACCTCTGAAAGTCCCTCCTTCAACCATTAACATTCAAAACGTAACCCTAACTTATAGAAATTCAATCAAATATCTTGGAATCACCTTGCAAAATAACCTAAGTTGGACCTCTCACATTAATAATATCGGCGCAAGAGCATCAAAGGGGCTGAATGTTTTAAGAGCAGTATGTCGTATTTGGTGGGGTGCAGACCCGAGTACCTTACTGTCTATATTTTATGCGACAGTGCGTTCCCACCTTGACTTTGGAGACTTGGCATTCAACTCTACTTCTAAAGCGAACTTACTTAGATTGGATAGGATACACAGAGAGGGATTAAGAATATGCCTGGGTTGCATGCGCTCCACACCGAACGATGCAGTACTGAACGAGGCGGCAGAACTTCCACTCGATCTACGCATAAAGATTTCTGCCATAAAATTTATCAGCAAATTAATTACCTCGGAAAAACACCCCATAATCAAACTTACGAAAGCATTACGCGACAAATTGTCAAGAAACGTCAACTTCATGTCCAAAAGTAACGGCCACATACTCGCACAATCTGTAGAATATTTCTTCCCTTACTGGAACAGGATGTTCCACAGTACATCAGCACCCTGTTTCTTGACAGAGGCGGACATCCAAATTGAGCCATTAAAAATCCTTCATTCTAACATAAATAAAAGCGATATTCATGTCAAACAACTATTTCTAGACTCCGTGAAAACCTTCAGGGACAGTCACACCTTCATCTATACTGACGCATCTAAGAACAAAGGAAGATTAGGGTTCGGAGTACACATTCCGGATCTTAATTACAATTTCTCGTCAAAATTACCCAAAGAATTGTGCATAATGAACGCGGAAATGGCTGCCATCCATCATGCAGTCACAACAGTCACCAGGAAAAAATCAAGCACTGCATAATTTTCACAGATTCCTTGAGCGCGATAAAAAGTCTTCAGAACACGCAAATTTCGACAAACAGAGACATGGTTTCCCTCCAAACAAGGAGCCTCATTATACGACTTAACAATCTAAAAGATCACTCATGCATTTTATCTTGGATTCCAGGCCACAAAGGTATTCCAGGAAACGAGAAAGCCGATTCCCTAGCCAAAATAGGTACAATCCTAAATATTCCACAGAGAATATTCATAAGCCCTAAAGATATTTATAACAGTATAAAAGAAAAAATTATATCGCAATTAAAAGACAAATGGAAACAAAATCCACAGAATAAAACGAATTCCTACAGAATGGTCCAAGACACATTTTCGGAGCATCCATGGTTCAGAAAGATATCCTATATCGATCGTCGGCATCTGACTAACATCATTAGAATAAGAACGGGGCACTGCTTAACACGACAACACCTACATAGGTTAGGATTAAGAAGTGACCCATTATATGACTGCGGCAAAATCGACGACTTCAACCATATATTCTTCGAATGCCCTATCCACATCATAGGCAATTTTCATCTATACAACGAACTTATAAAAATTAACGTGCAAACCCCCATACATATCGCCAGCATATTGTCCCTTCCGAATGGTCGGACGATGGACCTGCTTTCAAAATTTTTAACATTAAATAGAATGGAGCTCTGATGGAGGAAAAACAATAATAAGCAACCAATATAAATAGTACCAAAAAATAAACGGTTAAATAAGCAATAAGGTTAAAGCAAATCAGTACCTCGATAAGTGTGCCACACAAGCCCCCCCCCTAAAAAAAAAAAACCGTCGTTCCAGTACATGTCTATACCTCTGTTCGTATTGTATACTAACTGCACAAGGTTTCATTCAAGGTTATACTTAACCTTACCATTATAAATATTCCGAATCGCCAGGAGCACAGCTCGATCATCTGGTGGTTCCCTCAAATGAGCTGGCAAATTGCTTAACAGCAGAGCCATAAACCGAAAAGAAGAAGAACAAGTACAACGACAAACATTACAACTGTCAAATATGTCTCAATTAGTTGTCAAAAAAATTGTTAAAGTACCCGATGTATGAACAATAGATAAGCTCCCTAACTAGAATAGTTAAAAATAAATTGCGTTGGAAAGAAAAATGAAAATGGAGAAATAATTGCTACACATGATGGAACTGTTGCCTTTTAATCGCCAATTAATCCACAAATCAACATAGCATATAGATATCGCTATTTTACGATGCGGAGTGTAAATATTTGGATTAATATTTCCTCGCAATTCGTCAATTAGATAAATTTTTTCTATTTATCTCGATTGGGGGTTTTATTCTCCCATTATTCAATATCGTTGACAAATTATCGGTAGACCGATATGTCCTCAAACAAAAATTCATTTGGAAGCTGATTAAAAATACATTTGGAATTTAAATAGCTTGTACCTTTTTATAGATTTCAAATAGTTTATGATTTAAGATTTTAATTGTTCAGTTTAAACTATCGGGATTATCGGGATTTTTTTTGACAGTCAAGATTTCATTTCATTTATTTGAATAGGTTTCCACTATTTTTAAACGATTATTTTATACAGTAGGTTTTTCCATAAGTTCCGGTCTCTTTTTTATTAAAAAGTTTTATTGAAAAACGCAACAAATTACTGATATATCAGATATGTAAATATAAAACCGAAATTTTTATAAGTAAATGCCTCAATCGTTTCCTTGACCAGTTTTGTTGTGTGTGCATTATCATGAAGCAAAATCATTTTGTGTTGCCTATTTTGATGATATCTTGGTCGTTTTTCACGCAAAGCTGGATTGAAATCGATCGTTTGTTGTCGGTAGCATTTAGTATTAACGGTCTTGCCAGGGTTTAGCAGCTCATAATAGATCACACCGTTCTGATCCCACCAAACACAGAGCGTTGTCTTCCGTCCATACCGATTTGTGTGTGGTGTCTTCCACGTTCTTCATTTCTCACGTCAAAATCTCCACTTTTGATGGTTTTAAACCACTCAAAGCACTGTGATTTACCAAGAGCATGATCACCGTCAAGCATTCTGCAGCAGTTTTCTTCAAATGGTTACAGAAAATTGATGTTGTCCGCAAATCGTAGTTTCCAGGCACAAAATTCAAAATGTTCAACGCTATTACAAACTATGCTGTTATAGAGCAAGAGCCCGTGAATGCCAAACTTTCGTTATTTTATAAAAGATGAAAGTTTTTCGGCGCATGCTTCCAGCACAAGTAAGAATGATGGGCTACTATAAAGTTTGTGTCATCGTGGCTTTGTAACAGGTCGCAAAGGTGTTTAAAATACCAACTTAAATTTATCAAATAATAAAGCGTAATTTTCTTATATTTTTTTCGGGATAATATTAGAAAGCACGTCATCCATTGCCAGACACTTAATATCGTGGCAACCCCTTACACACTTAAACTTTAATAAATTGTAACTGTAGTTGTGTAATAGTATAAAAGCTGAATTTTATACATGTTACTTGGGTAGCTATTAGAAGATGTTTCCTCAGTAGCCAGACAGTTTCGATAATTCTAACCCCTGTCCAGACAAACATATAGGGTAGCTGTAAGTGCGAGCGCGATGTTATTTAGACCGATCGAATAATTTTATTATGTAGTTATTTATGACTAAAAAATCGATTATTCGTTATACTCTCTTTTACCTTCTATGTTAGGTATTATACGCAATTTAAATTGATCTTTGTCAGCTTCATAAAGTCAAATCATTTTTGAATTGTTTCCTTTTTCTATTACAAAATAAACAAACATTTTTACACGTATCAACACTAGTGTCACTTTAGATCGAACTATTTACTTCTGAAATTAAATCATTATTTTCACTCACTTCTTCAGATTTTGTCAGATGTCAAAAAAGAAATGGCGCCATTGGCATGGTTTGACAGTAACTGAATTGACAGCTAGGTTTTATATTTACAGACCTGGTATTCTCCGTCAGTGTTTTGAGGTCCTCGTCGTTGGCGAAGATTACGCTCCTCATCTGATCAAGACAACATCAAAAAAAGGTCGAAAATCGATTGGCGCAAGATCTGGAGAGTACGGCGGATGCGGAAGCCTCCTTGACGATGTTTGCTGTGTAACGTCGTGCATTATCGTGGAGCCTGATGACTTGGCCTTATGGATCGGGTCGTTTTTCTGTTGAATAACCTCTTATACCTCTGTTCTTTGCCGACCATCTTGTAGTTCTCCTGCATTTTCCTGTACACGAGACCCTCCCAGTCCTACAAAACTCAGATTATGATATTCTTGAGATGGAGATCTTATTTCACTTTCACCCACTCCTTCACATGCTTCATATTGACGTAGAGGCACCTTTTCTGAATAAGGAAATGCATTTGTTCATCAAAAGTTATTTTGTCGCCTTCAAAATAGCCCCATCGAGTGCAATACAATTATGTCACTGCTTGACCCAATCATCCATATATTATTTGTAGGCTGATGGTATGGCCTTCAGCTCCTTCAGCGAATTTTCTTTTATGGCATCAATTGACTCCAAACACCTTCCTCGAAAATTGAAGAGATTTACCACTAAACACCAAAACAAAAAGGATCAGAACACAAAGAAATTCATGGTAATACCGTGATGCCCAGTTGACAAGAGGACTAGACAACATTTTGAAAAAAGTAGACATTAAGGTTGTGTACAAACCATATAATAAATTAAGACAATTCTGGGTAATCCAAAGGATAAAGTAGAGCAGCATGAAAAGTCGGGGATTTACGAAATTGGTTGTCAAGACTGTGATCAAAGGGATATTGGGCAAACAAAAAGATCCATATTGACAAGATATAAAGAACATATTGCCCACATTAGATATGGGAGAAATGAAAAATCTTGTGTTGCCCAACATGCAATCGAACATGACCACAGTATAGATATTAGTAATTTAAGACTAATTAAAAGTGTTAATAATAGGGCTTTGGATGCATATGAAAGCATTCAAATAGAAAAATGTAAGAAAATCATGAACCGAGATAAAGGACCGATTCCTTTCAGTCAACTTTTTCAATTATTAATGTAAGGCTTAGTACACTCCACGGTTCATGATTTTTACACGCTTGGTTAGGTATGGTTTTCATATAAATAGAACATAGTTTAGTTTTGCAATTAGATTAAATCATCTCTTGATGATGCTAACATGGTTAGCGAAACGTGCGTCGAGCAGTTCAAAAAAGTGTTTTGGTGTTTAGTGGTAAATCTCTTCAAGTTTAGTGTTTCACACCAAAGGCTCCAATAGAAAAATTGACCTTCCTCGAAGTAGTAATTTTGGTTTCGGGAACAAAAAAAATTAAACGGGGTCATATCAGGCAAGTACGGTGCTTGGTGGATGATGTTTGTTGAGTTTTTGACCTAAAACTCCTACACGAAGATGGCTTTTGCGATATATCTTTATCGTGGTGCTTGATTCACAAATCTGACCGTTTTTGTCGGATATTTTCGTGTAAAATCCTCATGACTCCTAAATAGTATTCCTTATTCTTCTTTTCTCCCTCTGGAAGAAATTCTGAGTACACACACTACTGTAATTAAAGAAAACTGTCAACATGGCTTTAATTTTCGAGAGCATGTCATACTCATGCATGACATGCGCTCATGCATGTCATACTCGCAAATCCAGATCTCGCCTCCTGCTATGAGATGTTTCATGAAGGGCGGATCCGTAGAAGCTCGGGAAATCAGCGACCTGTTTTCGATGCCCTTTTTGCTCATATTTGATCTCTTGAGGAATCACGCCCAAAATATCAATCATCATGTTATGAACGAACTTCCATCTCTTGAGCCAACTGTCTAAGATAATTTTCGAGCGACAGTTTCTTGATTTTGTCGATGTTTTCGTCGTTCGTAGAAGCTGAAGGTCAACCAGAACAAAAACAAATCAACTACCACTTCACGACCCTCTTTGAACGTATCGCCTGTATTTTTGATATGCACTACTCACATTGGGTCTTCTTCAAGATTTTCAGTGACTCGGTACACGAAATTTCGTTTTATACCTAAACTTTAAGGCAAACCTTTTGCTTAATATTTTTATTCATAGTTAAATCGCGCGATCCCGTTTAAATTTGACATCGTAACTAGGCACGGTGCTGCCATCTTACAGCAGAAAAGAAAATTAAAAAATATTTTACACGAGCCTTGTAAACGAAAAATTCCGGGTACTTATTATCCAGATCTTACAGTGAATATATTGCACTTATATTTTCAGTATATTTCTAATATCTGACAAAATAACCGAATGTGGGCCAATCAGAAAGCCACAAAGAATGATAGTCAGATGGGCTGTTAATATTTCTTTGGCAAATTCTCAATATGTAACCTTGCACTCCCTGTAAAAACGTGTATGGTGGCTTGATCTATTTAAGGTCATAATTTTGATTTTGTTTGTATTAATCTCCAAATGCATTTTTAAAGCCTTTAAGATAATAAATCCATTAGTGTCTGTAAATATTCGTCGGATTCCTCTGATAGAACGGTGTCATAAACGCACCATTTGTTATTTACTAAACTTGAAGAGATTTACCACTAAACACCAAAACTCTTTTTTGAACTGCTCGACGCACATTTCGCTAACCATGTTAGCATCATCAGGAGATGATTTAATCTAATTCTAAAACTAAATTATGTTCTATTTATATGAAAACCATACCTAACGAAGCGTGTAAAAATCATGAACCGTGAAGTGAACAAAGCCTTACATTAATAATTGAAACAGATGACTGAAAGGAATCGGTCCTTTATCTCGGTTCATGATTTTCTTACATTTTTCTATTTGAATGCTTTCATATACATCCAAAGCCCTATTATTATTAACACTTTTAATTAATCTTAAATTACTAATATCTACACTGTGGTCATGTTCGATTGCATGTTGGGCAACACAAGATTTTTCCTTTCTCCCATATCTAATGTGGGCAATATGTTCTTTATATCTTGTCAATATGTTTTTCATTTCATATATTTCAGTTACTTTTCGAAGGTATGGTTAAGATATCTGGATGGCATTTTTGCCATTTTCGATTCGGAAAATGAAAATTTAGATGATTTTATTAAGAACTTAAATAGTAAATCCGAAAATATAATATTCACGTCTGAACTCGAAAACAACGATAGTTTATCATTTCTGGATGTGTTAATCAGTAGAAGCAATAAAAATAGGTTAGATTTTGATATTTTCAGAAAAACCACCACCACTTGGAGATACATTCCTAACGATTCAAATCATAGCTTCCAAAATAAGATGGCTAGTTTAAATTTTATGGTAAATAGATTAATTAATTTTCCTTTAAATAAAGATAATTATAACAAAGAATTAAAATTAATTAGGGAGGTATCTGAAGTGAATGGTTATAATAAGAACATTGTAGATAAAATAATTAGAAAACATAAGTTCAGAAAATTATTGAAAGAATCTTCGACTTTTCAAAAGGATCAGAACACAAAGAAATTCATGGTAATACCATTTGATACCCAGTTGACAAGAGGACTAGACAAAATTTTGAAAAAAGTGGACATTAAGGTTGTGTACAAACCATATAATAAATTAAGAGTAGTTCTGGCTAATTCAAAGGATAAAGTAGAGCAGCATGAAAAGTCGGGGATTTACGAAATTAGTTGTCAAGACTGTGATCAAAGGTATATTGGGTAAACAAAAAGATCCATATTGACAAGATATAAAGATTATATTGCCCACATAACATGCAATCGAACATGACCACAGTATAAATATTAGTAATCATCATTCTCGGATTATCTACGGCTGTCGCCGCCTCTCCGTCCCCAGTTTCCAGTTCGTTCTGTCGTGACACATGTCCTCTTGCAAATCTCTTGCTTCCATGGCTTCGTCAACGCCGTCTCTCCAACTTCTTCTTGGTCGTCCTCTCTTTCTTCTTTCTGGAGGTATCCATTCCAATACTTTTCGTGGCCATCTTGTCTCATTCATTCTTTTTGCATGTCCGAACCAAGTCAATTGTTTTCTCTCTATGTCGTCCACAATATCTCTCTCGATGTTCATGTCCCTTTTAATGTTTATATTTCTTATTCTCTCAAGTCTCGATCTCCGACAGCTCCTTCTCAAAAAATCCATCTCCGTGGCCAGTAGTTTTCTTCTATTAGTATTATTTAAATCCCACACTTCTGAACCATAAGTCAAAACACTCTTTACGATTGAGCTATATATGCGAAGTTTTGTTTCTCGCCTAATTTTTCTTTCCCACAGGACAGAGTTGAGTGCTCCAATGATTTGTCTACCTCTTATTATTCTTGTTTGAATTTCATCATTACTATTACCTTGCCTGTTGAAGATCACCCCTAAGTATTTAGCCCTGTCAACGTTTTTTATTGTTCCGTTTTCCAAGGGTAAATCGTCGTTGTCATTACTACTCACCGCTAAGTATTCACATTTATTTAAGTTAATTGTGAGACCAGCTAGTGTGTACTCTTCATTTAGTTTCCTCACCATATAGCTCAAATCCTGTTGGTCTTCTGCAACCACTATCTGATCGTCGGCGAAATAAAGAGTATATAGGGTGTCATTCCCCACCCGAAGGCCCATGTTCCAACACTTCCGTGCCCAGCCTTTCATGGATTGGTCTACGTATAGTTTGAATAAGGTGGGAGATAGACAACATCCTTGTCTTAGCCCCTTTGTTGTATTGAATGATTCAGATAGTGATGTTCCAACTTTAATAACCGCAGAATTCTGTTCATAGTAAAGTTGGACGGCCCGAATCAATGTTGGTCTAATCTTGAGAGTTTCCATTGCTTCCCATAATTTCGATACTGGTACACTGTCATAAGCTTTTTCTAGGTCTATGAAAGCTATATGCGTCTCCCTGTTTCGCTGGGTTCGTTTTTCTAGGGCTATTTTTAGAGTGAAAAGGTTGTCTGTGGTGGATCTCCCTGCCCGGAAACCGGCTTGTTCTTCCGCTTGTTTATCCTTGATGTCTTCTTCTATTTCATTTCTAAGGATTCGGGAATATATTCTTCCTATTGTTGGGATTACCGCTATACCTCGGTAAATCTTAGGATCATTTTTTGAGCCTCTTTTGTGAATGGTTGATATATATGATGTTCTCCATTCGATCGGCGTTTCTTCCCCATTCAGGCATCGTTGAAACATATTCTTCAACATTCTTAAAAGTTTTTCGGGTCCATACCTTATGAATTCCGGGTGGATCCCTCCAGGTCCAGGGGATTTTTTTATTTTTGTGTCTTTCACAGCTTGTTGCACTTCTTTTAGTTGGAGATCTATAGGAGTTAGATTATTTATTTGGTGTTGTTTTCCTAGAAAATTTTCACGTCTCTCTTCCAAAAGGTCTTTAAAGTGGTGTACCCAGTCTTCATTTGTTATGCCCCCTAAGTTAGGTATTTGTTTTTTTTGATGTTTTTACCGACTTTATGGTCTTCCAGGCTTCTGAGCTTCGGGTTCCTCCTAATTGTTGTTCTATGTACTCACATTTTTTCTCCCAAGACTGATTCTTTCTCTTTAGGACTTCGTTTTTAACCTCCCTATTTGCTCTTTTGTATTTTTGTCTCGTCGCATCATCGTTCTTTTGAAGGAGTTTCTGGTAGAGTTGTTTCTTTTCTTTAATTTGTTGTTCTATTTTATCATCCCACCAGTCAGGTTTGTTATTCATCCGTATTTTTCCGACAGATTCGTCCGCAGCCTCAAGAATACAAGCTTTTATATGTTCGTACTCTTCTTCTATTGTTCGTTGAGTTTCGATTAGTTTTTGATCCAGTCTTCTAAGATATAAATATTTAGTACTTTCATGTTCAAAACTTTGTAAGTTATATTTTGTCGTTGTCAATCTATTCTCAGTGAGACTGCTGGTGGTCGATTGAAAATATGTTAAAAAGGGAATGTGTATCTTTGCCACCAGTAAGCGGTGATCAGATCCACACTCGGCACCTCTCTTTACCCTAACGTCTTGTATCTTAATTTGGGAGTTTTGTCGGGCAATGAGATAGTCAATAATCGATTTTAGTCCTCTTGTCTGTTGGTACCAAGTGTATTTATGTATATCTTTGTGAGAGTAAAAGGTGTTAGTTATTCTCAAATCGAACTACTCACAAAGATTCACTAATCTTTCACCATTGTCATTTATGGTTTCTTCCCCGTGTCTGCCTACTACTCTACTATGTCTCTGTTTTCCGACCCGACCATTTAGGTCTCCTCCTATGATGACTTCATGGCTGCGTGGAATTTGATCGATTATATCTCTGAGGGTATCTTCAAACATATCTTTAACGTGAGCTGTAGCATCGTTATTAGGAGCATACACACCGAGAATTGTCATAGTTCTTCCCCTTATTTGGATCGTCAGTTTAATTATGCGTTCGTTCATTGGTTCCCAAGATTTAATGTATTTTTTCAATTTTTTGTGGATTAGAATAGATACTCCAGCACGTGCTCTTTCGTGTTTTTTTAATTAGTCTTAAATATTAGTAATTTAAGACTAATTAAAAGTGTTAATAATAATAGGACTTTGGATGCATATGAAAGCTCCTGTACAGATTGTGTATAATAATTATTAACTCTACCAAAGAACGAAGCACTACTTCAAGAAATTTCTATTCGTAATATTTTGTCAGCTACGTAAATGCGTCAGCGCGTCGTAAATGCAGATACAGTAGAATCATCAAATGTAGAAGCGGAATTCGCAAAACTTTTAATTAATCTATACTTTGTGATTCTTACTAGATAGGCTCAAATAAAATAGGCATAGATAATCTGCAACAATATTTTAATAATTGGAATAAATAACTCTTATGGAAGAGGGGGCGTTGGATTTTTTTCTTGTAAAAAGGACGGCGATCCAGTTTGGGAATCTCTGACTAGACTAACCCTCAAAACAACGAGCCTTAAAAATGAGTCCATCAAGGAAAAGCTTTACAGCAATTTATCGATCTGTTTCATTCTTGAAATTAATATTATATCATTTTGGACACGAAAACAATTGATCAAGCATTATAATTTATGCATCTCCATAGTTACTGTGAAGAGTACAAACAAATAAAATCAGCTGGGATATGTCTCTGATACGAAGTGTATTCCGAGAAGACAGTTACGAGTATGATTTCTTCGAAAGACAAATTATTGATACATCCATGGCAACAACGCAAATATGAAAACCACAAAAAAAAGGTTAGAGTTATATCCCACGTAATGCAACGTCGGCCGAATCACCATATCAATTACAGCCACCTGCATGGACGATTCGCCAACTTAGCAACAACAAACATATCAGAATACAACCACCTGCACCCAGGAACAGCACCGTCAACATATTTAGTCACGTAGTGTTGTTCTCACGATCAAAACGTTCTAGAACGAATACATTTGTTAACTCAGCATTTTTATTTGTATAAATATATCCTTCAAGGATTTTTCAGTCAATTGTTGTAGAACGTTTAACAGTAGTGTATCTCTGTCATTCGCAAACAAAAATCTTATTTAATATTGTAAAGTGTTAAATAAAACGTTTTTAAAAATCAAACTAACGAGTTTGAAAACAAAACTGGCGCAGTCGGTAGGATTTTGCCAACGGGCTTAATTTGAACAAAACTGAGTACAGATTTGACCAACAGAATTGTATCGAACAAGTCTGTTTCGTTCCAACGATTAATGGTGAAAACGAACCACGAGTGACAAGAAGCAGTACAGCAAAAGAAGAGACAAGCATCGCTCAACTTTAGCACCGTTAAACGTCCGAGAGAAGAGACAAGCATCGCTCAACTCCGCAGCAATTCAACCTCCAGGGAAGAGACAAAAATCGCTACTCCTATTGGAACTTAGGCTAAGAAAGAAACAAACAAAGCAACAAAAGCAACAAAAGCAGCAAAGCAGCAAAGCAAAGCAACCAAATCCACAAAGGAATGAAAATCATCATCAACATACTGTAAGTGCATCCAATCTTTTTCCATTTTTATCTTTTCATTTTTTCCCCATTCATTATTCTAGTCATATTTTAATATTAAGTATATTTCTTGACACTACTAATAACACTGATAACAATTTTTCAAAATATTTTCAAAAATAAAAAATAAAATCAAAATGGCAACACCAAATTACGCTTTAATTAGATACCAAGCAGAGAACATTCCGCAATTTAATGGTAATTCTAAACAAATTAATCGATTTATTAATGCATGTGACAATTTTCTTAATAACCATCAAGATCGTCAAAATATTAACGCACCAATAAATATTTGCTTATTCGATACCATATTGAGCAAGTTGATTGGTAGAGCAGCAGATTTAGTAGCATCTAGAGTTGAACTACATAATTGGGAGCTAATAAAAAATGCCATCATAAATACTTTCTCTGATCGAAGATCAATAGACTGTATAGTACAAGATATTATCACAACCAAGCCAGAAAAAAACGAAACCCCTCAACAATTCGGAATTAAATTACAAGACGCTAGAAGTCTCTTATTTTCAAAAATTAACATGTCAAATGACCCACGAGATCTAAAAATTTTAAAAATTAAGGAATATGAAAATATTGTATTAAGAACATTCATAAATGGTTTAAACTACCATATGCAACTCGTTGTAAGATTAAAAAATCCGACATCGTTAGAACAAGCCATGAGCTACGCCGAAGAAGAAGAAAACTTTCTTTATTATAAAAATCGCAGTAACAATAATACAAAACCAACTACATCAGGAACCAACCCTAATCAACAACCTGTACGTTATTCTGCTAATGTACATCAACATCAAAATCAACAACCTGTACGTTATTCAGCTAATGTACACCAATATCAAAATCAACAACCTGTACGTTATTCAGCTAACGCACACCAACAGAACATCCCTGTACGTTATACAGCTAATGTACAACCAAACCAATTTGGAGCCCCTAGAAAAATGTTTACCAGACAAAACCCTAATAACTTCTTCAGACAGCAATTTAGCAATTTCAACACCCCTCACGGTATAAAACGTCAAGCGACATCATCGATAGTACGCGGAAATAAACCAGAACCGATGGATACATCGAGCGGAAACATCAGACAACCCTCAAACCAATTATTTAATCAAACAATGGATAACGAAATTGAAAATATTAATACTATACAAGAAAACTATACATCCGAACAAGAATACACAGAGCAAAGTTATAACCCCATTGATAACGAAGAAAACTACGAATATGATGAATATTACGAAGAACCACCCGATGAAAATTATATCGAACCCTCAGAAAATTTTCCAATCACCCAAAGTACAAACCAAAAGAGTTGATATTCCTAAATAATTCAGCAATCTTAAATTTACCCATCATCTATTTACCCGAAATGGACGCAACATTTCTAGTCGATACTGGTAGCGGTAAAAGCTTTATAAACCCTCAATTAGCATACCACTTTTTCCCCGACTTAATAACGAATGAATTCTTCACTGTAAAAACAGCTCACGCAACTTCAATGCATAACGAAGTTATGATCATACCAATTTTCCCTTCATTCAATTTTCCCGGAAATCATAAACTTTATCTTTTTGATTTTTCCCAGCAATTTGACGGACTTTTAGGAATGGACTTTCTAACACACATTGGCGCAAACATAAACTTAAAAGATTTCACATTAGAATCAGAAACTTCAATCATCCCATTATATTATCAAAATAATAAACCTATACATTCATACCCTAAATACACTGAATTGATTATACCTCCACGAACATGTCAAGTAATAAAAGTACCTGTTGACAAAGAAAAAGGAATCGGAATATTACATTATACAAATTTCGAAAAAACTGAAATACCCGAATCTCTAGTCAACATATCAAATTTTTACGCGACCACCATAATTACAAACACAAGAGAAACCCCAGTAAAAATTAAATTTACGAAACCAATTTCAGTCGAATTAATTAAAGAAGCCGAAATGAACTTCTTCGAAAACATGGAGACAGATGCCGATTATACTCAACAGATAAATAATCTCCAAAAGGCAAACTTAAAGAATCTAAGATTAAAGCATTGTAACACAGAAGAATATAAAGCCATAAGAGCGCTTTGTTACAAATATAGAGATATATTTTATTGTGAAAATACCCCGTTAACGTTCACAAATCAGATAAAACACGAGATAAAACTAACGGATGAAACCCCTATTTTCACCAAGACATATAGATATCCACATGTACATAAATCAGAAGTAAAATCACAAATAAACAAAATGTTAGATAACGGAATCATACAAGAATCCAACTCACCATGGAGCAGTCCCATATGGATAGTACCAAAGAAAATGGACGCCTCTGGAAAACGTAAATGGAGAATAGTAATCGACTATCGAAAATTAAATGATAAAACGATAGATCAAAAATTCCCACTTCCACAAATAAGCGACATATTAGATAAATTGGGCAAATCTCAGTATTTCACTACCCTCGATTTAGCAAATGGATTTCACCAAGTAGAAATGAATCCAGCAGATATACAGAAAACAGCTTTTTCGACAGACACTGGCCATTACGAATTTAAACGTATGCCATTTGGACTAAAAAACGCCCCTACGACATTTCAAAAGGTAATGAACAACGTATTAAGAGGAATACAAAATGAAACTTGTTTAGTCTACCTAGACGATATTATAATATTTTCAACATCCCTCCAAGAACATATCGAAAGACTACAAGAAGTATTCGAAAGATTAAGAAAATCGAATTTTAAAATTCAATTAGACAAAAGCGAATTTCTACATAAAGAAGTAGCTTATCTAGGTCATAAAGTAACCAACGAAGGTATCAAACCTAATCCAGATAAGATAAACGCTGTAAAAAACTTTCCATTACCAAAAACTCAGAAAGAAATAAAATCATTCTTAGGACTCACAGGATACTATCGCCGTTTCATTAATAACTTCGCGAAAATAGCAAAACCTTTAACAATTTGCTTAAAGAAAAATGCAAAAGTTAATCATTCTAAATCTTTTATCGAAGCATTCAATCACCTTAAAAATCTTTTGATTAATGCACCAATCTTAAAATATCCAGATTTCGATAAACCTTTTGTATTAACAACCGACGCCTCTAATATCGCACTTGGAGCCGTACTTTCACAAGGAAATCCACCAAATGATCAACCTATTGGTTATGCATCAAGAACATTAAATGACTCAGAACAAAAGTACTCCACCATAGAAAAAGAACTTTTAAGCATTGTCTGGGCATGCAAGTATTTCAGACCATATTTGTATGGAAGAAAATTCAAAATCTATACAGATCATCGCCCTCTTGTTTGGCTTTTTAATCTAAAGGAACCAAACAGTAAACTCGTAAGATGGAGACTGAGACTAGAAGAATATGATTATGAAATCATTTATAAAAAAGGCATCCAAAACACTAATGCTGACGCCCTGTCTCGCATCCAAATCAATGCAGTAGAAACAGAGTCAACAATGAATTGTCCAGGAGACATCAATATGGAAATCGACGAATTTTTTGAAAATTATGATCCAAACGCTATCAACACGGACGAAGTAAACAAAACCATACAAGAATTAGAGAACTGTCAACTAAAAGACCAGCCGAAAATAAGAATAATTTCAGACATACAGATTCGACCTCCTTTTGAAACAAAAACGGATCAAACAATACATACCACAAATGCAAATGAAAATTATACCGGAATAACGCTATTAGATGAAATTATTAATAATAAAAACAAACAAATAATCGTGAAAAAATCTCCTTACGATCCATATATAAAAATCGAAAACAAGAATTTCGAAGAACACAAAATAATATATGCGACATTACCAACTAATATTGAGAAGATAACAAAATTTTTGAAAGAATATCTAACGGAAAAGAAAACCTTTGTATACTTCCTTTCGAAAGAATTACGAACAATATTCAACCAGATAATGATCAACCATTTTAGAAACTATAAATTAATTGAATGTACTAAATTAATTAATAACGTCGAAGAAGACGAAAGAATTCCTTTAATTCAATATAAACATGAAGGAAAAACTAATCATCGTGGAATAGATGAAACAACAAAGTTTCTAAAAGCTAATTATTATTGGAAAACATTAAAAACTGACGTAATAAATTATATCAATAATTGTGAAATTTGTCAAAGATCAAAATATAATCGAAAACCTCCAAATCAACCTCTTATTCTAACAGAAACTCCAAGCAGACCGTTTGAAATTGTACACATTGACACCCTTTCAATCGGAAAAGAAAAATTTCTAACACTCTTAGATAAATTCTCAAAATTTGGACAAGCCCTTCCATATTTCGGAAACGCCATATCATGTTGTGAACAACTAGTTAAATACTTTTCGTTCATAGGTACACCTAATTGTATAATATCTGACAATGGACTTGAATTTAAAAATGAAGTAGTAAAAAACCTTTTAAAGACACACAATATAAATATTCATTTTACTACACCTCACCATCATGAATCAAATTCACCAGTAGAACGTCTACATTCTACCCTAATCGAACACCTAAGAATCTTAAGACAAACAGACCTAAATTCAGAAATAATAAGCTTAATGCCATATGCTATTATTGCATACAATAATACCATCCATTCAAGTACAAATTACACACCCCAAGAACTTGTATTAGGTCATACAAATTCAAGAGATCCTATGAATTTAGTTCCAACCCATGCATATACGGAATATTTACAAAGTCATAAAGAAAAAACGAGAATTTTATACGACCAAGTCGCTGAAGAATCAAAAAAGCGCAAAGAGACCATCATTAATAAAATTAATGAAAAAAAGGACCAAGCAAAAATACAACTAGGCTCTTTAATCTATAAGAAAAATGATCAAAGGTCAATAAAAACAAAAAACAAGTACTTAGGCCCTTATATTCTAACCAAAGTACTTGAAAACAATAAAATTGAAATTGAAAATCCAAAAACAAAAAAGAAGGAAACCGTGCATATCAACGAGACTAAGATAAAACCCGTTGTTACAGATGGACCTGTACCGTCCTCACACTCGGAATTGGAATAAAAATAAACAACCTTAATAACTATCCAGGAATACTACCCATCCAAAAAGGTACCGCAAAAATCGTATCAAATTATTGGACATTTATACAAAACGTCAACTTAAACCCAGTAATAACAGAATTCGAATCACTTAAATTCAATTCAAGAATTCTTCTCAACGCATTATACAACAATAGCGACTATAACTCGGAATATCATAATACACTTGTTTCAACCCGCACTCTTGAAGAAAGAATAAAAAACCTAATTAACCAAATAATCCCCTATAAAACAACAAAAAGAATTAAAAGAGGATTATTAAACCCCTTGGGATCACTAATTAAGTGCATCACCGGAAACCTTGACCAGAATGACGCAGAATTAATTGATAACAAAATCAGAGCACTACAAGGCAATCAAAACAAATTAAAATTAAGTTTAATTGATCATATAACCTTATTAGGTAAAACTTCCGAAAATATCAAAAACATAATGGCTAACTTAACACATAATCAACAGATATTAAGAACTCGCATATCACATATCGAGGAAACTATACAAACAATCACTATTCATGAAACAAACGATCATCAATATATGCTAATTCATACAACAATCACTCAAATCACAATGTTGTATCAATCAATATATAATCTGCTTAGTAATATCGAAACAGCAATTACATTTTCTAAAATTAATGTATTACATAATTCAATTGTAAATCCTAATGAATTACTTTCAGAAATAAAAAATCTTGAAAAACATTTAAATACAGATAAACTACCCTTAACTAGTGAATTGCAAAATGTCCTCGAACTCGAAAAAATAATTGAAATTAAAAGTTTCTCGAAAGAATACGAAATAACATTCATACTAGAACTTCCATTGGTAGAGCCTGAAATATACCAATATTATCACCTTTATCCTTTACCAATTCCCAACAATGGAACCTTCCTGGTTAACATCCCTTTAAAATCTTACCTCGCACTCAGCAGTAAGAAATATTCCTACCAGGATAAACAATGTGAAGAAACTTTGAATAAACAGTTCTTGTGTAAAAATGCCTTAAGTAAGCCACTAGAAACAATTAACCCTTGTGCTGTGCAATTGTTAAAACATCAGAAAAATATTACTTTCTGCCACCCCTTTAACGTCAATATATATGACATACAAGTAACAAGAATCATGGACAATCAATGGATAGTCACCCTTCCTGAAGAAAAGCTATCCAAAGTGACGTGTGAAAACACAGAAAACAACTACCCTCTATATGGTTCGTACCTTATAGAAATGCAACCCAACTGCAAAATCCATATAGGTTCAATAACATTGGAAACCTATAAACCAAGTTACCTGTCATATCAAGAAATCAACCTACCAAAACTAAACTGGACGTTGGCCAAAGAACAAGCATCGATATTCAATCCACCATCGATCAATTTAAATTCAATCAATTTGAAGGCCAACGATGAAATACAAACCCAATTAAAAAGACAGAAGGAAGACCTCATCGAGCTCTCCGATACCATCTATATAAATCGAACTAGCTTCTGGACCATATTAATCTATATATGTTTATTAATCATTATACTCTATTTTATATATAGATATTGTATACAGAAGTTAAAATCAAAAAGCCGCAACAATCAAGCAGCCCCCGTAGAAGAAATCGACTTCTAGACGGATGAAACAAGAACCATAGGATATGTTTCATCTAAGGTGGGAGGAGTTATATCCCACGTAATGCAACGTCGGCCGAATCACCATATCAATTACAGCCACCTGCATGGACGATTCGCCAACTTAGCAACAACAAACATATCAGAATACAACCACCTGCACCCAGGAACAGCACCGTCAACATATTTAGTCACGTAGTGTTGTTCTCACGATCAAAACGTTCTAGAACGAATACATTTGTTAACTCAGCATTTTTATTTGTATAAATATATCCTTCAAGGATTTTTCAGTCAATTGTTGTAGAACGTTTAACAGTAGTGTATCTCTGTCATTCGCAAACAAAAATCTTATTTAATATTGTAAAGTGTTAAATAAAACGTTTTTAAAAATCAAACTAACGAGTTTGAAAACAAAACTTTAGTTTAATTTTTATTTATTCGAAAATAAAAAGCAGTGCGTCAATATGTCGCATTTCGACTTTTCCTGTAAAAACTTAAGGACACCAAACACATTATAAGGGTTAACGTTAGGGTTGCCACCTCTCCGGGTTTTGGCATGTCGTCTCCGGGCTCCGGGTTACTAGGTATTTTCTCCGGGTAAAATCGTTTTTAATTAAAACATAAAACTAAAATAATATAATTCTTATACCACAAAAAAAGTTAAGATTTGGCAACCACGCACCCGTTAAGCGCCGGTCTGTTTCGAGTTTCGACGAAGACGCGATTGCAGTTATTGCGAGTTTATGCGTATTGTCGATTATTCAATATTGCTGCTGTCCGTTGTTTTTGCGTCGATTTTACTTATTATTAAAATTACTGCAAGTTAGTTTAAGCTAGTTGAAGTGCTTTTTTAGACAGTTTTCAGTTTGACAAGATACAAGTTGCCATGAGCGAGAGTAATAAGAGAATAAGACAGTGATAATAATCCAAGTACTTCGTCATCTGAAGGTATTTTAAAAAATAAAAAAGCCAGGTACGCAATACATTTTCAAGATTCTTGGAAACAAAATCCACAGTATGAAAATTGGCTAGTTAAAATTGACCAGTTTATAGCTAAATCCAGCATATGTAATATAAGGTTTACTGTTAAACATGACGGAGAAAAATCTTTAAAGATTCATTTGAATAGTAAAGGACTTTCCAGTGCCGTCAGTACATTATCCAAAAATAAATTGCTAACAGCATTTTTATCAAAAAAAAAAAAGAATCAGCCGAAGAAAATTACGTTACTATAATTGAAGTAGCTCAAATTTATCACGCCGTAAACCACCATCATAGTTATTTGAGTACCGATTGTGGCATTAAACTTAATTCTCACGTTTGTCGCGACTCTCATTTGGCAAAAGAAGTTCATTGCGGTAGAACAAAAGCCGAAGCAATCATCGAAAATTGTTTGGGACCTAAAGTGTCGAGAAAGTGTTGGAAGAAATGGGCGCTGGTACAGAATCGTCCCAACCATTCTCAATTTTGTGTGATGCCTCAAATAAAGGAAACCAAAAACTTTTTCCAGTAGCTGTTAGATATTTTAGTATTAAGAGTGGTGTTTTATCAATTTTTATACATATACTATACTTTATCAATTACCAATACCATACTTAAAATATTAGACATGTCAGTAAACACATGTCGTTAGTCAGTAAACTTTGGCATTCATAATTCTGTCTTTCAAAAATTGAATTACGAAAATCAGGGAATTGTAAAAGCTAATTGTAACTGCCATATAATTCATAATGCAGGTAGAAATGCCTGTAAGGTTCTATCTTTTGATGTCGAAAACTTAATATTAAGTTTTTCAATAGTTTTCAAATAGCGCAAAAAAAGCAGAAGCCTTAAAGAGTGTTTTGACTTTTTAGATATTAAATATCCAAAAATGCTAAGGCACGTGACCACAAGATGGCTTTCGCCATATGCCGCTCTTGAACGTTTGATACGATCTTGGCCAGCTGTAAAAAAATATTTTTTAGAGCTGGGCGAGGAGAACTGCCATAAAAATATATGGAGTTTTTTCAAAAGTCAAGAAAACGAATTTGAGAATGATTTAAAACCTGCCATTTTATATTCTGAATGTTATGTTTATTTTCTGCATCATTATATGCATATTTTAAGCACGCATATACTTAAATTGGAGAGTAATTATGTAACAAGTTTAGAGTTACATAACATAATGTTAGATTTGAAAGAGCAAATAGAAGAACGACAAAAAGATCAATTTTTTGGAAGCAAAATTTCATCGGCTTTGAAATATCTTACACCATTTGAAAAACAAACATTTGTAAAAGAAGCTTCTTTAGTTTACCATAGGACTTTAGATTACCTTAATCGGTATTATAATTTTGAAAACTCTCCTTTTAAATATTTTCAATGTTTTAATATAAAAAAAAATCCAAATATAGAATATGCGCAAGTTTTAGAGGCCAAAGATGCTATCAAAATAAATGTAGATGAAGACGAGTTATACAGTGAGCTACTTATTCTTAAAAAAACCTTATGAGCCGAAAACCTTAAAACCGTATGAGGGTAGCTTTAGTAAAGGCAGAATTATGCACAAAATTAAATTTTAATATGACTTGTCTAGAATTTGCCGAGTATTTAGAGAAAAGCGAATAAAATGCTTTATTAAAAACTTGCCAAAGTAACACAAAATATAGTTTTACGTTTAAAAAAATAATTGAAATTGCAAAAATAATTGAAAGTGATCAATGTCTAATGATTTGTTGTTTTTCGTTTTGTTTTATTTAGCAATACGGTGTGTCTGTGTTATTTTTTTTTAGTCAAAAATATATATGGGTTTTAAATGCTTTTTTTTGTCGTCAACACGAACTCTCCGGTTCAAGTCACTTTTCAAGGTGGCATCCCTAGTTAACGTATTTAATAATCTTCTAGTAATTCAACACACGCTCTTTAAGATACTGTAATTAAATACACTCGTGGACAAAAAAGTGTACCACCCAGTATACTGATTTGAATCAAACTAAAAATATTCTCATCTCGTTAGGATAGACCGTTTTCCAGAAAATTGACTTTTTCTGTATCGATACACGATTACACGGATATCAAAATATATCTAAATAATAATTATGTAGACACCCTTGTATGAAAATATTTATCTTGGTATCCAACAATAACAAAACTAACTACTATTAAGGATTTAGTCCTTATTCACAACAGATGTTGAAAATGACTCTATTTCCTTATTCTTTTCTTCGTAGCAGATCTGACGCTGCCGAAAATACCAAGCTTATTTTTGATATAATCACAAGGATCAGTAAATACAACTTGCTGCGATTTTTCTACAGCGTCAATAGCATAGACTAATGCCTTCAAGTATCCCCCACAGAATGTAATCGAGAGGATTTAAATCAGGAGAACGTGGTGGCCAATACACTGCTCCACCACTTTCTATATATCGTCCTGGATATAACCGATCTAAATGCGCTCTTACATTTACAGAGAAATGAGGCGGAGCCCCATCGTGCATTAAAAAACCTCCCCTATCTGATCTTATATGGTACATCAAGTTTAAATACTGTTGTTCATTTAAACTGTTGGGAAGCAAAAACGGTCCAATGAAAACAATATCTGATCAAAAAATTTGATCATATATTGATAGAAAACTTGTCTCGATACCACGATTCGAAAAATTCATGTGGATTTTCTTCCACCCACACATCAGTATTGTGAGAATTAAAAATTGAATTGGGTGTGAACATAGCTTCGGCTATATAGAGAATGTTCTATACAAAATTCTTATTTAAACGCAATTGCTTCCTTAAACTCATCAAGTTTCGCACTCATCGCAATCAACTCATCATCAAACTCATCTCCCATCAAGCTTGAACTTTCTGCAAATGATATGGATAGAGGGCTTGCTCAAGATAATTACCCACACGGTACTTTTAGGAATACTTTCTTGAACAGCAATTCGTCTGACACTTATTTCTGGGTTTTCTGCAAAATTTTCTAAAACTTGTTCTTCATTTTCTACAGTTCTGGTGTTCGCCTTTTTCCATACACAGTCATGTTTGGAAGGCATAAAAGATTTCTTTCCGCATAATCTTCTATGCATGTTTGTAAATGTTTCTGTACAAGGAAATACTCTTCCGGGAAAAGTCTCTCTATGTAATTTTCTCGCTTCACACGGGTTCCCATTCGCCTTCCCGTATATAAAATTCATATTCGCCATTTCTTCGAAGGAATAATGGGCCAATTTGCAGTTTAAAAATTTAAAATCTTTGTTTTTTTACCTAAACATTTTTGTGATTCAAGAATTTGATTTAAAAAAATTAAAAAAATATTACAAACAACAAAATTATGGCAGCGTTTAACAAAGAAACGCCCCTGTATGTGACACCTTGTATTAACACAAAACGTTATTCCATTCCAACTTATTGAAGTATACCGAGTTTCACGACTTTAGCATAAACCGTTTCGAAAATATTGCGACAAAACCAATGTCAGATTTCCCCATTTAAGGGGCTCTAGCCCCTTTAAAACCGAACCCCTCTTATTTCCAGACATCCTGTATATCAACTATCAGTCCGTGTTGAAGTCGGTCAAGCATTGCAGGATAAAGGCCTCTTTACTCGACACTTTTTTAATAGTCTTTCGATATTCCTAACTCTTGTTTGCCATTCAGCTTCGTCAACTGCCCTTGCATCCTTACAGAAATTCGATGCAATTTTCAGGAAGTCTTTTGTTGTGTATATATATTATTATTATTATTAAGGTATGGGCCCTGGTGGACCACGCGAAGTACAGTTAGAGGCGTTTCTTGTTGTCAGCCTTCCTTTGCGCCAATACTGATTTCATTCTTTCGCTATGAGCTTTTTTTTCTTTCGTCAGACCAAGTTGTTCCAGTCTTCCTACATTTTTCTCTCTGGCAAACGTTCCAAATGTTAACCTTGTGTCTGAAACAGCCTCTATCCCGAATTTCACTTTGCGTAATATTTGCTGATCTTAGGTCCTCTTTAATTGCAGCAATCCATATAATTATTTCTACTTTAGCTCTACTCCTATTTTCATAAAATTCGACTATTTGTCTAGTTAGTCTACTTGGATTCATCCGTTTTATGTGTCCGTAAAACTTAAGTCTTCTTTTTCTCATATCGCTATGTATATCAGTGTATTGTTTGATTTCTTGGTTTTCTCGCAGTCGATATGTTGTGCTATTTATTTATTTGGGGCCTAGGATTTTTCTTATGATTTTTCTTTCCTTCTTTTCAATGTCCTCGATGTTCCTCTTTTTATTCAAAATAAGCGTTTCTGCCCCATATAAATATTCTAGCTTGATAACTGTGTTGTAATGTCTCAGTTTTGTGTTTTAAGATAGGCATTTTTTATTGTAAATATTTTGTGTAAGTCTCAATGCCGTTTCCATTTTTTGACATCTACCCTTATTGGCCGCTTTTTCTAACCCATTTTCCATGACTATTTCACCCAAATATTTGAATTGAGAGACTCGTGTGATGTTACCATATTTTGTTTTTAGAAATGGTGTTCTTAGTTTGTTGCAGGTCATGTATTGTGTCTTTTCAAAGGAAATTTGGAGTCCTACCTTTTCTGCTGTTTCTTTTAGGATTTCAATCTGTTTCTGTGCCGTTAATACATCTTGAGCCAAAATTGCTAGATCATCAGCCAACGCCAGATAATCAATTTTGATGTTGGTTCTCCCCAGTTTAATGGACTGGTCAATATTCAGGGCCGACTTTTTTTCACGCCACTCCTATATTAGTTTTTCTAGAACACAATTAAATAAGAGTGGCGAGAGTCCATCCCCTTGTCTCACTCCAGTTTTAATTTCGAAGCGCTCTGAGATGTCACCCATGAATTAATTTAACTTTTAACCTTGTGTTAGTTAATGTTGCTTTAATAATTGCCAGCGTTTTCAGATCTAGTCCTTGTTCTTTCTAGATTCGGAATAAAGATTCGCTTTTAATAGAATCATATGCTTTTTTGAAATCCAAAAATGTACAGACGAGATTTTTATTGTACAGTTTTTGATGTCTTAGGATCAACTTTAGATTCAGGATCTGTTCAAGGCAGGATCTTATATATATATATATATATATATATATATATATATATATATATATATATATATATATATATATATATATATATATATATATATATCAAGAAAATTAAATCGGTTTTGGCCTTTGGAACTTACTGTAGTAATCAGTATGGCCGTAAGGCTGGAACGTTTGGAGACTCCTGTTCTAAATCACAACAATTCAAATTTTCAAATGTCAAGACTAAAAAAGATAAGAACTGCCAACTATATATTAGATCAGCTATCAACAAGAACTCCTTGTTGAAGGACTCTATATGTCTTACAAATATCTTGTATCTCTATATGTCGTGTAATAAATGTAATTTATTGTGTTTCCAGGTACTAACAGCAGTTCCAGTGGTGGACAACAAGTCACCTCCCCAACGCAGACACGTAACAGTGAAACTAAAGAAACTACAAAAAGAACAAGAACGATCTAAAAGAATCGAAAAAGATAATCTGATTCTACTTCAAAGACTGAATTATATTATGTCAACTCATTGGTCTGATAATTATCTTGCCCCCCAGCCAAATTTTTTAAGCAGGGTGAAAATATATGAAACAGAAGACTACGGTATCGACATCGTCGAATTAGCCAAAAGTATTGATCTGGATATGGAGGTAAACCTTGTAATTATTAAAGTATTCTAGAAGTATTTAAATCCAAATCTACTATTAGTTCAATATAAAGGGTTTTCCAGACCTGAATGTTTCGTTTAAGATCAAGAACTGTTCGAGGTGTATTTCTGCAAACCAGATATTTAACATAAATTCATTAAAAGTATTCTAAGGGCGTGAGATCTTATGATCTTGGTGGCCATGTAGCGAAATAATTCCTCCTGGAAGCTTTTCTTGCAATATATCGATTGTTTGGTGAGATTTGTGACAAACTGTTGTACCTTGTGGAAAGAAAACATTGTTTATATCCGCATTTATCAGTTTTGGCCTAATATATTATGTCATCACATTCCTAGAGTGTTTACCATAAACAGTAATTTTTTATTTTATTCATTTCAATCATTGTCTTCAAAAAAAATTAGGTCTTGTCACTTCCTCAGCCCAAAAACTGCACCAAACAATGACTTGATGAGGACGAAGAGATAACTCATGAATCACTTGAGAATTTATTGGTAAAAATTTCGCAGTTATGTTTATTCACAAACCCATTAAGCCAGAAAAGTGATCTTCGTCAGAAAATATTATTTTTTCCCTAAGTGGAGGTCGGCTTCCAATTTCCAATTATTAAATTATACCACTATTTAAATAGTGGGGAATCTCGGAGATCCGTTTCATCATTTAATAATTATCTAGAAGGATCTTTATTATATTTATAAATTTCAATAGCTTCTAAAATGTTTAATTTTTTGCTTTTGGGTGCTGTATGTACAATTTTCAAATTTGTAATCTCGGGAAATATATGTCCGGTATCTATGAAATGGTTCGCAAAATTAGAGTGTTGTTTCTTTAATATGTATGCAGATTTATGTTCTTTGTGTCTGGTCTGAAAATTTCTGCCAGTGTGTCCAACATAGCAGTTACTGCACTCGTTGCAACTTAACATATAAACTCCAGATTTTGTATTTGCCGTTTATGTTTATTTTTTGCAGTTATATTTTTCTATTATTTTCAGATAGTGGAATTGTGAAAGCTTGGTGGATCATAGACTTATATGCAGCATATTTATGTGTAATGGGGTGGATTGAATGTTTTGTAATTGTTATATCTGAGTACGTGGGTTTTCTATAGATATTAAATTCTAGTTTATTATTTTTTTGGATATTGAAAGGTCCAGAAAATTTATGGTTTGATTTTGTTCTTTTTCTAGTGTAAATTTTATTTTTGGATGGATACTATTTAAATGCTTTAATGTTCCTTCTATCTGTCTGTCATTTCTAGTATAATAAACCAAAATGTCGTCTACATATCTAAACTAAAACAATATATTTTTTGCTTTATCCGTTTTTAAAAAATTATGTTCTAAGTTGGACATAAACAGTTCTGATAAAAAGGGCTTAGTGGGGAACCCATTGCTAGACCATCATTTTGTTTGTAAAAAACGTTATTAAATTGAAAATAATTTTCATTGATGCATTGAGAGTTCTAAAATATCTTGCTTAATAATTGGATTGATGTTATTTTTTATGTAGACAATCTATAGTACACAATCTTTGTTCGGAATATTCGGGAACATGTTACTAACGTCAAAGGATGCTAAAAACCCGTTTTTTGGTATAGATAGTTTGCTAAGCTTTTTTGTAAGGTCCACGGAGTTTTTTATTGACTGTTTTGGCAAAAAATTCGTTAAGTTTATGAAGATTTTATTTAAGTAAAAAGCTATGTTTCTTAAAGGGCTGTTTGTGTATGAGACTACCGGTCTTATTGGACAGTTTTCTTTATTTTAATTAAACCGTACAGTTTTGGAGGAGTAGGATTCATATTGACTATTTTATATTTATCTTCGTTTGACAAAATGGTCATATTGGTCAAAATCATGTTATTCTTATGGGAAATCGAAAAATCTGCGGACCATCTTAATATTAATATTAAGAGCTCATATTTTAACATGTTCCTAAATCATTCCGGGTGTCGATCCGTTGATTATGTGAAGAATGACGACGTTTCGCCAAAATCGCATATTTATATATATATATATATATATATATATATATATATATATATATATATATATATATATATATATATATATATATATATATATCATCATCATCATCATCATCATCATCATCATCATCAGCCCGCATCGATCCACTGCAGGATGAAGGCCTCTTCAGCATGCTTCCAACCCTCACGGCCCTGGGCTTTCCTCTGCCACTCGGGTCCAATATACTTAACGATGTCATCAATCCATCGTGCTTTCGGTCTTCTTCGCGGACGTTTGCGATCAAGCGGTATCCACTCCAGGATTGCCTTGGTCCATCTGTCGTCCCATCGCCTCGCTATATGGCCTGCCCATCTCCATTTCAACTGTTTTACTCTTCCAATGATGTCACAGACTTTTGTTTGTTCCCTGATCCATGCGCAGGACTTTCTGTCTCGTCTTGTAATGCCAAGCATACATCTTTCCATTCCCCTCTGTGCCACTCGAAGTTTTTGAATTGATTGCGATGTGAGTGTCCAGGTTTCACTTCCGTATGTCATAACGGGTAGAACGCACTGATCGAATACTTTTCTTTTCAGGCAATGTGGGAGTCTGCTCTTAAACACTATGTTGAGCCTACCAAATGCCTGCCAGCCACATTTAACACGCCGTTCCACCTCCCGGGCGGTATTCCCCTCCATGGAAATCCTCTGCCCAAGATATACAAAGCTGTCCACAATCTCTAAATCCCTTCCTAAAACTGAAATTCTTCTGTCCTGAGCGAAGTTATTGAACATAACCTGACTCTTTTTCAGGTTTATTTTCAAGCCAAATGGTTCGCCAGCCCTTTGCAGTTCTTGTATGCGTCTTTGCAGCTCCTCTGGGTCTTGTGAAATGAGAATAATATCATCTGCAAATCTAAGATGGTTTAAGTTTGCACCATTGATCTTTACACCATCCTGTTCCCAATCCAGTTTACGGAATACTTCTTCAAGGCCAGCCGAGAAAAGAATAGGCGATATTGCGTCACCCTGCCGTACACCTCGTTCTATATTAATTCCCACTTCAAGATCATCAAGGTGAATTGTGGCTGTAGCTCCATCATATATCGATTCTAATAGGTTTACATAGGCTCTCTCTACACCTTGGCTAAGTAGTGCATCCATTATCGCATGCTTTGAGATGGAATCAAATGCTTTTTCGTAGTCGATAAAATCCAAGCATAGTGGCATGGTGTATTCGTTGTGCCTTTCTATGACCTGCTGTACAACCTGGATGTGATCCATTGTACTGAATCCACTTCTGAATCATGCTTGTTCTCTTGGTTGTGCGTCATTCAGTTTTTTAAATATTCTTTTAGAAATTATCTTAGTGAAAACTTTGTACATCACTGATAGGAGGCTTATTGGACGGTAGTTCTTTAAATCTTCCTGTGCTCCTTTTTTATGTAAAAGGATCACTTCTGCATTTTTCCATAAGTCCGGTACTTTTTGTTCTTTGAGGCATTTTGAGTATAATTTTGCCATTGTTTTATGTAACGTCCGACCACCAGCTTTTAGCATTTCGACAGTTACACTATCCTTTCCTGGAGCCTTGCTGTTCTTCATCAATTCTATAGCATTTGTTACTTCCTCCACTAGGATATCTGGCATTATATATTGTTCTTCCGTGGGTATTGCTGTCCCTGACTGGCTCTGATCTTCATATAACTGGGAATAAAACCTTCTGACAATCTCTAACATTTGGGTACGCGTCCTGCACACTGTGCCATCCTCACGCTTTAAAGCATATATTTGCTTTGTTTACGCACTAGCTGTATATTGAATTGGCTTTTCACTAGCTGCATATTGAATCGGCGCGTATCCTCTCTGATACGTTTCCTTATAGTTTTGCAGAGCTCAGTGTACTCGACCCTGCCAAAAGGACTACCTGCATTTCTCATTGCTCGCCGTTTCTTCATTAAATCAATGGTCTCACTGGAGATTTTTGTTTGTTTGAGATATTTTTCCTCTGGTGCTATTGATGCAGCCGTTTGAAGTACATTGTTGGCGATTTCTTCATATTGAACTGATATTTCCACGTCCTCTGGATCTTGTAACGCAGCAAACCGGTTTGACAAAGCAATCTCAAAATCGCTTCCTCTCTCCAGCAGTTTTCCAGAATCCACCTTGCCCTTCTTTGATCTTACCATTCTTTCGCGCTCTTTTCGACAGTCAATCCGAACCCTTGCTCGTACCATTCGGTGGTCACTTCCAACATTAAAATTGTTAAGGACAGTACAATTGGTAAATATTGTTTTATCGTTGGTCATGATGTAGTCAATTTCGCTTGTGAGCCCAGATGGACTTATCCATGTCCATTTTCTGCTGATATTTTTCTTATAGAATGAATTCATAATATATAGTTCTTGTCCTTCAGCAAAATCAACTAATCTGTCACCTCTATTGTCTCGCTCACCAGTTCCATATGGGCCAGTTGCATTTTCGTCTGTTCTTGTTGTTCCAATTCTGGCATTAAAATCACCCATCAGGATTTTGTACCTACATTTCTCCTTGTATAAAAGCTGGGCCACATCATCATAAAATTCCTCAATTTCCTCATCTTTATGGCTTATAGTTGGTGCATAAGCTTGGATGTACTTGGATGTAATCGGTCGAATGTACTTTCAAATTTTACCACACTGTCCTTCAGCTTTCGATTGATAAGGAATCCAATTCCGCCACATAGACCATTTTCCGTACCTCGAGTGTAGAGTACGTGTCCAGTTGGTTCCAGTTTGATTAACTCTTCACCCTTCCTTCGTGTTTCACAGAGCCCAATAATATCCCAATGTATGTTGTCAAGTTCGATTAACAGTTCTTGCAATCGGGCCTCTGTTTTCATAGTCCGTATATTTAACGTTACAATGTCAAAAGTCCAATGGCAGCCTGATCTAACCCGGTGATTCTTAGCACCCTCTGCCTTGGGGCAGGTCTTCCCGCTGCCGTAGGTAGTTGCCCCTTGGCCTCCGGGGAATGAGGGCCGTGTTTGAGGTTGTACTGTCATATTTCAACATATTGAAATACCATGTTGAAGGTATGGACCGTAATCTGCCACGCTGGTCCAATGCGGGTTGGCAGATTTTGGATCATGTTAGGCTGAGGCCTCCGCTTTGACCTGTCCGCCAGGGGTGACCCTCCCAGGAGCATAGACTCCAGACGGCATAGCTCAATGCTTCATTGCCCTACTCAAACCCCTGTACCACGTCAAGGTCTGATCCACAAAGGGGATATATATATATATATATATATATATATATATATATATATATATATATATATATATATATATATACAGTGTGTCTGAGATAAAAATACACTCTACAGGGATCTCGGAAACCAGAAGAGATATAGACGTGATTGAATTAGAAAAAATTTGCACCTTACTGAACTCTGCGTTACGTTTTCAAATTATAAAAATTCCGAAAATGTTGGAAAAACAAAAATTTTCGCGATTTGGATTTTATTCGTTTCTGATTCTATTTGAAGAGATGTGTCAAAATAAATTTTACATTTTCATTTGACATTATCGAAAAAATGTATTTTATGTTTAGTAAATTCTACTTTTTATTCTGAATCCAACAATATGTCACACTTAATATTTATTACACTTTTCCGGCTAAGAAACTCATCATCAGTGGAAATAAGCTTATTTAAAAGGTGATGTTTCATCACACAAAACTCGTTTTTCTCCATGATAGGAAAAGCATCGAACTGATCTCACTTTGAAGACTGTCAAACCAAAAGTAAATGACATATCGCCTTGAAATTCATGCAGAGTTACTAGAAAGGAAGCTACTTTTCAGAAATTCAATTAATTTCGCGATGGCAATGCAATCTATCTGAAAAGTATATATAGTAAAATTTTATATTAAGTAATAATATTGTATATTTTATTTTAGGAAATACAAGATATTAGTTATTCAGATGTTTCTTCTAGACAATTAAAGTGCTTGGCATGCAGTCCTCTTAAAACACCGGAAACCCTGGACTTTCCTGAAGAAAGGGTTCCCTGGGAACCAATGAAAAAGAAAATAGGACGTAGCCGGTAAATTGACTTATATAAACTAAATATTATTCTAGGTATAGCTATAATATATCGGTCAATAAGTCCCCGGTCTAAGATATATATGGCGGATTTCGATTTCGATTGATTCCAGTAATATTTACTAGGCAGAAATAACAGTCGTCGAACTGGTTTATGGGTTCTCTCCAAACCATCGATACGCCGAATTTTAAACTTTTTCTTTTCCCGTTTCCGGTAGTACACTGTCGTTTTACAGACCAAACTAGATGGGGTACCCAAGTTTTATCCTGATTACCAAGTCTAAAACTAAAGTATCCAAGATAAGCTCTCTTTAAAAAATTACTGACAGTTTTTTAAATTTCTATTCAACAACACAAATATAACAATCTATACACAGTACGTTTTAGGTTAACTTTATAATAACTTTATCCTAAACACAAATATCACGCGAGTTCAACTTCGATGTACCCTTCACGTCGAGAAGTCGCAAATTAACCTCAACAATAGTTTAAACCTTGAAGCCTTTCAGTTACCGGAAAGACAATGCAATGCTTGATAGTGGGTTTTCCTTGAACTAACCCAACGGCAGACTGACAATAGGGCAAATATACAGGCTCCAATCCTTGTACCAGGTGTCCCATTAAGGATGGATCGCGGCCGTATCTTGAAAACTATTTATCCCACAGCTTTGGGGAAAAAAAATTGTACTAAAAATTATCATGAGAAATTCACCAAAATTATTTTTAAGCTTCTAAAACGGCCGCAAGAGGGCGTGACGAGCTAAACATTTGTAAAAATCTTTTTTTTGTGTATTTTCGAGTGTTAACCGAGTAAGAAAAATTCTCAGTTATAATTAGCAAACTGTCTCCTACAACTTTGTTTTATGACATTTTGTCGTAACTTCGCGAATAAAGAAGTGGGGGGAGTTTTACCTATTTAGATAAAAAATCGTCTAATGTCCGTTTGCCTAAACCGATTTTTCTCAATTTGGATTCATTTAAAAGGCAATTGCTGGGACAATCAGATAACCTGGGAGATAAATTATTTAGTTTATAAATGAAACCGCGAGGTGGCGTTACATTCAACAATAGATTTTTTGAAGTTATTACATGGCTAGAAAGGTAATTTAAAGAGAAATCATCCAGTGAAAACCCGAAATCGATATCTCTGACATGTCAAGAGATATTTCGATTTTTCTAAAAAAATCAGTTATTATTTCACTACTACCTGCATTAAGTTAAAAAAATATTTACCTAATGTTTGCCTTCCTTCACACTTTACCCAGGCTTAGGACTGGTCCAAATTCTTCGTGCCATATTAATTTGTAGCGTGTTTAAAGGCCAACGGGCCAACAACGGAGATAATAATAATAACAACAGTCAAATAATATTAACAGCACAACAGTCTAATGTTCAAAATGCCTTCCATCCTTAGAAATGCAAAGGTTTATTTTTCGACGAGTACTAAAAACGGCAGCTTCAATTTCCGCTCTTGAAATGCTGGTTATTGAATTTTGAATTCTTTCAATCATGTTTTCTCGTGTGGTAGGACGAGTTTGAAAAACAAGGTCTTTTAGTCTTCCCCACAAGTAAAAATCGAGGACTGTCAAATCCGGTGAGCGCGAATTCGTTTCCAAATCCGATGATTTGAAAACGAAGCATCCAAGAAGTTTCGAACCACCTGCGAGAAGTGGACAGGGCATCCATCATGCTGGTACCACATTTGTCTTCTTGGTTCCAACGAAACATCTTCCATTAGTCCTGGCAGTCCATTTTGTAAAAAAGTTAAATATGTTTCACTATTCAAATGTCCATTAAAAATAAAGGGACCAATAATTTTGCCTCCTAAAACACCACACCATACGTTCACACTCCATCTATTTTGGTGGTTGATTACTAACATCCAGTGTGGATTAGCAACTGCCCAGTAGTGCATATTATGTAAATTAACGCCTCCATCACTGCCAAAAGTAGCTTCATCAGTCTATAGTATGCGTTTTAAGAATTGTTTATTTCCACTACACATATTTTTTAACCAGTGACAATAGTCTAACCGTCTGTCGAAATCGTTATCCAAAAGGGCTTGGTGTAAGACAACATGATAGGGGTGCAGCTTGTTATCTCTTAAGATTTTATGAACGGATGTCTTGCTAACACCTAATTCTTCAGATATTTGTCTGATGCTTAAATGGGGGTTGGTTTCAACATAAGCCAGAACATTTACGACATTATCTCCATTACGAATCGAACGTAACCTGATGCGGACTGGATCTGGATGCACAATTCCTGTTTCTCTTAAGCGTATTGCTAGACGTGTAAACACCTTCTTCGAATAATGCCCTCTTTCGGGATATTGACTTGCATATTGCCGTTCTGCAATACATGCATTTTCAAAACATTGGAAATACACCGCCAACATGTCATAAGCCTCGTTATTCGTAAAAGGCATTGTTAGATATTATTATAATAATTATTAATAATCAATAAATGAAATGTTGAAAATGTAATGCATTTCAAAACTGACAAGTTAATTTGACTGTTTTTGTTTGGTTCCATGGTTCCCTTCATACACTCTTTGTGTAATGTACCTAAGGATTGCATGTGTTTATTTGGAAACCCGAAAACGCATAATTTCATACATCCATTCATTTAGTTTAAAAGAAAGAGTAGGTATATTTATTAATGACTGATTTCAATATTCTGTCAAGTCGTATTTAAGCATCACAAAAGAGAAAATGCAACAATTGGGGAAAGACATTTTTTCCGCTTATGTAATTAAATTAGAAAATATTATCAAGGTCAGGATTAGAACATTTATGATGATTTATACTGAATAGATAATTTTATTTTTTAAATAAAATTGTTGCGGTTGCGATTGCGACCTAAATATTAAGACCAATTTTTAACTTAATATTACGGTAAAAATTAAAACTGATTTTTTTCAGAAAAATCGAAATATCTCTTGACATGTCAGAGATATCGATTTCGGGTTTTCACTGGACGATTCCTCTTTAAATTACGTTTCTCGCCATGTAGTAAAAGCTGTACCATTCCATTTGAAAAAACTGAACAAAACTTCAAAAAAACTATTGTTGAATGTAACGCCACCTCGCAGTTTCATTTATAAACTAAATAATTTATCTCCCAGATTATCTGATTGTCTCAGCAATTGCCTTTTAAATGAATCCAAATTGAGGAAAATCGGTTAAGGCAAACGGACATTAGACGACCTTTTATGTCAATAGGAAAATCTCCCCCCCACCAAAGTTGTAGGAGGCAGTTTGCTAATTATAACTGAGAATTTTTCTTACTCGGTTAACACTTGAAAATAAACAATCAAAAATTTTTTTTTAAATGTTTAGCTCATCACGCCCTCTTGTGGTCGTTTTAGAAGCTTAAAAATATTTTTGGTGAATTTCTCATGATAATTTTTAGTACAATTTTTTTTCCCAAAGCTGTGGGATAAATAGTTTTCAAGATACGGCCGCGATCCATCCTTAATGGGACACCTGGTATAATAATTCTAATTAATAAGTGGAGGTATCTAAACAAATAGAGTAGATAGAGAAAAGTTGATTTCATATTTAGATTCAGAGCCTCAAATCTCCTCTAAAATCTGAAGCCTATAAAATCCTAGACACCAAAATATATTTTTCTCGTAGGCCTTTCGTCCACTGCAGCGAGCAAACTCCAAATATTACAGAAGAAAATCCTGCGTTTGGCTCTAAACGCTCCTCGGTTTGTTCGGAAGTTCTTTGTTCCGGGGAGCAAGTAGAAAAGAATCGCTCTTCGATTCTTGGCTTACGTAAGACCACCATTTACATTGCTGGCAGTCAAAATTGTACCAGGCCAATTGCGGGTTGACCCATCGGCTCGGCCGTCATTTAGGCAAATCCGTCTCCATTTTTCGATGAGACAAAAGGCGTGAAAATTAACCTCCATAAAATTCACTTGAACTTCAATTGAAAAACGTCCCCCTTTCCATAAACGCCGAAATTTTCCGGCAACTTCCTGGACCAACAAGAGGCTCCTAAACCGAACAAAATCCAGCCCCGTGTCGAAGTACAATTTTAGATAAAATAAGTAGGAACCCGAGGACTAGGTTAAAAAATTGGTTAAAGTCTATGTCTATGTGAATATTTCAGTTGCTTCCGAATGTTAAATTACAGCGCCTGATGACGGCTTAAGGTCAGAAACCGGTCTTGGAAGACGTCTGTTGACGTTTGATGGCGACTAAAGGATTTAATAATTTAAGGACCACGGTAAAATAATCCTTATTTTTAATATATTTAAAATATAATATATACGAGGGTTGCCATTTATGTATCCGCAATAATAAATAAAAACAAATATTTATCATTGAAAATGGTTTTATTGTTTTTCAAAATATTTTCCACGATGATTAATATACTTTTGCATACATTTGAATCAGTTTGTATAGCATTTTTTCCTATTCCAATTAAGCTATGTCCAAAACATGTATTTCGAACGCATCAACCGCCTCTTCCGGCGTCGAAAATCGTTGACGACCTATTTTATTCTTTACGGATGACATCAAAAAGGAATCGGAACAACGACCGATTTTAGAAGACATTTTTTAAATTCGTCCGTGAACGAATGACGGCCACGCTTGAACTTACTAAACCAGTGATATACAGTAGTTTTAGATGGCGCTTCATCGCCAAAAGTCGAAGTGAGTTGATCGGTGCGATGATTAACATCGAAAGAAAAATCCATCCATTTCTTGACTGAGATGAAATTACCAGTTCACCAAACAACACAAATGCGTCCATATGACAAAACATTCTAAGTCCGTATACAGTCAACAATGTCAAACTTT
Organism: Cosmopolites sordidus; assembly: GCA_031761425.1. Classification (NCBI taxonomy): domain Eukaryota; kingdom Metazoa; phylum Arthropoda; class Insecta; order Coleoptera; family Curculionidae; genus Cosmopolites; species Cosmopolites sordidus. The sequence goes on along the minus strand of JARFXV010001900.1, from coordinate 264,310 downwards.
ACGACGTATGTGTTAGATAGCGCTTAGCAACACCATTGTCGTCAATTCCGGATATATAAATAGCAACCCTCGTATAACTGAGATAGCCGATACTTGACGAAAATTCATTTTAAATAAAATAACTAATACTTATGTCTAAATAGAAGGATAAATAAAAGAAAACATATAGAAGTGGTAGTAATATGTTGGTTGTTAGACTCACGTTGATCTTCAATACATCTGCCGTAATCATATAATTTATCGCTGTTGTTCCGTTTTTCATTTCTCACATGCCTTGGATAACTTCTTCTCTTGATAACATATTAGTCTTAATTGCTAACTGAACGAACAAACATTATTTTGAAAATATAATGCCATCATATGTTCTTCAAGAAAAAATAAATATTACCATATTATTATTTGTAGATATAATTGTGCCTCATTTTAAACTTCTGACGTTCTTATTGGACAACTCTTTATGTTCCAAGATCTGAAACATAAAAGAAAAATAATTATATTCTATTAAAACCAATGATATCAATAGTTTGGCATGTGGATAAATTATCTCCAACTACGATTATTAGTTTTTTTTTTCACGTAAAGCAAAATATTGCTGATAAAGCACGGATGGGTGAGATCAAAAGACATACGGTAGTAATTTTTCTAAATTGCCATTTGGACAGGAATAATATATTATACTATTTATCTTCCTTTGGCATTATCTAGCCAGACTCCCGATAATATTATGACATCAATTAATATCATCAAATGAGGCAAATTGGGTAAACAACATTTTTTTAATGATCTTTGGTAATAAAATCAACACGTGTTAGGTATAACACATTATAAATGCTTCGTTGTCGTTAAACATTGAATGACCAATTGATAAAAAATAATAAATGTTAAACAGAACTATTACCGTATCTGATTCATCATTGTAAAGACGCTCTGTTAGAAAGGCACAGTACTTGTGAGATTGCTTCTGCGTTCTTGAGCATGTCATTCCTTACTTATATTTTTTTACATTTATTTTGGTTTTGTCTTTTTTTAGATTGTTTTAATCTCCCTCATTTTAACCAGCTCTCAGATTTAATTTGGCGAGTTTTGGAGATATTGAATAATGGCAGGAGGTAGAGAAAAAGTTTAAGTATAAAAATTGTACAACTAAATAAATGGCCTACATATCTGTAATTTCTAATTAATTTTATTTATAAAGGCTGTCTCACAAAACCGAGAAGGGTTATAGTATTATTTTTTTTATCGAACACCCTATATGTTCATCCATTTTGGCATTAACATATTTCGTGAAACATGTTCTATACCTAAATCCAATGGTGAAATACCCAATTGAGTTGCAGACTCTATTTTGCAGTGATATGTATCATTTATTTTTTGATGTAGGATTATCATTTGGGTAGAGATATTAGTGAAACTATGACTTAACTTTTACTGCAAACAAAATGTATCTTTAAGTTAAACATATTTCAATATTTTTAAATAGAATGTCTAATATTTATTGATTTTGCAATATTTATAAGGCAAGATACTTCTGTTAAACTTTATGTGATCTATATTTTCTACTCCTGTTCGCCGGGAGCACCGGGAAGCAGGTCCAGGACAGAATGAAGCTGCGATACAAAATAAGCGCCACCCGGTTCGTTAATTAATCTGATATTTAGAAAGTACCCTGGAACCGGGAAGGGGTCTAACTTAAATAAAACTGTTTAATAGATTTTACACATGTATTTCACCAAAAAAAAAACACTAAAAAAAACGACACAAAGCACATTAAAAATAATGAAAAAATAAAACTATCAAATCAGGACACAGAAAGGTTTAGGGAAGGTGGTTTTCTAAACCTTACCGCGAAAGAAATCAAGAATGAAACAAGTCGCTCTAGATTACACCAGCTGGTCTCTAAGTCCCTATACTTATATATTAACGGTTATTACCTCTATATGGTAAAAATATATTTAAAAAAAATATTTTAAAACTGTGATCTTTATCAGTACATGCAAATATAATAAAAATGTGTTTATCTGGCCTTATCTCCTTATGTTCTTCTTCTTGCCTATCCCGTACTGGGTGTCCAAAAACCCTGCGTACGACTACAAGCAATCGGCTATCCCTATGCGGGGGTCCAGAAATAATCTCCATCTGAATCACCGGTTACTGTACCATGAGGACCCAAAGGAGGAGTCTTTCAATTATCTAGTCTCTGTTGATCGGATTCTCTACTGCCGGGTCGTAAAACCCTCTACAAGAATATCAGAAAAATCAACCCAAGCATGACTTGGCCAGGAAACCTACATACCTCTGTCGGAAGGGTAAGGCGCGAAAACGTCCGCTCACCTGGAGATTTGGAGTTAAACTGTCTTGGCCTTGTCCTAACGATACAGCTCTTTCAGTTAAAATTTCGCCCGAAACAAACCTATCAGTAGCGATCAAGAATTTTTGAACGCTACAATATCCTATACCTATCTGTCAAAATTTCATTATTAAGTAACATTATTGTACACTTAAAAGTGTACAATAATGTTACACGCGTTGTTTTAACACACCTACCTATGTATTTGTAATAAGCGCGTAATTCTCTTGCCGTGCCATCAAATGTGTTTTGTTTCTAACACACATATCTGTGTCAATATTACACATTACACGTGTCTATATGACACTAAACACACTTCCATGCGTCGAAATAACACAGTTTGTAATACGCTTTGATTTTCGGTGTATATATTTGCATCATCGAAAAATCTAACTTTTTACCCTGTCTTTATACATATTCTGAAAAAAGTGTATGTACGACATAACAACACATCAATTATTCTATTGGAACTCGAAGAGATTTACCACTAAACACCAAATCACTTTTTTTGAACTGCTCGACGCACGTTTCGCTAACCATGTTAGCATCATCAGGAGATGATTTAATCTAATTCTAAAACTAAACTATGTTCTATTTATATGAAAAACCCTACCTAACGAAGCGTGTAAAAATCGTAAACCGTGAAGTTTACTAAGCCTTACATTAATAATTGAAAAAGTTGACTGAACGGGATAGGCCCTTTATCTCGGTTCATGATTTTCTTGCATTTTTCGATTTGAATGCTTTCATATGCATCCAAAGCCCTATTATTATTAACACTTTTAATTAATCTTAAATTATTTATATATATATATATATATATATATATATATATATATATATATATATATATATATATATATATATATATATATATATACTGTGGTCGTGTTCGATTCCATGTTGGGCAACACTAGATTTTTCATTTCTCCCATATCTAATGTGGGCAATATGTTCTTTATATCTTGTCAATATGGATCTTTTTGTTTGCCCAATATACCTTTGATCGCAGTCTTGACAGCTAATTTCGTAAATCCCCGCCTTTTCATGTTGCCCTACTTTATCCTTTGGATTACCCAGAACTTCTCTTATTTTTTTATATGGTTTGTACACAAACTTAATGTCTACTTTATTCAAAATTTTGTCTAGCCCTCTTGTTAATTGGGCATGAATTAAAATGTTAAACTCTTACGGAAACCTTCCAAAGCTTTCGTCAGAGCGTCATGTAAAAGCCAAATTGCAAAAAATATTTCAAATAAAAGTCAAAAAATGCCAAATATTTCTAAGATTGTCAAGCGTTTGCGAGAGAAGGATTGTTTTTATTTAAAAGATGATAAGGGAAATAATGTTGTAGTAATGGACAAATCTGATTACTTTGAACGCGTTGAAAAATTAATTCAAGATGGTCCTTATAAACGATTACTTAGGAATCCATTGTCACAATGATTAACGAAGTCAGAGATACATTGAAATCTTGTAACAGCCTTATTTCTCCTTCTCTGAAAAGCAAACTACATGTTTCTAATCCAAAAGTGCCAAGATTGTATGCCCTACCAAAAATTCCTAAACCAGGAAAATCAATGAGACCAATTGTATCAGCCATTGATTCTCCAACATACAACTTGGCAAAGTGGTTAACAAAAGAATTTGAAAATCTACCAAACCAACTACCTTCCTGTTCTGTGATAAACTCAACCAAATTCATAGAAAAAGTCAAAAATACACATCTACAGGAGGGTGAGGTTTTGGTTTCCTTTGACATCATTGACATCGTTGTTTCCGAGTGTCCCGATTCCACATACCTTGAAATACCTGAGGAAGTTACTCGAGTTAAACGGTTTTAATAATAAGATTGTTTCTGAGTACATCTCCTTGACAAGATTATGTTTGAAGCAAAATTGTTTTCAGCTTAATAACAAGTTTTATGAACAATAAGAAGGAACGGCAATGGGCAATCCTCTGTTACCGTTCTTAGCCAACTTATTCATGAGTAAATTTGAAACCGAGGCAAAAGATGAACTCAGTTTCTTTCCGAAGGTATGATTAAGATTTGTGGATGACATTTTTGCCATATTCGATTCGAAAAATAAAAATTTAGATAATTTTATTAAGAACTTAAATAGTAAATCCCAAAATATAATATTCACGCATGAACTCGAAAACAACGATAGTTTACAATTTCTGGATGTTTTAGGCAGTAGAAATAATAAAAATAGGTTAGATTTTGATATTTTCAGAAAAAAACACCACCACTTCGAGATATATTTCTAACGATTCAAATCATAGCTTCCAAAATAAGATGGCCAGTTTAAATTTTATGGTAAATAGATTAATTAATTTTCCTTTAAATAAAGATAATTATAACAAAGAATTGAAATTAATTAGGGAGGTATCTGAAGCGAATGGTAATAATAAGAACATTGTAGATAAATTAATTAGAAAACATAAGTTTAGAAAATTATTGAAAGAATATTCGACTTTTTAAAAAAGAGATTCATGGTTATACCATTTGATGCCCAATTAACAAGAGGTCTAAACAAAAAAAAAATGATAAAAGTAGACATTAAGGTTGTGTTTAAACCATATAACAAATTAAGAGAAGTTCTGGGTAATCCAAAGGATAAAGTAGAGCAACACGAAAGGTCAGGGATTTACGAAATTAGTTGTCAAAACTGTGATCGAAGATATATTGGGCAAACAAAAAGATCCATATTGACAAGATATAAAGAACATATTGCCCACATTAGATATGGGAGAAATGAAAAATCTTGTGTTGCCCAACATGCAATCGAACACGACCATAATATAGATATTAGTAATATAAGACTAATTACAAGTATTAATAATAATAATAGGGCTTTGGATGCATATGAAAGCATTCAAATAGAAAATTGTAAGAAAATCATGAACCGAGATAAAGGACCTATCCCGTTCGGTCAACTTTTTCAATAATTAATGTAAGGCTTAGTAATATTCACGGTGCATGATTTTTACAAACTTCGTTAGGTAGGGTTTTTCATATAAATAGAACAGTTTAGTTTTAGAATCAGATTAAATCATCTCCTGATGATACTAACATGGTTAGCGAAACGTATGCCGAGCAGTTATATAAACGTGATTTGGTGTTTAATGGTAAATCTCTTCAAGTTTAGTAATAACAACACATCTTTATTCAATTTAATATATACTATTTTTTGAAATGTACAGGTATAGATGGTTCATTATCCTGAGCTGATATTCGAGGTATATTACACCAAGCAGCACTGTTGTATTGGACTAGTAAATTAACATTTTTAAGATCACTGTTAGACCAACAGTGTCCATTAAAACCCCGCTATACCCAATTATTTACACTATATTCTTATTCTATTGTTCAATACTGTTTATATTTTACGTGCGTATTATAGTTTCAACATCATTTTAGATCGGTGCCACCAAAAAAAGCATCGCCAATTTCAATCACAATGTCAAAACCGAAATCTGCAACCACTGAAGATTATTCCACCGTACCAGAAGAGAAGCCGCGTCAAAAACCAAAAAGCAAATCAGCGAAAGGTGGCGATAAACCCTTACAACGGTTTCGTAATCCAGAGAAGATATCGTTAACGAGAGGGTCATTAAAGTTATCTCTAAACTTTCCTATCGATACAGTCGTCGAGTTCGATAGGAAACGATTGATAAGTAATTTGTGCCAATGTAACAGTCACATTCGTGGGAATTAATTTACTAAAACACTAATAAACATTTTTTATGGATTCCTAAATGAAATAAATGCAAATTTTCACATAACTTGCTGATTTAATTTCCTAATCCACATCTAGTTTTTTATTATAGCAATGTCTCCTCAAGAGTTACAACTATTCTACAAGATCTCCCAAAAAAAGTTTCTTTGTAATATAGCGATAAAAATAAAGTGAATCCCAATAGGAACGATATTTTAACAGCTAATGATTTTTCTTGACTTTTGCTGTCAATTGTCTTCAGTAAAGTTTGCCATTTCACCATGAATAAGTTTTCGATTCAACAACGTATGGAAAATGTTCAAATATTTTATCAAAATTCGAGAAGTTTTGTTCCTTCTTATCAAGCCATCCGCCTTGTAATTGACAAGTTTAGGTGAACGTGAGTTTAGTTTTTGTGACCAAAAGCCACCGTCACGACTTCGTAGTGGCCGTAGTGAAGAAGATATCGCGACTGTTCGTGAAACTGTTGCCGCGAACGATAACGTGTTTGTTCCGCGCCATTCTCAAGAGTTGGGTTCATCCTGGATGACCACCTGGTCTATTTTGTGTTTGGATCTCGGTTTACACCCATACAAGATTGTACTGGCAGGAGTTCGCAGATTGGGCGTGGGAAACAATAGAAAACGATCCGGATTTTCACCGCAAAATCACCTTTTCCGTTCATTTTTAGTTAAACAGCTACGTCAAAAAGCAAAATTGTCGTTATTGGCGTATAAGTGATTCATCAAGCCACATCACATCCAGAAAGAATCACTGTTTGGAGTGAATTATGGTACGGTGGCATTATCGGGCCGTATTTTTTCAAGAACGCCGAAGAATGGACCATAATTGTGAATGGCAAACGCTATCGTGCCATGTTATCCAATTTTGTCTTTTCGAAAATTGATGAAATTGATGCGGACAAACTATATTTTCAACAAGAAGGTGCAACTTATCACACAGCATGCATTAGAACAGACTCATCGAACAATCAATTCGAAGAATCGGTAATTTCACGGAATGGTCCTTGCAACCTACCACCACGATCTTGTGATTTAACATCTTTAGGCTGTTTTCTTTGGAGCTATGTTAACTCACAGGTTTACACCAACAAACCCTAGACTCTGGATGAACTTGAAGCCAACATTTGAGCAAGCATAGTCACCACACCACCCAATAGGCTCCACCGCGTCATCAGAAATTGGACCAATCAAATCAACCAGTGCAAGAATAGTCGAGGTGGTCACTTGAATGATATTTTGTTTAAATCATAAATGGCATAACATGAACCAATGTTTTATATATATATATATATATATATATATATATATATATATATATATATATATATAAAACTATAAATATATATATATATATATATATATATATATATATATATATATATATATATATATATATATATATATATATATATATATATCGGTGTTGCTTTCGCTATCTCAAAAACCATTCTTGGTTCTATAACTGATGTCCAGCCAGTAAACAATCGACATTATCCCTCAAGTGTGCTAACAAAAACTATACATTAATCAATGCACACCTCCCAGTTGACGAAGAAAATAATTCTAATCCTGAAAAAGTAAATAAGTCCCGGAAAATTCTGGAAACGACTATTTCTAAAATTCCCTCTAACCATGTAAAAACCCTATTGGGTGATTTCAACGCCCAACTAGGAAAAGAAAGAAAGTGCAGTAAAACAGTCGGCAGTTTCCCCGCTCTTAAATGGACTAACCGTAATGGCAAAAGATTGGTTGAATTATGTTCGTAGTTTAATCTAAAAATAATGTCAACCCATTTTAAGAAGAAAATAACAAAACAAAAGACCTGGAGCTGCCCAAACACATAAATGGGTGAATTTCAAATTGACCATGTTGCCATTTCGTAATCCAATTATAAAGAGATTTTTAATGTTCAAGTTAGGGGAGGAGCATAGACACGGATTACTACTTGACTAGAATCAAACTTCGAGCTTAAAACCTCGAAAACTTATTCAAAAGAGACTGCTAATACCAAAGTTCGACCCTACGAAAATAAAACCAATCCTAACAGAAAAGCTTGATAAACAGCCAGCACAGAACTGGCAAGAATTGAAATAAAAAATTATTAAAACAACCTTAAAGTTGGTCCCTTTACAAAAAAGTAGAAAACATCCGTGGTGGGATGAAGTTTGCGAGCACGCAGTATTAAGTCGAAGTACAGCATTTAAAGAATGGTACAGTCAAAAAACAGCAATAAATTATAACATGTTTTTGGAAGTAAGAAAAGAAATATCGAAGCTAATTAGATAAACTAAAAGAAAATATGAAATTTTTACAAAACATTTAAAATTAAATTAACAGGCTATCAACCCCAAAGTATTTGCTTCCAAAAGGAAAACGGACAATTAGCTCTAAATAACCAAGACAATTGCAAAGAACTTGCGAAATATTTTGAACACCTACTAAACTGTCCTGAGCCCTTAAACAGGTTACCAACACTAAATCCTGGACAAACATACCCAGATTCATTACCATCTTATGAAGATGACATAATTAGTCAAATCACGCGACTTAAAAATATCAAAGCTTCTGGTGAAGATGGAATCACTGCTGAACTTTTTAAATCCGCTGGTCCAGGTTCAAACAAGAATATAACCGAAATTCTACAAGAAGTTTGGCGAACCGAACGGATTCCAGAAAATTGGAATAATGCTCTAATCCATCCACTACATAAGAAATGAGATAGAACGGATGTAAATAACTATAGAGGGATATCTCTTATCCAGATTTGTTACAAGATTCGATCTCAATATCTACTAGACAGAGCACAGGGACAGTTAGAATCTAAAATTGATGAATATCAAGCAGGTTTTCTACCGGGCAGATCTTACCCTGAACAGATCCTGAATTTAAAGTTGATCCTAAGACATCAAAAACTATACAATAAAAATCTCATCTGTACATTTGTGGATTTCAAAAAAGTATATGATTTTATTAACCGCGAATCTTAATTCCAAATCTTGAAAGAACAAGGACTAGATGTGAAAACGCTCGCGATTATTAAAGCCACACCAACTAACACAAGGTCAGAAGTAAAATTCATGGGTGACATCTCACAGCCCTTCGAAATTAAAACTGGAGTGAGACAAGAGGATGGACTCTCGCAACTCTTATTTAACTGTGTTTTAGAAAAAGTAATACAAGAGTGGTGTGAAAAACAGTCGGCTCTGAATATTAACCAGCTCATTAAACTGGGGAGAAACAACATCAAAATTGATTGTCTGGCGTTTGCTGATGATCTAACAATGTTGGCTCAAGATATATTAACGGCACAAAAACAGATTGAAATCATAAAAGAAATAGCAGAAAAGATAGGACTCCAAATTTCCTTTGAAAACACACAATACATGATATGCAACAGACTGAGAACACCATTTCTACAAACAAAATATGGTAACATCAGACGAGTCTCGCAATTCAAGTATTTGGGTGAAATAATCATGGAAAACGGGTTGGAAAAAGCGGCCAATAAGGGTAGATGTCAAAAAATGGAAATTGCATTGAGACTAACATAAAATATCTAAAAACTGAAAACTGAGACATTACCACACAGCTATTAAGCACGAATATCTATATGGGGCAGAAACGCTCATTTTGAAAGAGAAAAATCGAGGCGATTGAAAAGAAGGAACGAAAAATCATAAGAGAAATCGTAGGCCCCAAACAAATAAGTGGCACAACATACCGACTTCGAGAAAACAAAGAAATCAAATAATACACAGATATACATAGCGATATGAGAAAAAAAAGACTTAAGTTATACGGACACATAAAATGGATGAATCCGAGTAGGCTAACTAGACAAATAGTCAAATTTAATGAAAATAGGAGTAGAGCTAAGGTAGAAATAATTAAATGGATTGATGTAATTAAAGAAGACCTAAGATCAGCAAATATTACACAAAGTGAAATTCAGGATAGAGGCTGTTTCAGACACAAGATTAACGTTTAGGAGGTTGGCCAGAGAGAAAAATGTAGGAAGACTGGATCAACTTGGTCTGACGAAAGAAAAAAGCTCATAGCGAAATAATGAAATCAGTATGGGCGCAAAGGAAGGTTAACAACAACAAACCCCTCTAATTGTATTTAGCGTGGTCCACCAGGGCCCATACGTGAATATATATAATATATAATATAGGTCTGTTAGTTCGTTTACATTAGCTGGTTTTGTTAGTCGACGCCAAGTATTTGGTGAAATTTATCTATGAATAATAATATTGAGCAAAGGGTTTGTCTTAAATTTTTTGTGTCAAATGATGCAAAAGACCTACAGTGAATCGGATATATCAAAAACATAGGCCTATGAATGGTATATAGTGTTCAAAGACGATCGAGAAGTGGTAGTTGATTTGCCTCGTTCTGGTCGACAACGTCTACGAACAAAGAAATCATCGACAAAATCAAGAAAGTCGTCGTGTGAATCTTAAACAGCTGTCTCACGAGGTAAACAAATCTTTTAACTCCACTCAACATTATGACCGGCTACAGGTGCGAAAGGGATGTATTTTGAATAAAAATAAATAATAATATATATTTAGAAAAAATATCTTATTATTTTTTAATGTTTTAATTGATTTTTGAAAGGAAGGCTGAGAACAACAAACGCCTCTATCTGTACTTCGCGTGGTCCACCAGGGCCTATACGTTAATAATAATAAAAATATATATATATATATATAAATATATATATATATATATATATATATATATATATATATATATATATATATATATATATATATATATATATATATACCTCTTTGTGGATCAGACCTTGACGTGGTAAAGGGGTTTGAGTAGGGCAATGAAGTATTGAGCTATGCCGTCTGGAGTCTATGCTCCTGGGAGGGTCACCCCTGGCGGACAGGTCAAAGCGGAGGCCTCAGACTAACATGATCCAAAATCTGCCAACCCGCATTGGACCAGCGTGGCAGATTACGGTCCATACCTTCAACATGGTATTTCGATGTGTTGAAATATGACAGTACAACCTCAAACACGGCCCTCATTCCCCGGAGGCCAAGGGGCAATTACCTACGGCAGCGGGAAGACCTGCCCCAAGGCAGAGGGTGCTAAGAATCACCGGGTTAGATCAGGCTGCCATTGGACTTTTGACATTGCAACGTTAAATATACGGACTATGAAAACAGAGGCCCGATTGCAAGAACTGTTAATCGAACTTGACAACATACATTGGGATATTATTGGGCTCTGTGAAACACGAAAAAAGGGTGAAGAGTTAATCAAACTGGAACCAACTGGACACGTACTCTACACTCAAGGTACGGAAAATGGCCGATGTGGCAGAATTGGATTCCTCATCAATCGAAAGCTGAAGGACAGTGTGGTAAAATTTGAAAGTACATCCGACCGATTAGCCCAATGCGTCATTCAGCTGAATAAAAAGTTTAGGCTTCAAATCGTCCAAGCTTATGCACCAACTATAAGCCATAAAGATCAGGAAATTGAGGAATTTTATGATGATGTGGCCCAGCTTTTATACAAGGAGAAATGTAGGTACAAGGTCCTGATGGGTGATTTTAATGCCAGAATTGGAACAACAAGAACAGACGAAAATGCAACTGGCCTATATGGAACTGGTGAGCGAGACAATAGAGGTGACAGATTAGTTGATTTTGCTGAAGGACAAGAACTATATATTATGAATTCATTCTATAAGAAAAATATCAGCAGAAAATGGACATGGAAAAGTCCATCTGGGCTCACAAGCGAAATTGACTACATTATGACCAACGATAAAACAATATTTACCAATTGTACTGTCCTTAACAATTTTAATGTTGGAAGTGACCACCGAATGGTACGAGCAAGGGTTCGGATTGACTGTCGAAAAGAGCGCGAAAGAATGGTAAGATCAAAGAAGGGCAAGGTGGATTCTGGAAAACTGCTGGAGAGAGGAAGCGATTTTGAGATTGCTTTGTCAAACCGGTTTGCTGCGTTACAAGATCCAGAGGACGTGGAAATATCAGTTCAATATGAAGAAATCGCCAACAATGTACTTCAAACGGCTGCTTCAATAGCACCAGAGGAAAAATGTCTCAAACAAACAAAAATTTCCAGTGAGACCATTGATTTAATGAAGAAACGGCGAGCAATGAGAAATGCAGGTAATCCTTTTGGCAGGGTCGAGTACATTGAGCTCTGCAAAACTATAAGAAAACGTATCAGAGAGGACACGCGCCGATTCAATATGCAGCTAGTGCAAAAAACCCTGGAAGAAAACAAAGGAATTAACAAAGCTAAACAGAAGCTGAGAAACAAAAGAACGCAAATATATGCTTTAAAGCGTGAGGATGGCACAGTGTGCAGGACGCGTACCCAAATGTTAGAGATTATCAGAAGGTTTTATTCCCAGTTATATGAAGATCAGAGCCAGTCAGGGACAGCAATACCCACGGAAGGACAATATATAATGCCAGATATCCTAGTGGAGGAAGTAACAAATGCTATAGAATTGATGAAGAACGGCAAGGCTCCAGGAAAGGATAGGGTAACTGTCGAAATGCTAAAAGCAGGTGGTCGGACGTTACATAAAACACTGGCAAAATTATACTCAAAATGCCTCAAAGAACAAAAAGTACCGGACTTATGGAAAAATGCAGAAGTGATCCTTTTACATAAAAAAGGAGCACAGGAAGATTTAAAGAACTACCGTCCAATAAGCCTCCTATCAGTGATGTACAAAGTTTTGACTAAGATAATTTCTAAAAGAATATTAAAAAAACTGAATGACGCACAACCAAGAGAACAAGCAGGATTCAGAAGTGGATTCAGTACAATGGATCACATCCAGGTTGTACAGCAGGTCATAGAAAGGCACAACGAATACACCATGCCACTGTGCTTGGCTTTTATCGACTACGAAAAAGCATTTGATTCCATCTCAAAGCATGCGATAATGGAGGCACTGCTTAGCCAAGGTGTAGAGAGAGCCTATGTAAACCTATTAGAATCGATATATGATGGAGCTACAGCCACAATTCACCTTGATGATCTTGAAGTGGGAATTAATATAGAACGAGGTGTACGGCAGGGTGACGCAATATCGCCTATTCTTTTCTCGGCTGGCCTTGAAGAAGTATTCCGTAAACTGGATTGGGAACAGGATGGTGTAAAGATCAATGGTGCAAATTTAAACCATCTTAGATTTGCAGATGATATTATTCTCATTTCACAAGACCCAGAGGAGCTGCAAAGACGCATACAAGAACTGCAAAGGGTTGGCGAACCATTTGGCTTGAAAATAAACCTGAAAAAGAGTCAGGTTATGTTCAATAACTTCGCTCAGGACAGAAGCATTTCAGTTCTAGGAAGGGATTTAGAGATTGTGGACAGCTTTATATATCTTGGGCAGAGGATTTCCATGGAGGGGAATACCGCCCGGGAGGTGGAACGGCATGTTAAATGTGGCTGGCAGGCATTTGGTAGGCTCAACATAGTGTTTAAGAGCAGACTCCCACTTTGCCTGAAAAGAAAAGTATTCGATCAGTGCGTTCTACCCGTTATGACATAAGGAAGTGAAACCTGAACACTCACATCGCAATCAATTCAAAAACTTCGGGTGGCACAGAGGGGAATGGAAAGATGTATGCTTGGAATTACAAGACGAGACAGAAAGTCGTGCGCATGGATCAGGGAACAAACAAAAGTCTGTGACATCATTGGAAGAGTAAAACAGTTGAAATGGAGATGGGCAGGCCATATAGCGAGGCGATGGGATGACAGATGGACCAAGGCAATCCTGGAGTGGATACCACTTGATCGCAAACATCCGCGAAGAAGACCGAAAACACGATGGATTGATGACATCGTTAAGTATATTGGACCCGAGTGGCAGAGGAAAGCCCAGGACCGTGAAGGTTGGAAGCATGCTGAAGAGGCCTTCATCCTGCAGTGGATCGATGCGGGTTGATAATGATGATGATGATGATGATGATGATATATATATATATATATATATATATATATATATATATATATATATATATATATATATATATATATATATATATATATATATATATATATTTATATGAATAGAGCAAAAACAAAATTTTCTTTTGACTACAATAAACTACAAACAATTTGCTAACGATTTTACTAACCTACAAATAAATTATTATTAATATTTAATGCCTTGAACAATATGTATTGTTTTTTCTGCTTTATTACTGACACTACAAAAAAATGAACTTCCAATGTTCCAGTGTGATGGAATCGTTCATTTCAAATTCAAATCTTATGGCTCTTGTTGGGAACCCTTTAAAAGAGAGACGTCCATCAAAAAAACTCTATTCATTATTGAAATACACAGTTTAGGAAATTACTTCGTGTCTAGAATGGCTGCCATTTCGTGTCGGATATTTTCTTTTACTGTCAAAGAATTCGGTTTATTGACAAAAATTTTCGATTTTACCTAGCTCCACAAAAAACAGTACATAGGGCTCAAATCAGGACTTCGCCACCCCTCCTGGAGATCAATTTGTTGATGCGTATGAAAATATAAAATTTCTGAACAGAAAAAACTGGTAGGTTTAGGTAAAACTAGCAAACAATTAAACCAAATCATTAGAAAAATCTACGATGGTATTTTATTTTTTGAAAATTTTGTTGAAAAAATATTTCTTTGTTTATGTTCATAGTTAATATTAATTAGTCAGCTTATTATGCTCACAATATTTTTCTCGATTATTTTAATTATTCCCGTCGTGCAGACATCTCCAGTTTACTTAACCGCTGTTCTGGGCATAATAATAAACCAAATAAAAGATTAAAGAAAAGGAAAAAAAAATAAAAAGGATTTTGTGGCAAAGACCCACCCACTGCAATTTTTATTCTAACAAATTGCGGCAAGAATTAGTGTCGACGATCTCATTCTTTGCCTGCCGTACCTTTAAACATATTTCCTAATGTCGGCGATGACTTAAAACATTTTAGAAAAGCACCAGATTAAAACTAATGACCGAAAACGTTGAAATATTCATTTTTTTCTTATTCTTGTTCGGCGTCACGCCCACTCTCTTTTGAAATATAACAAAAGATGGCAACATTGCAAGCCTTCTTAATTTTGCGCCTTTAAAAAGTGTTAAAATTAAATGATGAAAGGGTTAATAATAAGCTAGCTATAGCTATTTGACTTTATCCATAAAGGCCATACATTTCCAATGTGGTATATATCGACCATTAGGAGTCCACCCCGAACTGCATGGGTTTGAGAATCTTTTGACTATGGAAATACCACAGTGTATTATCAATCCATATGGTAATGTCTGAATGATTGTGGCGTGTTCATATATTTTTTTCTTTTATTTGGGTTTTTCACCACTATCTAAAACTCAAAAAATATCAAAAATACCTGTTCTTATTTAAAGAATAATAATAATTAAATTAATAAATAATAATTTAATTTTTTAAGTTTATTAATTTATTAGACAAAACAGACAAGTTATTAATAACAATAATAATAACTCTCAATCAACCTCACAATCCCTTATATCCGCAGTATTTCTGACACAATTAAAAGAGTAGGAAATAAATACAACATAAGAACGACATTTAAAACAAAAAATACTCTTAGATCTCTATTAACAAAGACTAAACCAAACAAAATACAACAAAATACCAAAAATGTGGTTTATAAAATTCCCTGCGAATGTGGCAAATTCTATATAGGTGAGACATCTAGACCGTTAGATGTTAGAGTAAACCTCTTAGAAAGGGCGATTTTAATAAATCTAGAATTTGTCAACACGAATGGGAATCGGGTCATAAAATCAATTGGAATAATTCCAAAACGTTATTAAAAGAATCGGTAACAAAATTAAAAGAACAGATTAACAGGTAACAGATTAAAAGAAACCGCTATAATTAATTTAAATAAAAATAACTGTATTGCTATGCCTTCGGTAGATTTAAATTCAATATGGTTCCCGGTTCTAAAGAATACAATTAAACACATTTAAATATTTGAATACACAATCAGTAAAATAAACAATCACACAGTAAACATTACCTATATATATATTTTTTGGTAGTATGTCACTGTCATGAAAATCTACTGTTGTCAATGTAAGTATCGTTGACATATACAAAAAAATATATTTACTTTCATTCGTTAATTTATATATTACAAATTAATATAATTTATTTTTTAGTTTAGTTTTGAAAACGGGGGGAGAGTACTCTCCGAAACGTTAACGTTAAAAGTGTGTAAAATTTTTTATAACATTTTTATATCTTTAAAATTTTGTTCGTTAAGCAAATTTATTACAAAAAAGAATCACTGAGAAATTTGTCTCCGTTTGGTTTTTTGTTTTTACCCAGTGATTCTTTCTTTAAATAAGAACAGGTATTTTTGATATTTTTTGAGTTTTAGATAGTGGCGAAAAACCCAAATAAAAGAAAAAAATCCATATGGTGAAATTGAAGAAGCGAATGTCATATTACAATAAGAACTTATGGAAATACGTACTAATGAAGAACGTAACGTAATGTACAGTTCAGTAATGTATCAGTAGTTTTGGCTTCAAAGAGGCATACATGTTAATTATTCTGTATTATGGAATATCGTAAGAAAGTTTTTGATAGTTTTTTATTTTCATACCTCGAGGAAAGGGGTTTCAGCTTGGTTGCCAATCTTCTTACAAAAAAAAAACAAATTGAAAATCACTTCCTGATAAGAAATAGCCAGCCAAATATAGAAAACTTACTATAAAAACATCAGGCTCATCCCTCCCATTAAAAGCACATATTTTTTGTGTAGTTATTTTATGTAATAATTTTACTAGATTTGCATTTTGCGTCATTTAAATTAATAAATGTATATTACTATAACTTAACGTTTTTTTTTTTAGTTTTTCATTCTATAATTAAACCTATCAAAGTAACTAGCGCTGTGTCGGCTGTTAAAAACACATTTGAAGTTGATAAATTTGTAGAAATCCAAACCTAAAACAAAGGGGGTCTACCTAAAACAGAAAAACTGGCAGTGTACGAGACAAAAAGTTTGGGGACCTCTGTTATAGACTAATGTTAAAACATTATATCCTGAGGTCATTGTTTTAACTCTATATGTATAAATTCTAGGGTAAAAACATATATTAGCTTGTAAATACTCAAGAGATTTACCACTAAACACCAAATCACTTTTTTTCTTATTAACTTTTTCGGCGCGCGCTTCGCTAACCATGTTAAGATACCGAGAATGTGATTCAGTCTAATTCTAAAATTGAATAATGGTGTATTTATACGACAACCGCATCGAAAAATGTAAATGATAATTTCCCTCCGATCTTTGATCAATTAAAAACTATTTTGTTTCATCGTTGACCATGTCAACAATTCGACTATGAGCTATATCGGACAAGCTTTCTAATATTATTGAAAACTCTTCTTCTTTCTGCTGATTTGATGATACACCTGCATTTTAATGCAAATTTGCTATTTTTGAATACATCGTTTATCAACTTCTATAGAAATATTAGTACAATGCCATTTTTTTACTTCATTTATCACCATCCATCGAAAATTGTTTTTTTCAAGTCTTTGGTTTAATAAAATAGTAATTTTAATGCTTGTTTATTTGTTGGTAATTTATTACCATTGATATTATTTGTGAGATTACCCAACAGAAACATTTTTTTTCGTAAAGAAATTTTTAAACTCATCATGATATTTTTTATTGATAATAACATGAAATTTGAGGTTAGTAAAAAAATTTTTGAAACAGACACACCGAGGTACCGAGGTACAACATAAATTGAGATAAAATATCAATTTTTTCGTATTTAAAATCTATTTTTAATCACTATCGAGAGCGCAAAATGAAATAAATATCATTTAAATGAAGGCATCGGATAGTCAGTAAATTTGTAATAATCATTGGAGAATGTCAGATAATTATTAGGAAAGATTGTATAAATAAATTTCACCCTTGGGAAAACGCCATATAAAAGAATCACAACAGAAGCAGAATCAAGAATATTTTATAAGATAATCACTATACTAATCGAGATAAAAATCATATCTAAAAAAACTGCAAAAATTCCATGTTAAGTAAATGGTAAATCGACATTTAGGCAGGGTTAAACGACATCGATGTTACGTCTAATATTTTCACGCATGGTATCAATCATTCCGGATGTCGATCCGTTGATTCTGCGAAGAATCAAAACGTTTCGCCAAAATCTCATTTGACATTTTCAAGTATTGTCCACTTCTACTAAAGAGTCCAACTGACGTGCACGGGTCGTTGTGCTGGGTTTTCTAGCCGACCGGCTATTGCGCAGATTATATCGGGGTAGTTCGGGACTATTTACGGCGCTCGGCAACGCTGTCGGGTATCCGTTTATTGATTTTCTAGCCGCCACGTTGCCGCATTTCTTCTTTTTTCAGAAGGGATTTCCTTGGACTTTTCCGAGCTTCGTTTCGCGTATTTAGCTCACCTCTTTCTTCTATTTCAAAGGCTTCTCTGTAGTAGTTTCAATATCCGCTATTTTTTTAGCGTTTTTTAGGGTGTTTGTGACAGTTTTGTGCGGCTTGTAGGCTGTTCTGATCTTATGTTTCCTTAGTAGTCTGCCTTCCTATCTGTGATTTCTTTTACGTATGGTAGCAGGATCTTTAGTGTATTTGGTTCATGATCCTCTATTGTTCTTCGTGTTTGGGTTTCCTGACGGCGAATGACCTTTCTGATACAATTTTCTGAATATCTATTTTGTCTGGGAAATTTTTGGTAGGATTTTGGTTTGGATTCGAGAAGGATGATGATGGAATTTAGTGTTGAGGAATCGATCGGTGTGAGTTGGTTTTCAAAACACTGTGTATTCGAGATTTCCAGAAAGTTTCCTTGTGATGAGGAAATCCAAAAACGGCAGTTTTCAATCTTGTTCGACTTCCAGAACGAATTGTATTCTGAGATGGATTTCGTTTAACTGAGTTAGGAAGTTGTTTAGAAGTTCTTTTCCGTAAGTCCATATTATAAAGATATCTACGTTGCGTTTCCAAAGTTTAGGTTTTAACGGAGCGTTGGTCAATGCCTTAGTCTCGAAGTCGGTCATGAACAGGTTCAGGAACAGGATCCCATTGGGGCACCGTCGATCTGTCTGTAGATCTGCTGGTTGAAGAAAAAATATATATTCTTCAAGCAGTGTTCGGAGAGTCCCCCACGTATGGTGGAAAGTCTTCGTTCATCGAAATTAGGTCCAGGGCCTCGCCTTGGATATTTTGAGACAATGTCCAGGCTTGCCAGTATGTCTGTATCCTTTAGTTGGAAATCTTTAATTATCTTTATTAAATGTTCTGAGTTTTGAACATAGAACTCGGCAAGTTTGACGCTTGGTTGCATGACAGTTGCTAAATATTTTCCAAATTTTATGTTGGAGAACAGAAGGCACTTACTATGGGATTTCTGGTTTATGTATTTTAAATAGACCGTAAAGTTTAGGACATCTGCTTGATTTTTCCGTTGGTATTATTCTTTGTCCAATGTCCGGTTCTAGTTTCCATGCTTTGATTTTGCTTTTGGTCGTTTTTTCTAGATAGGTTGTTGTATATCTCTTTACTGGTTTATATGTTTTTTCCTAGTAAAATATTCGTCATCTTTGCCATATAGTCCTCGGTGATCATTATGACTGTTGCGTTTCCTTTGTCCCCCGATAATATAGTGATATCCTCGTTTTTTTTTAACTTTCAAGCGCTCTGATTTCAGTCTTATTAACATTTGGTTTTGGTATTTTGTTGGATCGTGGTATTCGCGCTACATTTTGTTTGAATGTTTCCGCTTCTTCATCTGGCTTGTCGTCTAGGGTTAATTCAACGTTCGAAATTAATTCTTTTATTTATATATGTTTTGGGGTAATAGCAAAGTTGAAGCCTTTGCTTAGTATGAATTCTTCATCTGTGGATAAGTGATGGTGAGATATATTTATAATTAATTTGTTATTGTCTCGGATTTCTTTTGGACGTTCAGAATCTATTTGTTCTAAATTAGCGAATTTCTTTTTTGTTTTTCCGTTTTAATATTGTAATCCGATTCGCTGCGCCAGAAAGATACTTCTAGATGTCTATTTCAGTCCACAAAATAGGACAGACCGTTATCAGCGACTGTAACAGATAGAATTCCTTTTCCGTTCTGTCCAAATGGTTTCTTTTCTCTCGGATTTGTTCTCGGAGAAGAGCTCGGCTTGCATTTCTTAAGATAGCATTGGTTTTTCTTGTTCTTGTATGATAGGCGAGTTTTGTACATGTCGGTTGGAAGTCGTTATCGCGACGTTTCGTTAAAAAGTCGCTAGTTACTGTTGCTAATTAAAAGTAATGTTTTTGACCTCTGAGTTTTTCACAGCGTTTGATGGATTGCAGTGTTTCCTCCCTGTAGAGGTGTAAATTGTTATACCTAATATTGTTACGGATGGTAGATAATGTTTCTATATCATTCCGGGTGTCGATCCGTTGATTCTGTGAAGAGTCACGACGTTTCGGCAAAATCTTATTTGGCATTTTAAAGTGTTGTTCGCTTCGACTGAAGAGTTCAACTGGAGGGCATATGTTTCGTCTCTTGATGTTTATACTCTTCAGGGTACCTACACATGCTCCCCCATCAAAAATAGGGAGATCCTATCCACAGCCAACAACTAAAGTTTTCGCCGACTTTCCGTCGGATTGCGTATATATGCAATGTCAGATTTCTTTGGATTGCGTCCAATGAGACAACAGTAGTTGAGTGTTATCATACACTCAACGGTTGGGTTCCACAATCTCATGTGGAACATACAACACTCTCATACAACTCTCCGCCTTAATGAGCATTGTTGTTGGTTGATGACTGGACACGAACCACACCCATCCCTTCACCCATGTTGTGTGTTCCACATGAGATTGTGGAACCCAATAGTTGGGTGCTCGAGTGCATGTTGGACAACACAATATTTATCATTTCTCCCATATCTAATGTAGGCAATATGTTCTTTATATCTCGTTAATATGGATCGTTTAGTTTGCCCAACATACCTTCGATCGCACTCTTTACAACTAATTTCATAAATTTTGTCTGGTCCTCGTATTAATTGGACATCAAACTCTTGGCATCACGTATTGAAACAATATACAGAATCAACTCTTCTATTGGAATCTTCGGTGTGAAACACTATACTCGAAGATATTTACCGCTAAACACCAAATCACTTTTTTAAACTTCTCGACGCACGTTTCACTAAGCGTGTGAGCATCATCAGGAGATAATTTAATCTAATTCTAAAACGAAACTATGTTCTATTTATATGATAACTCTACCTAATGAAGCATGTAAAAATCATGAACCGTACCCTGAAGAGTCTAAACATCAAGAGACGAAACATATGCCCTCCAGGTGAACTCTTCAGTCGAAGCGAACAACACTTTAAAATGCCAAATGAGATTTTGCCGAAACGTCGTGACTCTTCACAGAATCAACGGATCGACACCCGGAATGATATAGAAACATTATCTACCATCCGTAAAAATATTAGGTATAACAATTTGCACCTCTACAGGGAGGAAACACTGCAATCCATCAAACGCTCTGAAAAACTCAGAGGTCAAAAACATTACTTTTAATTAGCGACAGTAACTAGCGACTCTTTAACGAAACGTCGCGATAACGACTTCCAACCGACATGTACAAAACTCGCCTATCATACAAAAACAAGAAAAACCAATCCTATCTTAAGAGATGCAAGCCGAGCTATTCTCCGAGAACAAATCCGAGACAAAAGAATCGGATTACAATATTAAAACGGAAAAACAAAAAAAAAGTTCGCTAATTTAAAACAAATAGATTCTGAACCTCCAAAAGAAATCCAAGACAATAACAAATTAATTATAAATATATCTCACCATCACTCATGAAGAATTCATACTAAGCAAAGGCTTCAACTTTGCTATTACCCCAAAACATATATAAATAAAAGAATTAATTTTGAACGTTGAATTAACCCTAGACGACAAGCAAGATGAAGAAGCGGAAACATTCAAACAAGATGTAGCGCGAATACCACGATCCAACAAAATACCAAAACCAAATGTTAATAAGACTGAAATCAGAGCGCTTGAAAGTTAAAAAAAACGAGGATATCACTATATTACCGGGGGACAACAATCCGGGGGAAACGCAACAATCATAATGAACACAGAGGACTATATGGCACAGATGACGAATATTTTACTAGGAAAAACATATAAACCAGTAAAGAGATATCCAACAATATATCTAGAAAAAACGACAAAAAGCAAAATCAAAGCATGGAATAATATCTCATCAAATCATCTCATCAATAATCAAAGCAAAGTATAATACCAAAGGAAAAATCAAGCAGATATCCTAAACGTTACGGTCTATTCAAAATACATAAACCAGAAATCCCATTTAGGCCCATAGTAAGTGCATTACCTAACCTAACCTAACCCAACCAAGCGTCAAACTTGCCGAGTTCTATGTTCAAAACTCAGAACATTTGATAAAGATAATTAAAGATTTCCAACTAAAGGATACAGACATACTGGCAAGCCTGGACATTGTCTTAAAATATCTAAGTATCCCTATAGGCGAGGCCCTGGACCTAATTTCGATGAGAATCGCTAATTATCTGATTTTATAGTTTTTATAAACTTATTATTAAAATGAAAATTTGAAATTAATTTTTTCTTTGTTGGGCTATATTAAGACTAATGAAGAACGTCTGCAACGGAGTTCAAACTCTTAAAGACGAAACATGTGTATATATATATATATAGTGTATATATATATATACATCTATATATATATATATATATATATATATATATATATATATATATATATATATATATATATATATATATATATATATAGATCCGCTAACCATCCCCATACCCAAGCGTCTTCCATCGATTGCTTCGTTAATAGGCCTAATTGTTGCTTTGGGACTCAGAAAATCCACTACAGGTCAGTAAAATGCATACAGTAAAATGATACAGTAAATGCGGGTGGTTACGCAGAACGGTGCCATTTGTCATTCTAGTCGTGTCATCATCGCCACAATCTTGCGATTCAACAGATATGGCCTTTTTTTGTGGGTCTTTCTGAAGTCTCAGGTTTACGCCAATAAGCCCACGACCACTCAAGCATTACAATTGAACACTATATCAATGAAATATATTTACACAAAACATTTATGAAAAACCGTTATTGAAAAATTCGCCAGAAGAGTACGCTCTACCTCCTGCTACAGATGCAATCTGGCTTTGTTCCCGATAAAGTAACAAAATCCTGAAGAGATCAGGTCAGAAATATAAAACAAACTATTGCGAAATTTTACTATTATTAAGTACCACCAACCTTTTACTTCCTTCTTCTCTTTCTTCCAGTTGTGCTGCAGCGCGCCTCGACCTCCTTCAAGCCAGATTTTAATGTCATGTACAGTACTTTTTCACTTTTTTTTATATTGTTCTACCACCCTGTTATCCCCTATTCATACTTTTATGATTCTTCTATATAGTCGCCTTTCTATCGTTCTCACAGGCGTCCTGCCCATCTGATTCACACATACTCACCTTTTGTTTTCTAACTTAATGATCATAACTTATCAATCAGCATTTCTATTGAACTCACTTCTAGATTATATTGCGAGAAATGCTTCTTTCTCCGATATTCGT
Source organism: Cosmopolites sordidus (assembly GCA_031761425.1). Classification (NCBI taxonomy): domain Eukaryota; kingdom Metazoa; phylum Arthropoda; class Insecta; order Coleoptera; family Curculionidae; genus Cosmopolites; species Cosmopolites sordidus. The sequence goes on along the minus strand of JARFXV010001900.1, from coordinate 240,497 downwards.
TAATGGCAATGGGAAGGGGGTAAGTAGGGCACCATTTCATAAGCTGATTGAAATATTCAACGTGAAAGCAGGTCTTAAAATAAACAGAATAAAACAATGCTAATAGTTGCTGACAGATCTAAAACTATTGACACTTAGCATTTAATTTTTTCGCGAAAGCGAAGTAAATAGATGATCAGATCTGCATTGGCAGGGCACAAAGATCCGGAAAAAACATAATATTTCCATGCAAACTAAACTACGCATAGTAAATACGATTATACAATTATAGTATATGCGTTGGTTACTGGTTTTCTATTTTTATCATTCAAAACAGCTGAAACAACTTCTTTTTTAAGCTGTACAGTAATTTGTATAACATTTAAGCCTTTTAAAATAATTTAATTTTATTCGAGTTCGTTAGGGAAGTTTCCAAAACAGATAAAAAGGAAGATATAGTTTTGAGAACGACTTTTCTTTCAATCTGTAATGGACTTGGTGAGAAATTCAAATGAAATTTGCACAAAATTTATTACCTACCTACGGAAACCACGAATGTTTATTTGTACATTAAATATTATTCACCAATCGCACCTGATGACTCAGTTACGCTGTATATATGTATTTTATGTGAAAATTGAAAATTTTATTTAAATTTTCCAATAAATATATACTACGTTTCTCTTTGTGAAATCTAAGTCTTAATATTTAACTGAAAGTCTACTTTTTTTGTACTATGTGGACATGTCAATAAAGTATTATACTACGTGACATTGAAATCCGAACACTCAATAAAAATGATTTAATGTCGGTAATAATACAGATCAACAATTTTTTTTTTTAGGTTACATTGATGAAAATAGGTTTATAGGAAGTATTTTGTAGTCCTAAATCCGAAAATGATAAGCTCATTACTGTACTATAAACACTCCGCATTCCTGTGGGTTTTCGTGCTCTGCAAACCATTGATTTAGAATTGTTCTAGAGGTAAACAAGCGGTCTCTTAAAGCCAACAGCCTCAGGCAGCGATCTTGGCGTTCTGATGTTGTACTGCGTAATCCTGAACCCCTGGCTCGATGTGTAGACTTCTGTTCACTCTGTGAGTAATTCTCTCAACTATCCATCCCCTGTCAAACTCGGTAAATTGTTGAAAGTGGGCATTTCTTCGTACCAGAAGCATGGTAAACAATTGGAAATAACCATCTACAACGGTTGATAGTTTAATTATATTTTGTTTTGCCCTAGTAAACATATACACAAGATATTATTAAAATATAATAATTGTTACTGGATGTTCGGATTTCTATGTCACGTAATTATATGAAGAATTTCATCCCTTTTAAGGACTGTAGAAGGATACAAGGGGTAAACTTTATTTATATATTTATTCCAATATTTTTTTCTTCATTCCTTCGTATAATATACCATCTGGTTAATACCTTTCTACTTTACGATCGGCTCCTTCTTCGATCCCTTCTATCCACTATTTTCTTCGCCTTCCTCTAGAATTTTCCTCTGTTGTTTTCGCTTCGTACACTGCCTTCGTTAGAATGTTATCTGGCATAGAACACATTTGTCCGAACCATGTAATTTGTCCTTCTATCAATTTCTCATTTATTAACTATGTAGGTTCTGTCTGCATATTTTAATTATTATTCTGTCTATTCTTGTTTTATTTTTGATAGTATGTATTACATTTCCATTGCAGTAATTCCTATATTATATTTTTTCATGTCTCAGTACATTGCTCATGTCTCATTGCTCATGTCTCAGTACTATATATAAGAGTAGTCTAAGCAATTTCCAACCTCAACATGAAGATGGCGTTACTCGACAAAAATATACTAGTAACATAATGGCGCATGCATTATCTTTCATAACCTTGAAAATTTCAGCTATATTAGATATTCAGTTGTTGTTTAAAAGTCATCTATATCAGTCGATATTAGTGTTTCTGTAAAGTTGAACAAAAATCGAATATAGATCCATCGTTAAATTATTTCATTTAAGAGGCAATACGCAATATGCAAAACGTTCCTTTCATGGCCAGTTTAAGTTTCGGGAACAGGAAATAGTCACACGGAGATAAATCAAGCGAATATGAAGGATGCTGAAGCCCACGAATTTGTTTTTTCGCCAAAAAATTACGAACAGCGACGGTCCTGTGAATTCCCAAAGTATAATACGTTGAGAGTCGCAAAAACAAATCAACATTGTCTTCTCTCGTAACTTCTGGAAACGCAATTTTTTCGATTTCGTAAAGCCTGGGCACTTCCACGCAGAACATTGGCGCTTTGTTGGGATGAGGATGGTACTTAAAACACCAAGTTTCGTTACCAGTTACCATCGATTCCAGGAATATTCAGTTTCGAGATAAATCTACTGCAAACATAAAAGAAATCCTTAAAAAACCACTTCCATCTCGTTTTTCATGTTGTTTAAATCATCACGTTGGTCCTGTGAAATCTCTTAATACTTTCAATTTGTTTGGACAGGTTTTATAGACAGGAAGTTGTGGCGTGAAAATGTTCTACTCCTTGTCACGCCGGTAACTAGGCCGAATTAAGTCGGATGCTTCCAGTGGTGATCGGACGCCATAATTTTTCGAACCTCGAAACATGTACTATACTTATCTGTTATAATTTCCGAGATGTTTCTATTTTTGTTTTTAATATGTCGTTTTTACTGATATTCACCTTAGGTTTTATGTTATTAAACTAATGAATAAATTCATGATGTCTTGGTATATTAATAATTTAGGTCATTAGATGTTTTAATTTTGATTAGAAAGAAATTATTATAGAGTAAAAAACTTATTGTTATAGTAAACAAAACGTCATAAATATTATGTTTTAAGTAAGACAGTTTACGTACAAACATAGATGTCTATCATTTTGTATAATACAAACTCGAAGCCTATATTCAAGAGAACTACTGACTGCAATGAGCTTGCCTTATTCATATTAATAACGATATTTCTTATTCTAATTTGCATGTCCTGTATTGTGGCGGATGGTATTTGATAAACTTATTCTTTTACAAAAACTCATAAGAAATAAATCTAGTTTTGTTAAATCAGGGGATCTGGCAAATATTGTCTCACCTGCCTGCTAAAATATAGAGGTGCGCCATTTAACTGTAACCAATTTCGTCTCGCTACAATTAAATCCTTAAAAGTTAAATTCTTCAATCCACTCTTCAAAATAATTTTCCAAAAATTTAAGAAAACTATAACCATTAACTCTATTTTCAAAAAAATATGACTCTAGGAGGCGATCTCCGATAATATCAGCCCACACCTACCCACACATTAAGTGAATTGTCCGTAACAGACAGAAGCCAACAAAGAGGAATGATCCTTTTTGCAACATACCAACCCATAACATAAAAAATCTACTACAGACGCAATATTGTTCGAAAAACAATATCTTTTATCCGTTCAACTGAAAAATACTGCGAGAACTCAAGACATGATTTGTGCTACTTTGGGAGACAATACTGTTTCGTACACTTCAACTATTCTTACGTAAATGATACAGAACAGAAAAAAGTGGACGATGAAGAAATAAAGACGTAATTTTTTTCACGTATTCTCCAGACTTAGCCCCTCCAGATTTTCATCTCTTCCGATCCCTGCATCACCATGTGGCTATTCATCGCTTCACATCACTTAAGAAAATTTTAAACAGCCTCTATGACTTTATCACTCTTTTTTTTCAATCTAAGGGTCGATACTTACCTTAAAGGTTCCAAAAGTACGAGGGTTGCTATTTATGTATCCAGAATAATAAATAAAAGCAAATAGTTATCATTGAAAATGGTTTTATTGTTTTTAAAAATATTCTCGGTAATGTATACGAGGGTTGATCAATAAGTACCCGTATTTGAAATAAAGACTTAATTTTTTTCGCAAATTTATATTTATTTTTTAACGTAGTAACCTTTTAGGTTTATACACTTTTTCAAGCGTTTCTCCAATTTTTTTAAGCCGTCAAAAAAATACGATTTTTCAAACTCTCCAAAATACTCTTCTGTCTCGACGAAAATCTCTTCAAATGTGCAAATTTTCTTTCCTGCGAGCCATGTTTTCAAGTTAGGGAACAGAAAAATGTCGCTGGGTGCCAATCCGGCGAATAAGGTGGGTGCTGAAGTAATTTGTAGTGCAGTTTGTGTAATTCGGCAGCAACAATTAAAGATTAATGTGCCAGTGCGTTATCGTGATGGAAGATCACCTTTTCTTAGCCAAATGGGGTCGTGCCTCCTTCAAATTGTTATCGAATCTGCTCAACAACTCACTGTAGTACTGCCCTGAGGCATCTATGGAGATTATTCCTTTGGAATCCCAAAAAATCGTGGTCATAACCTTTCCGGCTGGTGGAACCGTTTTTGCTTTTTTCGGATCAAATTCACTCAGAAAAATGCATTGTTTTGGCTGTCTCTTGATCTGAGGCGTGTAATAATTTATCTAGGTTTCATCAACGGTGACGACTCGACGTAAAAAGCCCTGCGGATTTCGCTTAAAGCAGCCCAAACACTGTTTTGACATTGTTAGTCATACCCGCATGTTGTCCACCGTGAGTAAACTCGTCACCCATCGGGCCGACACTTTCCTCACATTTATCTTATCATTAAAAATCTTGATTGCCGTTCTTTATGAGATACCTACGGCCTCAGCTACTTTGCGTACTTTTGTTCGGCGATCAGCGAGAATCATGTCATGGACTTCGACAATTTCCTCGGTAACCACGTCTGACGGACGTCCTGGCCGTTCTTCATCGACAAACACTTAAACTCGTTAAACCAATATCTCACGGTTGTCATAGATGGTGAAGAGTCTTCATAGACAGCATCCAACTTTACTTTTAGTAGCACTGTAGACACATGCCCATTTATTCCAAAAAAAGAGGCCACCATTTGCTTCGAAGTGCGCCTTGCGCAAACAACTTTTGTTAAGTTTGGCTCATTTTGAAAGACACATACAATCGATTGATGTTTACTTTCGGGCTTATGCGCATAAATTTAAGATTCGTCACCTGTGCCTATGTTATATAAGTGCCTATGTTATATATTAAGTTTCTGACGCATCTCAATTGCATTTTCACACGGGTCTTTTTTGAACGATTGTCAAATTATTCGGAATCCAACGCGCACAAGTCTTTTTCATGGCTAAATGTTCACGTAAAATCTTGTGTATGCTCATCATACTAAATTGCTTTATCAGTTCGCGCACGGTATCAATGTTTTCTGGCACAACTACCGATTTTGGACGGTTTTCTTTAAATTCGTTCGTGTGCAAACGACGGCCACGATTGAATTAACTAAACTAGTAATATACATTGGATTTAGATAATGCTTCATCACCAAAAGTCAAAGTGAGTTGATCGATGCACTGTTATTGAGCAAATCCATGTCGAAAGTCGTAGTGAATTATCGCACGAAAATTCTCACGAGTTAAGTCCATTTTTTGACTGAGATGAAATTTTCAAGTCACTAAACAACACAAATATCGTTCATATGAGAAAGCGTTCTGAGTACGTATAAAATCAACAATGTATATGTCAGATGGAGCCTAGCCACACCATTGTTGGTGCAACGCTCGTATATAAAAATCGAGGAAGATTACCTCAAGGATTACTAAACATTAAATCACGCATTAAGCTAACCATGATCAGGAGATAATGTAATCATCTTCTGATGTGCGTCCAGAAACGTGCGTCCAAAAGTTTGAAAAGGTGATTTGGTGTTTAGTGAGAAATCTCTTCGTATTAAAATGTTCGTATTACTTTTTTTCACCAATAAATACGAAAGGTAGTAAAAAAGGATCTAATAGTTACCGTAATATTGCAAATAGTTTCACTTTTATTATTATCGATTTTATAATAAAATAGAAAGTAATCATCTCCGTTACTTTGTTGTTTGTCCAGATAATTGCAAAAATCAGAATTCAAAAGGGATACGTGAGAGTTTTCAAATAGAATTAGCGCCAACTATAGCCGTCGGCGTCGTTAAAACGTACTTTCTGCATGCGTCGCGACGCTTATAAAACGGCGTCGGCCTCCTCCGTCACCTCTGTTCTTCGCGATTCGTACCTGTTGCACTTTCTGGGCGCTGCTGGAGATTTAAACGACTTTGCTGTCAAGAAAAGCAACCTCAGTTTGAGAGAAAATTAGTGTTAGTGCAGCCTTTTTGTACAGCAACAAAAATAAAACGCAATTTTTGGTCATTTAGAAGCAATCAGGTAAGTTTAATATAGTATATTAGGCTACATTTTGTTTCGTACGACTACCCAATTAACATTAGTACATTTTACATTTTAACAATCAAGTTTGTTCAGATTTTTTATATAAAATTCTGTAATTAATTTTAATATATTAAACATAAATATTAATATTAAAATTAAATATATTAAACATAAATATTACAATATAAAACCATTAATAAGGATGTCCAAATAGGTACGTGAGGGTATCCTTTTTAAATAAAACCAATTTTAAAAAAATGACATGTTTGTTTATTTTATCAAAAAGTAGAGATATTATTTCTTTGCGTAATATTATCAATATCAATTTGGCATAGTAACTGTTCAAGTTCACCAATGACTTGACTTATGTTTCGCTTCAGCTCTTTAATCGTCTGCGGATTGTTAGAATAGACTTTCTCGTGGAGGAAACACCACAGGAAAAAGTCAAGGGGGATTAGGTCGCATGATCTTGCAGACTACTGAATATCACCATTTCAAGATATGACGCGTCCGTAACAAATCCATCGTCTTGTTGAACGAACCTACTGTTAAGATGCACATTATCTAATTGGGGCCATAAAATGTTTCTTATTTTATGGCCCCAACGCCATTATCATTTATCGTTTCACCATTACCCTTTCAAAGCAACTCGAAAAGTATGTAAATGTTCTTTTGCAATCACAAAAGGATGTCCACTTTCCCAAATCCCACAATTTTGTTTGTTCACATAATCTGTGAGGTGGAAATGAGTTTCGCCGGCAAACTTAATTTTATTGCAAGATTCTTCATTATTTCTAACTTGATCAAAGATAAAATTAACTAACGTTTCTTTAAATTTGAAAAGATTTATCACTATACATCAAATCACTTTTTGGAAAACGTTTTGCTAACCGCGTTAGCATCAGCAGGAGACGATTTAATCTTAGATTAATCTTACGAATCTTAGAAAATTCTCGACGCGCGTCATGTTAGCATCAACAGGAGATGAAGGTGCGTTGAGAAGTTTTCCAAAAGTGATATGGTGTTTAGTGGTAAATCTCTTCGAGTTAATTGTTTCACACCGAAGGTTCCAACAGAAGAATTGATCTAACGTTTCTTTAGTTGTAAAATAATTAATAATTAAATTGAGTGTCTAGATTACAACTATTAGATATATCATTTCTAGGTAGTCATTAAAAATCTGAACACCTTTTACATATGATATAGAAATGTCGAGCAAATAAAAATCCCATAATGTGACTTGGCGAATGATGTAGTGATCAGTGCAAGAAATGAAACAAATCTACAAGGGAACTTTACATTATGGAATAAACTTTGAAAAAGACGCATAGAAGATGCGTAAGATACAGAAAAAGCTAAAGCGGTGGCTATTACAAAAAAATGCTTATTCAGATAAACGGAAGTCAAACGGAGCAAGTTATAAGGTCCGTCACTCTAAGTTTTACCAATTAAAAATGCTGTACTTTTGTCAATCATGAATATTTTCGTTTATTATTTTTGAACAATGTTGAAAATACATTAAATTTTATAAAAAAAACACCTTACTGTTCAATATGGCCACCTTTGATGCGGATGATGGCATCAAGTCTTCCTATGAATGCATCGTACGATACATGAATGGGAGTCTGCGGAATTCATTGCCATTCCCGACAAAGCGCTGACTTCAATGTGTTTAAACTTTCATACATTTTAACACGCTTTTATTAGCTTCACCTGAATCTATCTCCGTACCGGAATTTTTGATCGTCCTTTTCACCCACTTCAAAACGTCAGATTAAATTGAAACTTTGCACACTTATCAAGGACCGATGACAATACAATAATTTAATAAGTTCGTCCCATTGTCCCGAGCAGGATCAGACATGGTTACAACGCCCAAGGAAGACAGTAGACGCGTAAATTACCCACTCCCGCCACTGATAGGTAGTGACGAAAAATAAATATTATATTAAACAAATTTAAAAACACGCTTATATAGCAGATCAAACTAAAAAATGAAAAATAATGACAGTTTAAAAAAGCTAAAAAACACGCTTTAATGTTAAACCGAACTAAAGAGTAAAAATAATGTTTAATATAAGAACAAAGTGATGAACGAGAAAATGAATGTGTCATTGTAAAAATAATAGTTTAAAAAACTAAAAAAAACATGCTCTTTTATAGATCGAACTAAAAAAATTAAAAATAAATTATAGTTAAAAAACACATATTAAATAAAGTTATTTATAAAGTATTATAAAGTTTTAACATATTTATAAAGTTTAAGCAACTGGTCATACCAACCAATCCACTAACCAATGTTTCTGTGTTTATTAATTTTTTTAAACTATAATTTATTTGTTGACACCTTAGCCTCCAAAATGGACTATACGGAGAAGTCCATTGGATTCAAGTCTGGTGAGTATGGAGGCCATTGTTGCGAGGAAGTGAACTGTGGAACGTGATTTTGTAAAAATTGTTGTGTTAAATCAACTTTATGGAAGGGTGTCGAATCTTGTAGAAATGCCCAACGGCTAAAACCAAATTGTTTGTATGTCCAAGGGATCAACGTACCGTTTAACATCTTTTGTTGGTATACTTGCTGGTTACCCTTAACGTTCTGATCGATGAAAACAAGCGGAGAAGCTACCATTTACAGTTACAGCAGCCCAACGCATCACAGAAGCAGGTGCTTGTTTACACATAGCAACTCGGTTGTCCAAATTGTCCCTGGACTTGTTCCTCAACCACACACGATTATTTTGTTTGTTTACGCAACGCTGAACCGTGAGAATATACTCATCAGAAACCTCCAATTTTCGAGCCAGTTGCGTGCATTCTTTTCAATGCTTTTGATTGTTAAAGTTTCGTTGCCTTTTGTGCCGGGGTTAAATCTTGCAGGTTTTGTATCTTATAAGGCTTCAACTCAAGTTCATATTTCAGTACGCTCAGTTGTTCAGTTGTTTAACTAATTTTGCTGCACTCTGATGCGGGTTTCTTCAAATTACGCCAAATTATTCTTGTTATTTACGACGTAGAACGATATGCTTTCGTAAACTTGTAAACAATATTATAAACTAAAGTCTGTCAAATTATGAGAACACTGTGACCAGCTGTTTGGCAGTTTCAACAGCGTGAAGTTGGTAACATTTTGAGTAATGGACCCTGTAATAGGTTCCTTTATTTCGGTGTTATATTTATTTATTTATTTTAACTTTATGGTCTGCATAGGACCACTCTAGTCAAGTTATGGTTCAGGTCCTTTTTTCTCTTCTCAGCCCAATACTTCTTCATCCACTCTGATCGTAATTTCCTTTCCTCCTCCGGAATCACTCTTCCTGTCCTCTGTCTGTTGATCCTTGCCTGCAGTGCTGTGTGTTTGTCCTGCAATATCTTAAGTGCATCTGACTTGCACCTTAAATCTTCCATTGTGATGTGCAACTCTCTCATGTCTTCCTTAAGTTCTGTGATCCATCTAATATTGCTCTTACTATTCCAAAATTTCTCTATTATTCTCCTACTGATTCTACTTTCCGGTGTCCTTACTAGATGCCCCAAGAAAGATATTCGCTTCTTTCTCATAGTGCTCGTCACTGGTTCTATTTCCTTATAGACGGTTTCATTGGAAGCCAGTCTCCAGACTCCATTTACTTGATAATTTTTATTCAAACAAGTTCTCACTATTCTCCTCTCTGTCTTTAGTATTCCATCTATTGCAACGGTGTTTGTTGTTTTGAATATTGTTTCACATGCATATGTAATTTGAGGTTGAGTGACCGTTTTGTAGTGTTTTAATTTGGTTGCTATTGAGAGACATCTTTTGTTGTATGTGTTCTTGGTCACATGCTGTGCTCTAACCAGTCTATCTATTCTACTTTGCCATGCTGGTTTTTCATTCAAATTGTATGTGATTATTTCACCTAAATATTTAAATCTTTCCACAATTTTTATCTCTTGGCTACCCAGTTCAATTTTGTTTACTAATGGAAGTTGAGTTGACATGATTTCTGTTTTTTCAAATGAAATCTTCAAACCAATATTCTGAGCTATTTCCTGTAAAGATTTTATTTGTTGTTTTGTTTCCTGAATGTTATTGGCCAGAAGAGCTAGGTCATCAGCAAACCCTAGACAATTCAAATGTATGTTGCCCTTTTTGGTTCCAATTTTTATATTCTTTGGGTTGTTCTTGTACCATTCTCTCATTATATACTCCAGTGCACAGTTAAAAAGAAGAGGTGATAATCCGTCACCCTGTCTCAAACCAGTTTTTACCAAGAATGGTTCAGAAAGTTCTCCCCTGAACTTAATTTTAGAAATTGTATTAGTTAGAGTAAGTTCTATCAATTTGATCAGTTTTGGGTGAAGTCCAAAATGTCTTAAAATTTTTAATAATGATGGTCTGTGGATGGAGTCGTATGCTTTCCTGAAATCTATAAACGTTATCCAAAGGGGGTTGTTTCGTTTTTTATAAAATGCCATGACTAGCTTCAAAGTAATTATTTATTCTGTGCAGCTTCTCCAGGGTCTGAAGCCTCCTTGGTATTCACCTAGCTCTTGATCTAGTTGTTGTTTAATCCGATTATATAGTATCTTAGAGAAAATCTTATATGTGCCGTCTAGTAAGGAAATACCTCTGTAGTTGTCTGGATTACTTCTATCACCTTTCTTATGAAGTGGGTTGATTATAGCTGTTGTCCATTGTTCCGGGAACTTTTCTGATATCCAAACCTTATTTAATATCATATGGAGGGAGGTCTGGGTTGTACTTCCGGCGTATTTCCACATCTCTGCAAAAACCTGGTCTTCACCACATGCTTTGTAGTTTTTCATTTCCTTAAGTGCTGTTTCAACTTCTTTTGCTGTAGGTGGGTTTATATTTTCCGGTTTAGTTTTTATAGGGGTCTGTGTATCAATAGATAAAAGTTCCTCAGGTTTATCACAGTTCAAGAGCTTGTTAAATGCTTCTGCCATGATCTCTGCATTTTCCTTATTATTATGTGCTGTTTTTCCATCCATATTTTTCAACAATAATGTAGGGGGGTTGTATTTTTGCAATTGTTTATCAAAGGCCTTGTAATAATCTCTCGAATTTGTTTTATAATAATTTTCCTCTATTGAGTTTATTAAATCTTTTTGATACTGTCGCTTAATTTTTTTAATGATGTTGGTGAATTCTTTTCTGACATTCTTGAGGTTAGTGGCGTTTTTTTCTGTTTTGTGAGTTTGAAATTTCAACCAAGCTTGATGTCTCTCCTCATGCATTTTGTCACAATCAGAGTTCCACCAGGCATGTCTCTTCCGCGGATTTAATGGGGCTAGATCTTTTGCATTCTGTTTAAGAATTGGTATTAGTTCTTCTAAATTGTCTGTTAGTCTTGTGGCTCCTGTTCTTTTCTGGTATTGGTCATTCTGGATTAACTGATGAGGGTCGTATGTCCTTTTCTCTCCCTCTGTGTTTTGTCTCTTCCTTCTTAAAGGGGTAAATTTAATCTTGATTTTTATTAAGTAATGATCTGAGCCGGTGTCCGTTCCTCTTAGAACTTTGACATTGTGGATTTCCTTGTGAAAGAACTTGTCCATGCATACGTGGTCCAGCTGCCATTCCCCTTTTGTCCAGTCAGGATGTTTCCAAGTTTTGAGTTTATTTGGTTTTCTTTTAAAATATGTAGACTTGGAGATGAGTCCATGCGTTCTACAAATTTCGATGATTCTTTGGCCATTTCTATTAGTATATCTATGAGGAGCCCACTTTCCAACTACATCTCGATACTTCCTTTCTTTTCCCAATTGAGCGTTAAAGTCCCCTATAAGGATCTTGACATGATTCATATTTACTTTATTCATTGTCTGATCAAGGAGATCCCAGAAATTATCTACTTCTTGCATAGTTTTTGTTAGGAAGTTTTTTTCATTAGTGGGGGCATGGGCATTTATGATGGTGTAAAATTTGTTTGTGGTTTGTAAAGTTATAGTTGCAATTCTCGGTGAAATGGCTTTAAACTCAATTATGGAATCTATGATTTTCAAATTTACTATAAATCCTGTACCAAATTGGGGGCATTGCTTCATGACTCTTTGTCCTGGCCTCCCATTGTAAATTCTATATCCTTGTGATTCAAACGGATCTTCTGTTGAATTTCTCATTTCTTGGAGCCCTGCTAGTAAAATGTTTTGCCTGTCTAATTCATCTGTGAAGTTCTTGAGTTTTCCGGTTTTCAGTAGAGAATTTATGTTATGTGTTGCGATGTAGTTAATATGCTTATGTTTGATTCTGAATACATGTGACTTCGAATGCTCCGATTCATTCTTGCCTTCTAGGTGACTACCCACCGAATCCGATGTAGTCTTCTCCTTCCTCGAGGGGTTGGACGGTGGAAATTTTTTCCTAAAATACCTTTCCATATCTGACTGTCGAAGGTTATCAACCTTAAGTGGAGCAAGCTCCAAGTTACAACTACGGTTGTTAACCATAGAGGATATTTATTCAGCCGCCACTAACATGTGAAACAGACGCTGTTGGGTACCGCCACTAACATGTGGAACTGTCGTACCCTTTGGTGCTAGTTTTGGTCCGCCCTGGGTATTTTATTTCCCCAGTACCCACCATATCTGGTGAGCATTCCACTATCCGCCACCTGTGGAGGCGCCCGGTAGGAGACTAACAAACTCTCTAGCAAACTAGCAAACTCCCTCGGTGTTATATTAAAAGATAAAAGAAAATAAAAATAGACCACAACAATAGAAGAGAAAAAATAAAAAAATTACATAGAATAACGGCAATTGGGATCGTGGGGGCATATGCAGAGAATGGAGGAGATATACCGGCTAAGAAGCAGATATGGGAGCAAAGAACAACAGGATAAAAGATACGAAGAAATTCAAGTAAAACATGGAACAACGCTAGGGGAAAAATTCTGTAAAGAAAAGAAAATACATGGCAGGAAGCCGCAATTATTCCGACGAACAGAAGTGAAGAGGAAATTTTTTGAAATATTAATATCCATCCACTGCAGAATAAAAGCCTTTTTCAAAAAATATTATATCAAAAGCAGCTCTATAAAAGCATTCTTTCAACTCTCACGATCCTGAGTCTTTCTCTGCCGTTCGGATGTCCGGAAAGGCTTCCTAGAAAGGCTAGTAGAATTATCAGGTTCTCGGGTAGAACCGCGTTTTAGATTTGTAAAATCTCGACGTTTCGGCTTCTACTTTGAAGCCATTTTTAAGAGAATCTAGTTGATTTACTCCGAGGCCTCCATCCGCCTACTCCCCAGAGTTCACAACCAGAAAAGAATGTGGACGGCGCGACCTCTGCATTAATAGACGAAGTTGTGGGTGAGGCGCTCGGTTGAGGGGAATCCCATCCAATTTACAATGGAGACCGAAAACAATTGTGCCTTTTCTTGACGTTCTAATATCACAAAGGCCAGACCACACCTTCTCCTATTAGAAACCTCCTCTCTCGGAAAAATGCACGATTTATCAGAGCGTAGAAACTGTTCGTATCTGGAAACCGTTCAATCAGTTCAATCAATGCGGGCTCAGTTGTGGTCATCCAACATTCAGGCCACCATCGAAAATTTACTACGCGATCGATATATGTGAAAGAAAACAAAAAACAAAAATTATCCGATTATTACTTATAGTTATCATTGTGCCTCATTTTAATGTTCTGACACTCTTACTAAACAACCCTTTATATAAACAAATATTAATAATTACAGTACTCTATAATGATCACATAAAACAAATCGAATTTATCGCACGAGAAGCCACATTTATAAACATATTTAGTAAATTACGAAACGAAAAAAGTATAGATTTATCTCCAAGAGAGATAGATACGTATAAAAAGCATTTTTAAAATGCGATATTCAAAAATTTATGACTATAATAATAAGAATAAATTATATATTTGATTTTTAATGTATCAGAGATAAGGAGAGCATAAAACATATTCATCCATAAATATTAAACAGGTTTTTCTTCTGTTTTCGTATATTTTTTTACAAGTTAAAAATATCTGCTTCGATCATGAATGGTTGAAGTGTTCTAAAGATATTTTTAATTAAATTAATCAGGTTCTAAGTAGAAAATCAATTAAAAATATGCATGTAATGCTGCTAAGTAGTTTACTTTCAGAAAGTATAATACTTAACACAGTAGTTTCCAGATTTTGCGTTATACAATAACCCTCGTTAAAAAAAATCTGACAGCCCCCTTTTAGTTCATAGAATAATACCGAAACATTTCTAAATCGTAAAAGATGTATTAACACAAAAAAAAATACATCATATTATATACAGTGGTGGTCAACAAAATAAGAGCTGCCCAGCCCTATTAATATACATTGCTGGACAAAAATATTGCACATTTGTTATAAGAACTGTATTTCAGTTTTGACTTAACATCTGTGTAATTTTGTAATTCTAAGTCTACTATTTTGAAGTGTCCTGTGCATACAGGTGTTTATATTTATCTGGATATTAAAAAATGTTTAACCTTTAAGTCCTGATTTAAATCCTATCGAACACCTATGGGTATTCTCGAACGTCGTATACGAGCTCGAAATCCAGCTCATATTTCAATTGCAGCATTACGAATCGCCATTTAGGAAGAATAGAATCAAATTCCGCAAGAGACCATTAAAGATCTTCTACGAAGCATGTCCAGAACAATGTAAGCGGTAATTAGAGCTAGAGGAGGAAAAACTCGCTAGAGGAGGAATTTTTTTCCACAATTTCTTCCTGTTTGCTATTTTTATTACGTTGTTTTAACTCCTTTCGAAGTTTCTCGATCGGATTTAGATCAGGGGACGTGAAGATCACTCTAACACTACTGACTAAAACATCCAGAAATGGTAAACTGTCGTTGTTTTCGAGTTCATGCGTGAATACAATGTTTTCGGCTTTGCTATCAAATCATTTAAGTTTTCAGTTTTCAAGATTGTGATCGAAGGTATATTGGATAAACAAAAAGATCCATATTAACGAGATTTAAAGAACACATTGCCGACGTTAGATATGGGAGAAATGAAAAATTTTGTGTTCATGTAAATAGAATATAGTTTAGTTTTAAAATTAGATTAAATCACTTCCTGATGATGCTAACATGGTTAGTGAAACGTACGTCGAGAAGTTTCAAAAAGTGATTTGGTGTTTAGTGGTAAATCTCTTCGAGTTTAGTAATAACACAATCTTTTTTGCGCACCATATTGTCAAGTCATGTCATTTCAAAAAGACAGACAAAAATTGCTCGTCAATATAGTGCAATTCGACACCTTTAGATTTTTTAAGGGTATGTTAATTCGAAATTCTTCTGCCATTGTAACAGCCAAATTGGTCAATTTACGCTACGAATTGGTGCTTTATCCACCCTATTCTCCTAACTTGACTCCCTCCGACTTCGTTCTCTTTCGAAACATGAAGAAAAACGTGGAAATAAATTACATCAAATGAAGATACCATTTTCGAAACTAGGGATTAACATATGTTATAAATTAGTTCAACGTACGTTCGTATGTTAATCTAATTTATGTCATGTTATATAGGGACCCACACATCGTATCACCAGACGTGTCCATTGTCTTCAGATGATCAAAAACTGTCGATTTGACACTATTTAACTTATCTACTATCGCATAGACTATGGTGCGTAAATCGTCGATTATTATGGCCTTTATTTCCTCGGCATCAGGGCTTGAAAAACCGCAGAGCGATACCGGACTTCCATATCAAAACCTCCGCCCCTGAGCAGACCAAATCATTCTTTATTCTGATCTCCCCAACAGAACTCTCTCAGAACGGCACAAATCTTATTTTTAAGGCAGCGTTCTTGCCCTTTTTACAATAAAAAAGCTTACTGTGCAATACAAGTTATTGATCGACATTTTCAATTTGAATAGACTTAACTAAATGACGGCAAAATTAACGCGAACCTGAGCGTAAACATTGTAAACTCCATAGTATATTTATTATCTCTAATGGGTTTTGCATATCGGACCGTTAAATAAAAACAAATATTAATGACAAATATTTTTGACTACTTAAACTATATAAAAAAATACATATTAGAAAATCGTCCCATTATCTACCTTGATGAAACATGGTTCGATACTCATGAGACACCAGCAAATGGATGGGTAGATACATCCAGAAAATGCCAAACCAAAGGCCCAGCAAACAAGGAAAAAAAATACAATTTTACATGATGGTTTCGAGGATGGATGGGTTCCAAATTGTGTACGGTTGTCCTCCAAAAATATTAAACATTCATCTTTGGACTACCATGGCAACACCACAGGAGAACTTTTCGAACAGACCAAACCATTTTTTATACTGATCTCCCCAACAGAACTTTCTCAGAACTGCACAAATCTGATTTTTAAGGCAGCGTTCTTGCCCTTTTTGCAATAAAAAAGCTTACTGGGCAATACAAGTTATTGATCAACATTTTCAATTTGAATACACATAACTAAATGACGGCAAAATTAACGCGAACCTGTGCGTAAACATTGTAAACTCCACAGTATATTTATTATCTCCAATGGGTTTTGCATATCGGACCGTTAATAAAAAACAAATATTAATGACAAATATTTTTGACTACTTAAACTATATAAAAAAATACATATTAGAAAATCATCCCATTATCTACCTTGATGAAACATGGTTCGATACTCATGAGACACCAGCAAATGGATGGGTAGATACATCCAGAAAATGCCAAACCAAAGGCCCAGCAAACAAGGAAAAAAAATACAATTTTACATGATGGTTTCGAGGATGGATGGGTTCCAAATTGTTTACGGTTATCTTCCAAAAATATTAAACATTCATCTTTGGACTACCATGGCAACACCACAGGAGAACTTTTCGAACAGACCAAACCATTTTTTATCCTGATCTCCCCAACAGAACTCTCTCAGAACTGCACAAATCTGATTTTTAAAGCAGCGTTCTTGCCCTTTTTGCAATAAAAAAGCTTACTGGGCAATACAAGTTATTGATCAACATTTTCAATTTGAATACACATAACTATGTGACGGCAAAATTAACGCGAACCTGAGCGTAAACATTGTAAACTCCACAGTATATTTATTATCTCTAATGGGTTTGGCATATCGGACCGTTAATAAAAAACAAATATTAATAACAAATATTTTTGACTACTTAAACTATATAAAAAAATACATATTAGAAAATCGTCCCATTATCTACCTTGATGAAACATGGTTCGATACCAGCAAAAGGATGGGTAGATACATCAAGAAAATGTCAAACCAAAGGCCCAGCAAACAAGGGAAAAAAATACAATTTTACATGCTGGTTCCGAGGATAGATGGTTTTCAAATTGTTTACGGTTGTCCTCCAAAAATATTAAACATTCATCTTTGGACCACCATGGCAACACCACAGGAGAACTTTTCGAACAGACCAAACCATTTTTTATCCTGAT
Organism: Cosmopolites sordidus; assembly: GCA_031761425.1. Taxonomy (NCBI): domain Eukaryota; kingdom Metazoa; phylum Arthropoda; class Insecta; order Coleoptera; family Curculionidae; genus Cosmopolites; species Cosmopolites sordidus. Next base: position 222,844 of record JARFXV010001900.1, on the reverse strand, counting down.
CTCCCCAACAGAACTTTCTCAGAACTGCACAAATCTGATTTTTAAGGCAGCGTTCTTGCCCTTTTTGCAATAAAAAAGCTTACTGGGCAATACAAGTTATTGATCAACATTTTCAATTTGAATACACATAACTAAATGACGGCAAAATTAACGCGAACCTGAGCGTAAACATTGTAAACTCCACAGTATATTTATTATCTCTAATGGGTTTTGCATATCGGACCGTTAATAAAAAACAAATATTAATGACAAATATTTTTGACTAATTAAACTATATAAAAAAATACATATTAGAAAATCGTCCCATTATCTACCTTGATGAAACATGGTTCGATACTCATGAGACGCCAGCAAAAGGATGGGTAGATACATCAAGAAAATGCCAAACCAAAGGCCCAGCAAACAAGGAAAAAAAATACAATTTTACATGATGGTTTCGAGGATGGATGGGTTCCAAATTGTGTACGGTTGTCCTCCAAAAATATTAAACATTCATCTTTGGACCACCATGGCAACACCACAGGAGAACTTTTCGAACAGACCAAACCATTTTTTATCCTGATCTCCCCAACAGAACTTTCTCAGAACTGCACAAATCTGATTTTTAAGGCAGCGTTCTTGCCCTTTTTGCATTAAAAAAGTATACTGTGCAGTACAAGTTATTGACCGACATTTTCAATTTGAATACTCTTAACTAAATGATGGAAAAATTAACGCGAACCTGAGCGTAAACATTGTAAACACCACAGTATATTATCTCTAATGGGTTTTACATATCGAACCATTAATAAAAACAAATATTAATGGAATCACAACGATTGTGAAGATAGCGATTTGACTACTTAAACTATATAAAAAAATATATATTACAAAATCGTTCCATTATCTACCTTGATGAAACATGGTTCGATACACATGAGATGCCAACAAAAGTAAGGGCAGATACCTCAAGAAATTGCCAAACCAAAGGCCCAGAAAACAAGGGAAAAAAAATACAATTTTACATGCTGGTTCCGAGGATAGATGGGTTCCAAATTGTTTACTAATGGCAAAATTAATGCGAACCTGAGCGTAAACATTGTAAATACCATAGGAATTAATCATATGTAAATAAACAATACTAATGTACCGTAGATTTTTATTTACCGCGAATTATATAAATACAATTCGTTGTTCCGTTTTTAAAAACTAATTTATTTATAAATGTACAGTAAATTCTACTTGATAAAAAAATAACTGTTACAAAAAAAAAATAGCTTCTAAAAAAACAACTAAAGGGGAATTCTGTTGAGTCTTCGTGTGGTCGTCCTGAGTCTTCAAACGTCTTCAATCGTTATGGCCAACTGACAATAGTGGACGCCTTGAATCGTAACGCACTTGTCTTTGTAATGGGTAACGGAGACTTGACTATCGGAGGTGCTGGTACACTGGACTCGAACACTAGAAACTGACTTTTGCGTGACAGCTAATAGTTGAATTCTGAATTATGTCTCGTGGTCCTTTGTATGTATAGTCATGTTTGGATTGCGAGGAATGCACAAGAAAAACATTGGTATTTAACTAAATATGCATTATCAGTATTTAACATTCGACGATAAAGTATTATTCTATATATAACTAGCGTTAAAAATTCATCTACTGTAAAATCCTTACAAACTGTTCGGACAATCCAGTAGTAGTATCATAAATAATAGGAATATTTTACAAGGATATGGTCACTATAACACCATATCCTTGTCTATGAAATTGACAAAATGTCTTAGGTGTCGGTGTACAGTCATATCAATAAAACGTCATAAAAATTTTAGTAAGAAACACAGCACGTGTGCAGTATTTTTAGCACATTGCCCCGCTTTACCTATTTTATGGCTTCAGCTGTATACGAACCTGCTAATAATCACCCAATCGGAATTTTTCAACGTACAATCAATGAATGTTTCATCTACGGATATAGGTTAAAACTATTAAACTATTCGTAACTCCAAACAGAGAAAACCAAATCAGAATCGAACGATGGCGAAACTAGATTTATGAAGTGTGTGTATATGTGTGCTAATAAAATCGATAAAAATACATTCACAAAAAATAAATTAAAGTGTTTAAATAATTAATTTTAATTAAAAATTAGTGAAACCAATTCAATAAAACAAACAATGAATTTATACCGCTCTGATCAAAAAGTAAAGTGACTTTAACTGAGTGAAAGAAAACACTTCAACTTTTTAATTACTATATTTAATAGAATCATAACACAGGTCGATATGATTTTTGTGACATTGATGACAATGCTCTATTTACTTTTCGTTTAGGTAGTTATTAAAACACATTTTCACAAAAATGGGCAAGCACGTCCAATTTTCAAGTACCTGCTTCTCCTTAAGTCATGGGTTTATTGAAATTATTTGTATCTGATAGATATTACTAAGACTTCAAGGGGTTTTTATAAAATATTGTTGTTTTTTGTGCATATGGGACAGTAGGGCAACAAAAGAACAATACAGTAAGAAAAATTGGCCTCAGAACTTTTTTTGGACCTAGTAGTTCAAACATAAAACATCCCCCCTTGTAACCCAAAAAAGGTGATCTTCCGCCTCTCTATATTAAGCTTGGACTAATGAAAAACCTTGTCAAAGTAACGGACAAAGAATATAATAGTTTCAAGTACGTGAAAGAAATATTTTTAACTGAGGTAACCGATACTTGATGGAAATTCATTTAAAATAAAAAACCAAGATTAATATTTAAGTTTCCACTATATTTAAAACTTGTACGTATGACAATTGTTTCGACACACAGTGTCTTTTTCAAATACACACTAAATTAAACTAACAGTAAGAAAACAGTTACTACCTAAACTAACCTAATACAACCATAAATGATGATAGTGGGAGTCCCGCGTCTCAATGTCTAGAGTAATATAAGTTTAACAAGGGTGAACCATTCAAGTCTACCTGATCGTTAAGTAAAATACCCAAATGTTTTCTTTTATTAATTTCTAGGCTCTCTAAAAGATTTAGTTTTTTAGATTTATTTTCGTTATGCAACATTTTGAAATTATCGTTGAAAGTGTGATTTTCTAACATTAAGTGATTGGCATAATGAGAATTATTCTGTTCTTTAATATAACTTCTTTTATGTTCATTAAGCCTGGTGGAAAAGAATCTTCCTGTTTGTCCAACATAGACTTTTTGGCCAAGAACCGCACTCAGTTATATAAACTCCTGATTTATGAAGTTCATTTGTTTAACTTTTATTGTTTTTTATTAAGCGTCTAAGACTATGGTTTGTTCTGAATGCAATATTTATATTGTTTGTTTTTGACAAATGTTTATAAATTAATTTGGTGACTTTTCCTGTATATGTAATTGTTTTGTATGCGATGTTCTTGACTTTATTAACAGGATACATTAAATTAATGGTATTATTATAACATTTTTTATTAATTATTTTATCTACAATGTTTGGGTCATAACCATTATTCACTGCGATATGTTTGATGACATTCAATTCTTTGTTATAGTTATCTATTGACATTGGGGTATTTATTAATCTGTGTATGAATGAATTAAATGCTGCCATTTTTTGAGAATAAGGATGACAAGGCTTGTTATGTATAACTAAATCTGTGTGAGATGGCTTATGATAAATTGCAAAATCATGTTTATTCTCTTTTCTTGTAACTGTTAAATCTAAAAAGTTAAGACTGTTGTTAATACTAATATCTGTTCTTCTTCAACTGTAAAATGAATGTTCTTATGTAAAGAGTTTATATAAGTTAGGAATTGTCTGTCAGTACCCTAAAACAAATTAGAATGTCATCAACATATCTATACTAGTAAAGTGATGATTTGAATAGCTGATGTTGACATATCTTATCTTCTAAATTATCAATAAAAAATTTCGCCAGTAAAGGACTTAAAGGGTTCCCCATTATCAAACCTTTCGAATGATAAAATCTGTTATCAAACTCAAAATAATTCTGATCCAAAGTAATTGATAATAGGTCTAAAATTTCTTGTTTTATGATTGAATTAACGTTATTTTTAATTAGTAACTTGTCCACTAATCTCATTACTTCGTATGGTGGTATACTAGGGAACAAATTTTGTACATCGAAAGAAATTAGTTTAGATTTTTTGGGGTAAATTAATATCTTTAATTTTATAGATGAAATCATAAGTATTTAGAATGGCATATTTTGGTTTAAAATTAGTGTATTGCAAAATGATTTTGATAAGCTTATTTGATAATTTAATTGAAGGAGCTGTAACAAAGGAAACTACTGGTCTGAATGGATAATTATCTTTGTGTAATTTTATTAACGAGTATAACTTTGGGACTTGAGGATTCATAATTACTAATTGTTGTTTCTCATAATCGTTGAAAATTGACGAATCTTTTAATATTTGTTTAATTCTTTTTTGAAAGGTATTCGTTGGATCAGAATCCATTTTGTGAAATTTCCCTGATTTTAAAAAATCATTAGTTTTTAATATGTAATTATCTCTAGACAGCGCAACAATGGACTTACCCTTGTCCGCTCTATTCATGATAATATTGTTTTCTTTGATTTTCTTGTTAATCCTTTTTGCTGTATAGAATTCACTGATCTAAGACGCGGGACTCCGCGGGCGGGAATTTATGGTTTTATTAGATTAGTTTAGGTAGTAACTGCTTTTCTTACAGTTAGTTTAATTTAGTGTGTATTTGAAAAAGACACTGTGTGTCGAAACAATTGTCATACGTACAAGTTTTAAATATAGTGGAAATTTAGATATTAATCTTGGTTTTTTATTTAAAGAAATATTTCCTAGATTAAATGATGCAAAACCAACAGAAGGCATATTTATTGGACCTCAAATAAGGTGATTTTTGTTTTGAAGAAAAATTAAATGAAAAGGAATTGGCAGCTTGAAAGTGTTTTGTAAGTGTAGTGAAAGGATTTCTGGGCAACAAGAAAGATAAAAACTATAAAAATCTTATAGAGGAACTCTTGAAAGCCTATAAAATACTAAGATGTCACATGGATGGATTTTTTCCGGAAAATGTGGGTGCACTAAGCGACGAACAAGGAGAGAGGTTTTACCAGGACATTAGGACGATGGAAGCAAGATACCAGGGACCCTGGAACCCATCTATGTTGGGTGACTACTGTTTATTTAAGAGATTAAAAAAAAGATGATTCTGCAGAAAACAAAAGGAAAAAGTGAAAGTTTTTGTGTTGTGAATCTTTTTTAGTTAAATATATAACAGTACAACCAGGTAATCAGAATATGGTCGTTTACAGGTCTCGAAGTGCATACATGCCTTCAAGTAAAACCGTTCGGATATATATTCAATTTATTGTTTTTTTAACAATTATATTCATTCTTTAATGTTACTGTCTTTTTATATTTTCTGAATAAATTATATAATTAGTTTTATTGCACGCTTTTTCAATTAAAAGCAAATGTACACAATGAATGACGTATAATGCGGTTCAAGACATATCGTTGACCGAATAGCTAGAATAAACTGTTAACAACCCTGTCGTAACGAAACCCGGCAAAGTTGCATGCAACGGAAACTGGGCCGTGCCCAATAAAATAACAGGTAAAAAGATAAAATAAATTTTATACCAGGTTTAGTAGTTTCGAAATATTTTAGTTTAGTTCGCATTGCATTCATTGCAACAGCGACTAATGAAAGATGAAACCAACATTCTTTGCAGCAGAACTAGCCTCCGGAGAATATTATCTCTAATGGGTTTAGCACATCGGACCATTAATAAAAGACAAATATTAATGGAATCACAACGATTGTGACGATGGCGGTTTGACTACTCAAACTCTATAAAAATATACAGATTAGAAAATCGTCCCATTATCTACCTTGATGAAACATGGTTGGATACACATGAGATGCCATCAAAAAGATGGGTAGATACATCAAGAAAATGCCAAAGCAAAGGCCCAGCAAATAAGGGAAAAAGACTTACAGTTTTACATGCTGGTTCTGAGGATAGATGGGCTCCAAATTGTTTACGGTTGTCCTCCAAAAATATTAAACATTCTTCTTTGGACTACCATGACAACACCACAGGAGAACTTTTTGAAGATTGGTTTATATATTGGATTGGATGCTGTAATATTAATTAGGAAGGTTGTAGATACTATTCCCAAAGAAAGTTGGATAAATTCTATTAACCATGTTATTAAAATAGAAGATTCAATTCAATGACAAAAATTTGTAGTTATTGTAAAGCATTAAAGTGGATTGGTGAATGTGAAGGTTTATATTGTTCAGCTGGCAAAATAAAACTAGAACCTTTGCGACAACTTCCAGAGCTATTAAAATCGCTACTCCATGGAACACATGTAAAAACAAATGCATTTTTAAAATCTATCAGACCAACAATGCTTTCCAAATGACATAATTCGGTGCAATGAAGATGTCGTTTTAACTAATAAGTACATGGGGCTCATGAACGATTTGCGGCCAATCAAAACTATCATCGAAAAAGATGAGATAGACGACAAAGATTAAATGTTAGGAAGATTAAATACTATATTTGAGGGCACTATATGTAAGCTTGATTTAATAATAATAATAATAATAATAATAATAATAATAATATTTATTGTCTAACAGGAACATGTCCCAATAACAAGACAAATTAAATAAATAATTATGTTTTACAAAACTAAAAAAAAAGGAAAAAATTAAATTGAGAATTGATTACAAATTAAGCATGAAATTATACTAATACATTAAACTGATGTCTATATATAATCATAACTATATCTATGTAAACCACTATTGCTAGAACAAGATAATCTATATTATTTGACAAGGTAACAAGTACATAACATAAGTATAAGTATAAGATTAGAAGTCGAAAAGATAGTACATCAATATTAAAAAACAACAAATATCATTCATTTATCAAATGTATAGCGTCCTGCAGGGCCCGCACTAGTGAACAAGGGGAAACTGAGTACAGATCCACATCAGAATGAACACTCAAAAGATTACAATATCTGCAAGCACGAAATAGTGGCGCCCTGCTCTCAAAATTAGCCAGGGCACGGGGCACTCTAAAGGTGTTAGACTCCTAGCAAAGAATTGAGGTACAAGAAATGGCAATGGCTCCAATAGTTCAGGGCAATCGATAAGCCCGTTGATCAACTTGTAGAGGAATATTTGAGACATACAAATCCTCCGATGTGAGAGGGATTGCATCCAAAATCTGTCAAGGAGCACCCGCTGGTCAATTCCTCTAGCCGGATAGTGACCATCAACCCTATATGCTAGGTATTTGAGGAATCTACGCTGCACACTCTCTAGTTTATTGACATGAATCCGGTAAATTGGCGACCATATCAACGAAGCATACTCCAATCTTGAGCGAACCAATGAATTGAAAAGTGTAGTTAAACATGAGACACTTCTAAAATCACCTGTAGATCGGATTATAAATCCCAGGGTTCGTAATGCTGTCCCTGTCACCATCTGTACATGCTGATTAAAACTCAACTCTGCATCCACCATTACCCTAAGATCCTTCACCAAGTCACAGTTTTCCAACACTACACCATCAATAATATAGTCAAATTGAATCGGGTTGCGGCTTCTGCAGAATGTTAAGCGCTTACACTTCCGAGTATTTAGTGGGAGTCCATTTTGGTCACACCAGGCACTCAGCAAGTGCAGGTCATGTGGAAGTTCAACACAATCTTTCTGAGAATTAATAGGTCTGAAGATCTTTAGATCGTCAGCAAAGAGTAAAGTTTGACTTGTTATATTCTGAGTGATGTCATTAATGTAAATCGCGAAGATAAGTGGAGCCAGGTTGCTACCCTGGAGCGCATCACTGGTTGCGACAAACTCATCAGATTTGAAGTCATTATTCTCAACAAACTGCCTGCGTTGAGCAAGATAGGAGATGAAGAACTTTATTAACTCATCATGGAAGCCCACACTATCCATCTTACTTGCCAAAATGGAGTGATCAAGCCTATCAAAAGCCTTGGAGAAATCGGTATACACAGTATCAACCTGCGCTTTTGACCCAAGAGCTGTAAAACTACTCTGAAAGAAACAAGACAAGTTGGTAACTGTGGATCTCTTATGGAAAAATCCATGCTGACTAGACACTATCCTATTTTTGACTTGGCTGAATATTTTTTCGTGTAATACGAACTCGAACACCTTCGAAAAATTTGAGAGTATGGATATAGGTCGATAGTTGGACACATCAGAGGCATACCCAGACTTGAAGACGGGATATATTCGAGCGATCTTCCAAATGTCAGGAAACGTACACGTAGATACGGATGTATTAAAAAGTATTGCTAAAGGCCCTGCCAGTGCATATGCACAGTCCCTCAATAAGAATGCAAGAACGCGATCAAAGCCAGATGTCATTTTTGACTTAACGTTCTTTAAAGCTCTGAGGACATCTTTCTCCTCCAAACTACCAACGGATATAGGGTCAACCGAACCAAAGGTCCTGACATAATTCATATCCCCGGAAGGTATAAATACACTACCAAAAAAGGAAGCAAAGGCATTCACTATGTCCTGAGACTTATTCAGTTCGCTACCATTAGCTTTCATGGCGCCTGGTATTCGAGACGTACGTTTTTTTTATGAATAAACCTCCATAATTCCTTAGCATCAGATTCAACATTATTCTGAACCTGCTCAATATAGTTACGGTAAGCAAATTCAACTTTTATTTTAATTATTCTTCTGAGGTTAGAAAAGTGAGCATAATCATCGGGTAGTTTAAATGACTTCCATCTACGGAAACAGTGCTCCTTCGTCTTAATATCAGCAATGATATCTTGGGTAAACCATTCTGGGTATGAAAATTTTCGACGCTTCACGGAAATGACAGGAACACACATATCAAATATAACTGTCAATCTGTTATAAAATTGTGACACGGCTTCATTAATATTCATAATTTGGGCCAGGAATGCCCAATCCTGCAGCAGAATCTGTTCATACAGCGTAGGAAAGTTGGCTCTACGAAAATTGTACCTTCTGGTAAGGGCATTAATTGGGAAATTACTTCTGCATGCTGCAGCGTTATACTGAAAATGGATGGAAAGAGTAGGATGGTAACCATCTTCGCGCACCATAGGCGAGCAGTTCGGCAACACCTCACAACCAATATTCGACAGTACCAAATCCAAGATACATTTTCGGGTGTTGAGAACCAGGTTATGCTGACTGAGATCGAACAACGTCATAAAGTCAAAAAGTAGAGACAATCGAGGACATCGGACAAATGATCCAGTCTCAAAGTGTAAGTTGAAATCGCCAACAATCACCAACCTGGCACCGTACAACCCAGTCAACCCTTCAAAACAATCAAATAATGCCAGATACAGATCTGCACTGGCACCCGGCTGAATGTAGATGCAAAAAATGTAGGTGATAATATTATTGAGAGATAACTTACAACCAACAATATCAAATTGAAGGCACCAATTCAGCAAATGAATTCAAATTAATTTGTTCTGATCCGTCTCTGGCGCCTTTGAAGAAACTAGGAATATTTTTATTGAATTTTATTGGGGCAATTAACATTTTGCCGAAAGGCAACGAAATATTGACTATACGAACCGAACTATACATTTTTTTATTTTATTAATTATTTAACACTAGAGACTAACAAAAACTTAATAATTATCAGAAATTAATAATAGAATAATTTTAATAATATTCTTGAAAAAAAATAATAACAATGGTGAGGATTTGAACCCCAAACTATTAAGTCGACACACCATAAAAAGTTTGAATTAATGCTTTGGACACACTTGAGATGGTGCCACCGATTGACACATTTCACATCGTCCCTTGCATCGTCCCTCTTATAATCATTAAGAGATAATTATGCCATCTTTATGTAAGGCCTAAAACTTCGTCGAAAAACCCTTGTATGTTATTGATAAAAACTGTTAAAATCAGCAACACTGAAAGCTTACACATATAGAGCTCGTTACCTCTCATAACGTTGTATTTAAAAATTAAAATGAATAAAATGTATCTAAATTTATCGAAAGTTGTTTCTTTGTACCATTTTTTTTCAATTTCACATGTAATACATTTATTTTTTATTCTCTCAGCAGCCTGGCTGCTTTCGAAAACATAAACCTCGAGTTCAATAAGGTTTAACCGATATTATATGGCGTAGAAATAGACCCTGGTCCTGTCATATTGATTTAAAATATCATATTTTATATAAATATATGGTTATTTTGAAAAATGTATTCTTTTTTAAAGGATTTTGTTTATCGTAAAAGGGAAAAAAAAGTTATTGATATTTATATTTGTATTTCCAGATATGTTTAAGTTCTCTAACTTTTTGTTATACATACACAAAACATTTAACAAAGAAGTTTTTTATTTCGTGGTATTTCTAACAGCTTAGATTTGTCTATTGTGTTAATTAAATGAATGCTTGATGTGACCCTTAAGCTATTGGAGCGTCTGATCTATAACATAATCCTCCCTATTATCAACGAAGTTCTTCCTATTGAGCAGGCGGGCATTCACAATAAACATTGAGGCGGGTTTCGAAAGGTGCTTGAAGATGGGGGCAATATTCATAGACCTGATTGCGGCCTATAATACAGTATGGCGGGAAGGTATCTACTACAAACTAATAAGAACATTAAAATTTAAATCCACCTGTTACCTTATAAACAACATGCTGTCAAATACATTGATCACGGCCTCCCCCAGGGGTCTAAGTTCGCACTCTTACTGTTTAACTTGTACTAGTATATTGCAGACCTCTCTCCTACAACCTCAAGGAAATTTGCTTATGCTGATGACATCTGTATTACTTTCCAATACAAGAATAGCTCCGTCATTGAGGACACCCTAACCACAGACGTCGCAATCTTGGGAGAGTAATTTATGCGATGGCGACTAACATTGAGCGTCTTGCTTTGTTGTCTTGCTTCCACCTAAATAGCAGGCAGACACATACCACTTTAAATACCAGTTTCCACGGCGCTACGCTGCCCTACAACCCCCACCCTAGATACCTCAGTGTAACTCTTGACAGGACATTGACTTATAAACAACACCTCTCAAAAACATCTGTAAAGCTGAGAACGAAGAATAACATCTTGATGAAGCATCGGAACCTCATGAGGTGTATGGGCCGCGGTTACGGAAACAAGGGTCTTCAACCTAGTGTATTCAACTGCTGAATACTGTTCAGCTGTGTGGTTGAACAGCACACATGCCAAGCAAGTGAACACAGTGCTTACTTAGGTAATTTGTCTTGGGTCTGGAGCAATCAGAACAACCCTTCTGTATTGGCTTCCCGTGCCAGCCAGATTCGGCCACCTCAGATCCGCCGTCAAGACCAGCTAATTAAATAATTCAGAAAAATTCTTTAGAATGAAGACTCTCTCTTCCCATACATGTCGACTTTAATTCCACTCCATTTCGCCGTTTAACATCAAGAAAGCCATCGGTGACAGCTGAACGACTTGCCCATACCAGCTCCGCCGGCAATGATCATTGGAGAGAGGATAGGATGTCACGAGCCCCGATAGATTCATCAACCCTTTTTAATCCAGATAAGCCACTCAGGGGGTTTAACCCAACCAAGGTGACATGGATGCGACTAAATATAATGAGTCACCTCGATGCCACTGCCAAGCGGAGCAGCAGACTGTCAACCACATTGCATTTAAATGCAGCAATAGATCTTACGCTGACACTATCAATGACTTCCTGAACGTGTCTGGCGGGACTGCTGAATGTTTGAGTCAACTTGATATACAGCTACGAGGGTTGCTATTTATATATCCGGAATTGGCAACAATGTTGTTGAAGCGCCATTTGACATATACATCGTAAAGTTTGACATTGTTGACCGTATCCGTACTCAGAACCCTTTGTCATATAGACGCTATTTGTGTTATTTATGACTTGAAAATTTTATCTCAGTCAAAACATAGAACTAATTCGTGAGAATTTTTATGCGATGGTTTATTACGACTTTTAACGTGGATTATATCAACAATAGTGCATCGATCAACTCACGTTGGCTTTTGGCGATAAAACTCCATCTAAAATCAGTATACATATCAATTCCAACATTTTTTTATCATTACCATTCGCGATACATTCCTCAACTCTTAAAAAAATATATAAATAAGAAAATTTATGAAAAATATTGAAATAATAGTGACAGTACAACGTCATGTTAAATAAAATTATCAATTATATATCAACCTCTCGACTAAAATGCTTTTATCAGAAACAGACTGACTGCGACATGTTAACGATCGTTTTCGATCACGGACAATATGGTCCTGGACTTTTTTCATTTAGCTCCAAGCACATCATCTTCTGTTAACTTTATTTTGAAAATGTACTTTTAACGTTACTTTACATAATCACAACGAAATCACTGGTTTTAAAATTCTCGGTGCACATTTCGCTAACCATTTTAGCATCATCAGGTGGTGACTTAATCTAGTTCCAAAACTAAACTATTTTCTATTTATATGATAACCCTAATTACTAACCTACTACCTAGGAAGCGTACAACCTGCCTAATAAAGAGTGTAAAACTAGAACGGAATTGGTCCTTTATCCAGGTTCATGATTTCTTTACATTTTTCTATTTGAATGCTTTTATATGCATCCAAAGTTTGTGAATTCATAGTAGGCTGAGTTTAAAGTTCAGATTTCAGTTGAGTATCTTAAAAAATGTGACCCACCAATAAAATAAAAAATCAAATCTGTACTCTCTCAAATGTATATTCCAAAAAATGGATATTCCAAAAATAGGGAAATATTTTCCGCACTCCATGTAAAAATTTGCCCATTTCTTCATCATCATCAATATCAATCAGCCCTCCGCATCCACTGCTGGATACAGGCCTCCGCCATTTCTGCCCACCGTCTTCTATCTTGAGCACTTTGCATCCAGTTTGTGATTATTCTTTTGATATCGTCCGTCCACCGCGTGGGAGGTCTTTCCCTGCTTCTTTTGTCCGCTCTTGGTCTCTACTCGAGCAGCCCCCCTGTCCATCGTCCATCTGTCATGCGGGCCACATGTCCAGCCCAATTCCATTTGAGCTTAGCCACCTGATAGATAACATCCGTGACTCCCGTTCTCTCTCGTAAGTCCTCATTTCTAACGTGGTCACGAAGTTACACACCGAGCATCGATCTTTTCATCTTACGTTGTGTTTTTCTAAGCTTCTTACCAGATGTGACTGTCAGAGTTAAAGTTTCGGCGCCGTAGGTCATAACCGGCAAAATGCACTGATTAAAAACCTTTCGTTTCAGACAAATTGAGAGATTACTTTTAAATACTTCCCCAAGTCTGCCATATGCATCCCAAGAGAGCGTGATTCTTCTTTTTAATTCGCATGTTTGGTTGTCTCTCGAGATCTGTATTTCATGACCAAGATATGTGTACCTATCCACCTCGCAATCACCAATACTAATATTTCCACTAGGTACCAGATTCGTCATAAACTTCGTTTTTGATATATTAATCTTTAGCCCAACCTGAGCACAGACTTCCTTGAGATCTTCCAGCATTTTCCTGATATCTTATAGGTTGTCAGACAGCAAAGCTATATCATCCGCGAAGCGTAGATTTGTTAGGTTTAATCCATCTATATTTAAATCATTTCCGCTCCATTCAAGCATCCCGAAGGCGTATTCCAGAACGGTGATAAATAGTTTGGGTGACATAGTATCACCCTGTCGTACTCCTCTACCGATTCTGATGGGGTTGGTGTTTTCGTGCAGTTTTACCATCATGGTAGCATTTTTATATATGTTATATATTAGTTTAGTGTAACGATAATCGACACGACATTTTTGTAAGGAGTCTAAAACTGGTGTCAAAGGCCTTGTGGAAGTCCACAAAGGCAATGACAAGCGGTCTATTGTATTCCATTGATTTTTCGATCACAGTTTTGATGCTTTGAAGATGGTCATTGGTTCCAAATCCTCTGCGGAACCCGGCCTGTTCTATTGGTTGGTAAAAATCTAATTTGTTTTCCAGTCGTGTAGTAATATTTCTCGTGAAGAGTTTATAAAGGTGACTAAGTAAGCTTATTGGCCGATAGTTTTTCAGTTCGGCTGTATCTCCTTTCTTGTGGATCAAGATCACGATGGCGTTGTTCCACCTAGCTGGTATGGTGCTGTTAAAAAGACAGAGATTAAAAAGTTTTGCTATTTTCTTGAGTAAACAGTTACCACCCATCTTAACTGCATCGGCAACTACGCAGTCCTCTCCAGGGGCCTTATTGTTTTTAGTTTTCCTCAGTGCCAGCTTTATTTTGTCCAGAGTAATATCAGGTATTAATTCTGACCCTTGATTAACGATGCCCTTTTCCCTTGTCAATATCTCTAGTTCTGTTTCTGAGTCTAAATTTACTTCATTGTGGCTTTTATATAAGAAGTGTTAAAAGTCCTCAACTATTTTTAGAATATCTTCCCGGTTAGTTGTAGTATGCCCCTGTTTGTCTTTTACCTTGGTCATCTGCTTTTTTCCGCCTTCTAGTTTCCTACGTAAGACCTTCATGCTTTTATTGTTCTCTATTATTTGTTCGATCTGATTTTGGTTGTGTGTTCTAATGTCGCGTCATATAGCCTTTGATATATCCTTGTTAATTTGCCTTAGTTCTTCACCAGTAGTCAGTTCTTCACTTCTCATGTCTCTTCTTTGTTTCATTTTCCGCATAGTAGCTTCGCTCAATTTCGATTATTTCTTGGTTGTTGGGCAGTATCCGACGTCAATTTTTTTTTTACCGACGTCAATCATTAATTTGGCTCGTGCAATCCTGTGGTCACTTCCGGTGCTTATCTTGTTCACTACTGAGACGTCTTTGACTATATATCTTTTGTCGGTGATTATGAAATCTATTTCATTTTTTGTTCTTCCATCCGGGCTTCTCCATATCCATTTCCTATTTTGTCTCTTAGGAAAGAAGCTATTCACCTGGAATGAGTTGTTTTGCAATATGAAACCAACCAATGTTCTGCCCCTATCATTTCTTCCTTCCAGTCCATGATTTCCCAGTGAAAACTCGGCAGCGTCCAACCTTATTCCCACCTTGGCATTGAAAATGCCATTTTGGATTTTCGAATTTCAATGCCATTTCTTCAGTCATCATTAAACGTAATCAAGCGTCACCCGAGACCGCAACTCTTCATGTATAAATAAATTATAATTAAAAAAAAACTAAAAAACGCGCCTAAATGGTAAACCAAAATAAAAAGTAAAAATAATTTTTAGTATAAAAATAAAGTGAACGAGAATGTGTCATTGTGGAAAACGCGTGTGGTACCCGAAATATGGTACAAAGCACCTCACGCTTTTTTACAATGACACATTACTTTCCAAATTTTCCTTTTTCTCGTTCATCATTTTATTCTCATACTATTTTTTTTTTACTTTTTATTTCGATATACCATTAAAGCGTGTTTTTTAGTTTTCTTAAACTATAATTTATTTTTAATTTTTTAGTTCGGTCTGCTATAAAAACGTTTTTTTTTTAATTATTAAACTAATATTTATTTTTTCGTCACTATCTTCCCGTGGCGAAAGTGGGTAACTTGAGTTGGGCGTTGTAACCGTGTCTGAGACTCCCTCTCCGAAAGCAAATCCTTGATCCTGACGATCCTGTTCAGGATACTGGGACGAACTTATTAAATTATTCTATTGTCATCGGTCCTTGATAAGTGTGCAAAGTTTCAATTTAATCTGACGTTTTAAACTGGGTGAAAAGGACGTTCAAAGATTCCGTTACATAGATAGATGCAGATAAAGCTAATAAAATCGTGTTAAAAACGGATTTCTTTTCTAGTTCCTCACTTAGTTTAAGCTCACAAATGATTCGCTTAAAATGCAATACGGAATGAAGATCGAAAGCTATTTAAAGTGAGCAAGAAAATAAAAATAATTAAAAAGCCACTCTGGTAAATATTTTTATCAAAATCTGCGCTAAAGTGAATCTGCTAAACACGTTGTAGCGTTTAACATCAAAAAGGATATTGTTCGGACCGTAACGAATGGCGACGTTGTTTTTAAAATGCGTCAGAGTACCGAAAATATCAAAAGTTTCCACCAACTTCCAGTCCATTTTACATACTGGACGCATTAGACGTAATTTTCACGTTCGAGAATGCAAATTAAGTTAATGAGACCCACCATTATGATGCCGAGATTAATTCGCAAATTTTTCTATATTACGCTTTCCTCGGCATTGTTTACGACTTCTTGATGAATTTCATAACTTTCTTCCTGTCACCCACTGCATATTAAGAATAATTTACCAAGCAGGAAAAAAAATCCATTATTTTTAATATCTTAATATTATAAATGAGATTCTTCAAAAATAGTTTCATGTTTAGAAAAAAATGATGTCCCTGTTTTGCACATCTGAGTTAATTTATTTTTAAATGTTTACTTACTTTGTAGGAAAACATTGATAAATACAGTGGATTTAGTGCCGGAAAGGCCAAAACTGTTTTTGAATATGCTCGTTTTGCTGGTTCTAATGGTGCATATGATAGGTGTCGAAGAAATACGATTAATTCATATTTTTTACCTTTTGTTACATCATTGAACATGGAAAAGGCGTCTTTTTCGTGATTTCTTCGAGTGAGTTCCTTCCGGGTACTCATGAATGATGCTACAGCAGTTATCACCAATCATGTGTTCACCCATCGACTCTGGTACCTTTCTTCCTCGGTAAGAGCCAGGGTTGTCCTAAAATTTGTCCAAATAATTGTGGAGGTAGTGAACTTTGATGTTTATGTTACATCCAAGCTTTCTGAAATTTTCCAGCAGGTTTTGCACCAGTTCGCGTTAATTTTCGGACTTATAATTTCATAGCAAATGTTTTACAACATTGACAAAAGCAAACTAGACTAATGATTCTATATCATTCATTGAATGCACGAAATTGTTATTTTTCATCAAAGGCCTAATTTGCAGTCCAATAAAAATATCAACCTTAAGTTTCTCCTTACTTAAACCAGGAAATTTCCTCGATAGATAATTAAAATACTGTTTCACTAGTCCTAATTTTCTCTCTAGTAACTAACGGTGTATGTATGATATTTTGTTTCCAAACTTTCAAGTCTTTGCCTTCAAGCCAGTTTGTTTTTATGCTCTACTATCCCACAAATAGAGAAATCATGACAATTTCTTGTAGCTGCTTTGTTGGCCCAATAAAAAGTTTACCGTTTTTAAATCAACATATAGTTATGTAACCCATTTATAATCATGGTACTTGAGTTTTGCGAATAAAAGAGATTTGGTTTCATACTCCTCCTTCAATTTAATGGAATGAGCAACCGGAACCGCACCATCTTATTACCATTATGTATCAAAACACATTTCAAACTCCGCTTGAAATTGTCTATAAAAAGTCTCCATTTATTTGGTTGGTAGTTCAAGAAACCCATATTTAACAAAAGGTCACCGACATCATTAAAAAATAAAAACGAGTGAGCATCACCCACATAAGCTCACGGAAGAAGCGAAACTTCTTTGCTAAAATATAATAAGTTAAGATGCATTTTTTAAATATAGATTACTTACTAAAATTAAAAAAATAAAATTAATAGATACATTTATTTTTCATCAAAATTAATTAATACTAAATAGATTTATAAATATACATGCATAAACGTATAATAATCAAACACCATACACAAAATATTTACAAGCACACTTTTTTTAAAGAACACAATATACACAATATAAACTATAAACAGTTTTGTATAAATATTTATTGTATAAATATTCATCTATATTTATAGATATATAATTTTTTTGTATAAAATATGATACTTGAAATTAAATATCACATTTAAAATTCTTTGACTCGAAAGAACACGTGACAACAGTAAAATAGTTTATATGTTTATAGCAATAGCAAAAAGTATACGGTATACTTTTTGAAATGTAGTTTGCGGCGACTGTGCAGCCCCCTTTTTCGCCACGCTGCAACTTACCAAAATTTCAGATTTACCCTCGCTAAAGAAGTTTTACTTCACAGCATCATTTTCTGTGCAAAAAAATGAAAGCAGTCCTTTTTCTCGAGTTCGATAACATGTAATTCCTCTCTTTGAATCTGAATGCCAACGGTTCTGATCTTTCTTTTAAAAGGTCGAGATCTCTGATACCTTCACTTAAAGCGTCTGTAATAAAAAGTAGGGGTTTTAACAACATAGCTTCAAAATTATCACTTTCTTTGTTAGTACAAGCTCGCCTATCTTCGAATGTATGCGTTAGCGCATGCATCCTAGCGCAGAGTAAGATGCATGCCTTCTTCTTTTGTCCACATGTTTGCGTTAATTTACTTCAATCAACATCTCTGGCGAGTTGAATAAAGACGGTTTTTTTTTTAAAACGTCTAAAACATTTTATTTTAAAAGTACCTACTGTTAACTGTGTAATGTCAGTTTTTATGAATACATCTGGCATACATATACATCTGGCATCCAAACTCTTATTATTTAGACTAATGTTTAGATTGTGGTCATGTTTGATAACATGCTGGGCAACACTATTTTTACACTTTACAATTTTTTGATCATACCTGGTACTTATTCGAGGTTAGACGAGTCACGAACGGTTTCGCACAGTCTGATTGCTGCGACCGTTTACGGCAGGATGACATGGCTGTATGCGATTGCAGCCTCCATTCGACATGAGCAATTTATATGGTCATGGCTTTAGTCGTTCCTTCATCCCCTCTTCAGGTGTCCAGCGTGAACCCAACTGATGACGGCTTAAGGCCAGAAAAACCGGTCTTGGGAGACGCTTCCAGGTGCTTTGGATGGCGGATGAAGGAATGGCAAAGCACGACGTGGAGCACGGGTGAGCTTCCTTAGCTGTTTAATTATATATATATATATATATATATATATATATATATATATATATATATATATATTATGAAGGAAAATTCCCGACCCAAAACTGACAGAGGAAGGATATAGACTACATTCTAGAAAGACCACAGAGAAAATGTCCGACGTAGCGGCGGACATAAGAAAAAGAAGGTTGAAATTCTATGGACATATGAGTAGACTCCCATAAACAAGACTCACCAACAGAATTCTTACATACATACAAGGAGTCAAATCAGCAGTACCATGGATCGCACAAGTCAGAGTTGATCTGGGAAAGACACAAATGGGTCCGACAGAGATTAAGGATAGAAGAACATACAGTTTACGGAATACTTCTTCAAGGCTAGCCGAGAAAAGAATAGGCGATATTGCGTCACCCTGCCGTATACCTCGTTCTACATTAATTCCCACTTCAAGATCATCAAGGCGAATTGTGGCTGTAGCTTCATCGTATCGTAAAGCCAAGCACAGTGGCATGGTGTATTCGTTGTGCCTTTCTAAGGCCTGCTGAACAACCTGGATGTAATTCCATTGTACTGAATCCACTTCTGAATCCTCTTGGTTGTGCGTCATTAAGTTTTCCTAGTATTGTTTTGGATATTATCTTGGTGAAAACTTTGTACATTACTGATAGGAGGCTTATTGGACAGTAGTTCTTTAAATCTTCCTGTGCTCATTTTGTTTGTAAAAGGATCACTTCTGCATTTTTCCATAAGTCAGGTACTTTTTGTTCTTTGAGGCATTTTGAGTATAATTTTGCCAGTGTTTTATGTAACGTTCAACCACCAGCTTTTAGCATTTCGACAGTTACACTGTCCTTTCCTGGAGCTTTGTCGTTTTTCATCGATTCTATAACATTTGTTACTTCCTCCACTAGGATATCTGGCATTTGTTCTTCCGTGGGTATTGTTGTCTTTGATTGGTTCTGATCTTCATATAACTAGGAATAAAATTTTCTGACAATCTCTAACATTTGGGTACGCGCCATCCTCACGCTTTAAGGCATATATTTGCGCTCTTTTGTTTCTTAGCTTCTGTTTAGCTTTGTTAATTCCTTTGTTTTCTTCCAGGGTTGTTTGCACTAGCTGCATATTGAATCGGCGTGTATCCTCTCTGATACGTTTTCTTATAGTTTTACAGAGCTCAGTGTACTCGACCCTGCCAAAAGGACTACCTGCATTTCTCATTGCTCGGCGTTTCTTCAATAAATCAATGGTCTCACTGGAGATTTTTGTTTGTTTGAGCCATTTTTCTTCTGGTGCTATTGAAGCAGCCGTTTGAAGTACATTGTTGGCGATTTCTTCATATTGAACTGATATTTCCACCTCCTCTGGATCTTGTAACGCAGCAAACCGGTTTGACAAAGCAATCTCAAAATCGCTTCCTCTCTCCAGCAGTTTTCCAGAATCCACCTTGTCCTTCTTTGATCTTACCATTCTTTCGCGCTCTTTTCGACAGTCAATCCTAACCCTTCCTCGTAACATTCGGTGGTCACTTCCAACATTAAAATTGTTAAAGACAGTACAATTGGTAAATATTGTTTTATCGTTGGTCATGATGTAGTCAATTTCACTTGTGAGCCCAGATGGACTTTTCCATGTCCATTTTCTGGCGATATTTTTCTTATAGAATGCATTCATAATATATAGTTCTTGTCCTTCAGCAAAAACAACCAATGTGCCACCCCTATTGTCTCGCTCACCAGTTCCATATGGGCCAGTTGCATTTTCGTCAGTTCTTGTTGTTCCAATTCTGGCATTAAAATCATTCATCAGGATTTTGTACCTGCATTTCTCCTTGTATAAAAGCTGAGCTACATCATCATAAAATTCCTCAATTTTCTCATCCCTATGGCTTATAGTTGGTGCATAAGCTTGGACGATTTGAAGCCTAAACTTTTTATTCAGCTGAATGACGCAATGGGCTAGTCGGTCGAATGTACTTTCAAATTTTAACACACTGTCCTTCAGCTTTCGATTGACGAGAAATCCAATTCAGCAACATCGGCCATTTTTCGTACCTAGAGTATATATATATATATATATATATATATATATATATATATATATATATATATATATATATATATATATATTCTATTCAGGGAATAACCACAAAACTAAGTTGTTGTCACCAACTATCAAAATTCCAAAACAATGAGTCATCTGTGGTGTTTCAATATGGCCGTTTCCGTCTCCATTTATATGTGCATAAAGACGCGTAAGCCTCCTTCCTGTTAGTTTTATATGCAAAGGTTAAATCTAGTCCAGACCCAATTTAAAATGCAGTGAATTTGAACAAATAATTGTGTTTTATTTGCTTAAGATGCTTCGTTTAAACACGCGTCGTTAATCATTATGAACTTACTTAGCTGAAACGTTATTGCGAAAAATTGTTGCGTGGACTGTACAGAGTTCCTAGAACTCTCCGTTCTTTGTCTCTATTAGACAGTGACTCTCTCACTCTTTCTTTTGCGCATCTCAGAGGCCAAGCCATGTTATTTGAAGAAGTTGAAAGCGAAAGCGCAAAATATCCAACATGGCTGGAAGTCGGTGCGCTATCTCTGTATCTCTTCGTGAGCCATGATTTTTCCTTGCATCCTTGCATACCTCTCGTTTAACATCGCATGCGTCTAACCTTTTAACAGACAAATGCACCTTGAAAAGTTAAACAAATGTGGACATACCTAATGACACTTGCAAAATAACAATATTTTTAACTGAATCTCGTAAATAAGAAACATCCCTACTACAAGTCAGCCCTTTATTTACTCAAACGAAAACGAAATTACCTCTTTCCCCACTGTTTTCTTTTAGTATCTAATTATTTTATTTATAGTTTAATTAAGAACAACATCGAATCAGAAGGTACAAATTTTATAAATTATGTTTAATTCCGAAATGTGAATGTCTCGATGTCAAAAACAACAAAAAATTATCCCTTCGTTAACAAATCATTTAGATATTTTATTCAACAACAAGCCATTTACTTAACTTTTGTTGAAAATATCCGATCCAATTGGTTGCTAATTATCCGTTATCTATATCTTAATTAATTTATATTTTTAATGTGAGATTCATTTATCCTGTTTCTAAAATCATTTTAAATAATTCATTACTGTTTAAAAGGGAAATAGCGGGTTTTCCAAATTGACCAGTTTTTTTTTTAATTCTTGGATCAAACACAATTGGCTTTATGAATTTGCCTGGGTCTAGTCTCATTTCAGAAGTGCAATGTATGACTTTAAAAAAATGGAGCCCTACACAATACAACAACGAGTTAAAATTGTTGAATTATTTTATGAAAATTCGCACATTTTGAAATTTGTGGCTATGCAAACAAAGTTTTAAAGAAAAATTTCTGTATCAAGCATCTCCCGAGATTGGTTTCTGGAATTAAGCCGTTGGGCTCGAGTTGAACGTTCAAAAGCAACTGAAGGATTGACCAGGATCCTGACCATATTAATCAGCCAAATCGACTGAAACCAACATCGAAATGCTGCTCAGACTGAAGGATTGAGAATGTTACGTGGAGTGTGGGAAAAATGTTGTTTTTGACAGGGAATCCTGTCTTCCAAGCTCGGTCTGTGACCGGGTCGCGCTGGCAAAACCGACACCAAATATGTAAGCACGGTGACCGCGTTCCCTTCAGTCGCCCGCAGGCCGAACACCGCACCACACTCTATCCTGTAGAGCGGGAGGAGAGTTGCGCAATCACACAAAGATTAATTAAATTCGTACCAGGTAGTGACGACACAAGTTATTAGTCATCACATACAAGTGAGTTTTTAGAAAAAAATTCGTTGTGAACAAAATTGCAAACGCAGCTAACTTAATAGTCAATCTAATGATATAGTCAAGACTAATAGTCAAGACTAATAGTCAAGACTAATAGTCAATATATTGATATAATAAATTTATATACCGCATCGTGAACTTTGGAAACTATGAGCCGTTGAAGTTTCGAAATTAGCGATGGCGCACCTAAAATCGAAGAATACTAAGAGGGGTGCATCAGAAATCGAAACAAATAAAGCTAAAAACAAAGAACAGTTTAAGAGGCATCAAATTAATGCAATCAGCCTACGAGAACCCAGCCAACCAGGCCTCCGAAATTGCTTTCTGCGACGAAACTTTAGAACCGCAACCAAGTACAAGTGGGATGACGTCATCCTCGCCTCGAATAACAATTGTGGGTACCAAACGAGGCAAGAAGAATCGATTGTGCCAAAATCCATCGCAATCGGACCACGAGAACTCCAACCAAAAGTAGAAAAATTCCCTGTTTAAGATTGAGACACGAACCGGTCGTACTTCCGTCCATTTTTTTGAATAATTTTAATATCCTCCTATTTTCGTGCGTATCTGGTACCTGAATATAGGGCCTGGGTTTGGGTTCGAATGGCTCCACAAGTAGTACTGTTACGAGCCACCGCATAGCGTGAGCTGTATTTCGATACTGCTTTCAACCGATTTGGCCGATTAATATGGTCAGGACCCTGATCAATCTGTCAATTGCTTTCGAACGTTCAACTCTAGTCCGACTAATGATGGCTTAAGGCCAGAAACTGGCCTCAGAAGATGCTTGTTGGCGTTTGATGGCGACTGAAGGATTGAAAATTTGACGTGGAGTGCGGGAAAAATGTTCTTTGTTTTTAGAATATTTTAAATATTTTCCGCTAGTCCACTGTGTATTTTCACATCTATAATTAGACAACTAGGAGAAAAGTTGTTAAGAAAAGAAACCAAAACCTATATTTGTTTCATTGACCTGAAAAAAAGTAATTGATAAAGTAAAAAGAAGAGACGTCTGGAAAAGTCTAAAGAGAAGAGGAAGTAATAGAGATTATCAAGGCCCTATACAATAACAACAAGAATAAAGAAGAACGCATAACAATGAATCCACTGAATTTGAGACGGGAATAAGCTGTGTTGAGTACAGTGTTATTTTCAGCAGTTATTGAAGATGTAAAAACTAACAAAGCAAATTGCAAGAGTACAAAAATAGATTTTAGATTAAAACAGCAACAATAAATAAATTACTGCTCGCTGATAGACTATATCTATCAGCATACATATCTGAAGTTGTCATTAGGACTATCCTAATGACATATTCTGAAGAAAAACTACAACATAACTTAACAATATATAACGAAGAGCTAAGAAAAGTAAATGTGGAAACAAATATGGACAAAAGCAAAACAATGCGACAACGCATTAAAATTATTGAATTATTTTATGAAAAGAATTCAATAATTTTAACGCGTTGTCGTATTGTGTACAACTTCATGTTTATAAATGTCATACAGTATACTTCTGAAATGAGACTAGCTGAAAAGAAGAAATGAGATAAATTGAAAGACCCTTTATTAAGATATTGGAGGATTCGATAATTTTTGTGTATTGGTACTATACACAAAAATTTGTAAACAAAAAAAGTGGGTGTCGGACACCCGGCGATTTTGAAGCGTCTACTTCCAACAGCTGCTGAAGGAATACTAACTCTCAGTATTCTATACTAACGAACTACCCTTAAATTTGGAACCTTAATGAACATATCGTCATGGAAACCGCGGAATGTCGTATGTCCAAAAACCAAACTTTTCATGAGGAACAAAAAAACTATTTCAACATGTCACAGTTTTCATTTTTTTTTAAATGCTTAAACGTTACTTATACTATGTAATATTAATATCGTATTTTTTTTATTCATTATTTCTTATGATTTACATTGACATACGACTTTTTGCATACAAATTGTTGCAATTTTAGTTGACATCCGACTTTTTCTCAGTTGTTCTAAAAATGAGAGTTAGGTATTGATGATACCTACCTGATAACTTGGGCCGAATGTCGCTGAAGTTTGTTGAACAACGTCATGGTCAACATGGTAATGGTACCATGGTACCCATTCGTCACTAAATAAAAGTTTGTAATTGATTATCTTTTCCGGGGTATACTGAAGAGTCATTAACACAGGGATCTTATGCTTTATACCCTGGTCGAATGCTGGTATAGTAATCACTATTAAATTCGAAAAAGTCGTTGAAGCTCAAATAATAAGTTTTGAACATCTGGCCAGGTTGAGCTGACTGAAAAATAGGAATGTAGTCTGCTGGAAAGAGACCTGCTTTCGATGCTTAAGCTTGGTCTCAATTGCTGAATGGCATCCATCTACCTCCATGTGAGTGTGCCCAACCTCAAGATACTTTTGTTTTATTATCACACCGTACTATTTTTCTATTTTGTCAGCTTAAGTTGTGAGCTAGCCTTTGCAGCCCTTACTCATTTTGACTTGATTAGACCCTTGCATGGGTACTGATGATTTTGGGGGCCTCTAGTTGATCCATGAGATTACTGACTTATTGCCAGTAGATTCTGCAGGTGGATTTATGAAAGAAAGTCTTGGTCGACTTTGGAGGTTAATACGAAGATGGGGGCGGGCCTTGCTTGGCCGGTAAGTGTGTGCACTGTATTACCAGCGCGAAGGAGGGGCTTGGCAGTCGGGACCTGGGCCTAGCTGGCGGAGGTTGCGTCGTCTTGGCTGCTTTGCATTTGTAATCCAGAAGGTTTTTTCTGTAGTTTGAATAGTGTGTTAATTTGTACCTGGAGGAGGCACATCACTTGCTGCATTTGGGCTGTAAATCCGGCCATCATGGAGGTCGGATCTGCAGGTGCTGGTGGAAACTTGCTGGTGGTGCTGGTGGAAGTGGAAACCAGCTTGGAGACGACGTCTTCGAGGTTGGTTTCCGGTTGGGGTTTTCGCTGTACCTGGAGTAGTTCGCTGTATGCGATTCCCCGCAGTTGCAGCATTTCGGCGGTTGGCTGGGGTCCAGTTTGCACTCACTGCTGCGGTGAAGATCTGCGCACTTTACACAAACTGACACTGCTTTACTTTGAGATGATATGTGTCCGTATTTTTGGCAATTATAGCACTGGCGTGTACTGGGTTTTCTGATTTTTACCACTACTTAGATGGATTGGTGCTGGATACGGCTTATTTCTAAGATGTTGGATTCGCCTGACGTTACCGTGACTTGGACAATCGCGATCGGCGTCTTCTGGCTGGTTTGCCATCTTATGATGTTGGTCGGATGGAAACCCATGTTTGTTAGCTCTCGACTGATTTCTTCGGTCGGGATGGATTCAGCAGCACCCCGTCCGGAATTGTTTTGGGTGGCCCTATGGCCACGTTACTTTTTTCGAGGTGGTGGGCCACCTCGAGGAAGGCCGATATGTCCCGAAGGATTATCGGTGTCGATTTTGTTTCGGTGCCGGCGGGCTGTGTTGGTCCTGGGGGGTCGGCGGTCTCCAGGAGGTTGGAGTCCGAGTTTTCAAATGGAGCGGTTTCGTCTTCAACGTGCTGCTTGGCTTTTCTGCGTCTCCGCCGTCTATCTTTGGCGGAGCCCTGCGTGAAATTTTCGGGATCGGAGTGTGGAGAAGGAATTTCTTCTTCTTCAGAGGCCGAATCGGCCTCTTCTTCGGGAGGTGGAGTTGTGTTTTCGGTTTTTGAGCATACCTTGCGCAGGAGGCTGTTTTGGGTCTCGAGAGTTTCGATGTCCTTCTTCAGTTGCTTGTTGATAGATGTTAACGCATCTATCATGCTTTTCTGGGTAGCGGTACTTTCTTCCCATATCTCCTTCCTTGCGATGATTTCATCTAAGACAATTTGGATTGTCTCGAGGCGGTGATTTGATTCCTCCAGTGCTGTCTGGTGGTGGTCTTGGCAGTGGTTGTAGTGATCTCGATAGAGTTCACAGGCGTTTGCTAATTGGCGCTTAGACAAGCGCCTGAAGTCTGTATCTTGCAATTCGTCTAGCTCATTCATCGCGACAACGAGGAGAAAATCCGCGAGCGCGACTACTGACGTACACTAAACGTTTACCGAACCGGTATGAGGAGCTCAGGAGCACGTCCGATCTCAACGGCTGCCTGGACTGAACTGTGAGATGACACCGTACTTTAAGCTCAAGTCTAGTAGGGCATTAGAGAGTTTAGTATTTCTATTTTGATAACCACACCCATAACTCCATAAAATTATTTTTTGTGGAATCGGCTGGGCCTGGGCAATTTCATTTAGTTAGTTGCTATAGAAGCAAATATATCACTTTCCAATCCATCATTCCCTTCGTGCCAAACAGCATGAAACATCTTTGGATGCCAAATTATAATGCACTTGATTGTGTAGTTTTAATTTCGTTTTGTAATAATTGGCAGCTGTATTTAAACGAGGTGCCAGAACCACCGCCTATAGGTCGACAGTATATAATTTGATTTCATCAATTATTAAAGCTCTGCCTTTTTTTGCAAATGCCTCTTCGTTTTTTTTTAATATGTTTTTCGCATGACTCATCATAAAGAGGTCCGTTTTTATGCATTGTACATTTATTGCATTGATCTTTTTTCGGTGTGTAAAACGCCAAATTCAGTTTGTCCATCACTTTTTTCACAGTTGTTTCTCGATACTTTAGTTTTTCCTAAAGACTCAAATATTGAGACATATTTTCGATAAAAATCTCTCATACTACCCCAAACTGGTTCTAGGTAAAGTTTATCAGAAGAGGCGTGGCAATAACGTAATTCCACCTTTGCAAGAGATTTCAGCCACTCTTGTAATTCTACTATTGCGTCGTTTGAGTCAGATCCAATTTCGACAAAAGTGCCAGCATGAGAGGTAGTGGTTTCAAGAGGTTTCACCCAATCACGTAATGGTATTTCCCCAATACCAACTTGCTTCTTAACTTTGCCATTATTCCCATCACTCACTGGCATAAAAACGGAATGTAGCTTTTTTTCTTGAGACATCAATACCGTTATTTTTTTGTATTTTGGCTCAGAAATTAAGACGTTTTGTTTTATATAAGTTTTTATATAAGATCCCAATTGGATAAAGCCCTGAATTCTGAGAAAAGCAGCCTGCGTTCTTCATCGTTGATTTCACAAAAAAACTTTGTCTTGGTCCACCCTTTTTTATGCGAGTGTACCCCCCTATAACGAGGAGAAATTGTTTTTTCATCTTCTTGCTTGTTTTGATTGTATTTGTCGGAGGCGTCCTTTTTGAAATCAACATGGGACTTCCCGAGTAAGCGCATATTTGCATTTCTTTTGTCTTTTATACTCGTTGTCATTCCTTCGTCCCCTTCGTTTTCTTTTTTTAACCGTTCCTTCACCAGCAGATTGTACATTATTTTCAGCATGGGGAACGCTGGCCACAAATGAATCATTTGATTCAACGGATGCAGTTGAATTGACACTAGACGGTTGATACAGTTCATCAGATTCGCTGTTGAGATCAGAGTGGTTGAAAGCCGCTGGAGAAATTTAATGATTTTGCACTTCCAATTCTTCATAATGCAATGCTGATCCTTTAAAACTGCAGAAAAAATTTCATGATTTGGTACTTCCAGTTCTTGGTTCTGCAATGCTTCAACATTTTCATTACTTGCTGGCGGTTGGTCTCCTGTTATTTTTATTTCCACAGGATTGCCAAAAAACAATCCAGCCTCCTGTTCAAAAACTTCTTCTAGCGAAATATTATTGTTATTAAAATGAAGTAATTCTAATGAATCGAAATTTTCTAATGTCATCCGTTTAGCCTGAACTGCATTCACAATTTCTGCTTGTTCATCTTAAACATTACTTGTCCCCAATGCACGAACAACTTCACAGTTTTCTAAAAAAAAATCAGAAAATTAATGTAACTATCACTTGATTGAAACGAAATCAGTTCCAATTTGGTGACTTCTGATGATAACATGAAACAACAAACTGTACTTAACAAAATCATCTCTAGTTTTTTTATTTTGTATAGCAAAGTTCATCAAGTATTTGCCACGACTATGTCCCAACATCTTGTTCACTAATTTTATTTTTAACTATAGGTACCTCAAAAGATACAAATATGCCGTATGTCAAATTTGTGACCAAAATTATCGATGCCAAACGTTGTATGTCATACTTTCAAACATTAAAATTTTACTTTTAATCAACGTAATTGATTGCATCATCTCCTGATGATGCTAACATGGTTAGCGAAACGTGCGTCGAGCAGTTTAAAAAAGTGTTTTGGTGTTTAGTGGTAAATCTCTTCAAGTTTAACGTAAATATTATAAAAATATCAACATAATTACTTTCTAAGAACTTAACATTTGAAATTTTACTATAACTGAAAACTAACTCCCTTGATAAAATAATCAATTTGAATAAATTTTATAAGTTAGGTTAAGTCATGTGACCATCTAAATAAATTGAACATGCATTTTCATCAAAAAAAGAAAACATTCGACGTGAAAGTAATTCACGGGCGTAGCCAGGATTTAGTTTTGGGGGGGGGTTTAGTTTGAAGTAAATAAAACAACAAAAATATACTTACATGAAATTTAATATCTATATATTCATCGGAAAAATTACGACATATTTATAAAGTTCTTAACTTTAAATGAAATGGTTAAATTAATTTCGTTCCTCTGCGCTAAATCTAAAACCATTAAAGAAGAAATCTCTGCTTTTTCTTTTAAATATATCCACTACTTCATCGGCATGAATTTCTGTTCCATAGTGAATGTTCATGAGAGCCAAACCATTAAGTCTGTTTTCACTTGTAGTGTTTTGTAAATAGTTTTTCAGTCTCCTTAGGCTCGAGAAAGACCTTTCTGGGGTAGCAGTGGATACAGGAATGGTAGCCAAGATTTGTAGTAATGTGTAAATATTAGGATAAAGGTTTTTATCGCACATATCTAGGCATTCCAAACTAGATTTCGGGGTAGGCGAGATACTTGTCATCACTGTTTTCTATACTTCAAGTTCTGCTTTAACCACTGATATGTTGCTTTCGGGAAGCAGTGACGAGTACATGGAAATTGCTTCTTCAATTTCAGAACTGGCAGTAAAATTTGAAGGTATCACACCAGATAATGCTGATACTACTTTACGATGTATGGTAACCCTTTCAACCAATTGTTGAATTGTATGATCAAGAAATGGAATGAACAAATTAATTTTGTAATACGTGCATACATCCAATGCAGGAATGTTCGGTCTATTTAATTGTCTTCCGACGACGCGTGGCATTCGCAGTATACCACCATTTTCTTCCAGTAAAACCTTTGCGTCTTCATAGAGATGAAGATATTCGTCGTCAGTGTTGTTTCTCAGGAGTTGTAAGACATTAATAACATCATCTACATGTTTGAATGCCGTGATAAGATCGATGTCAATAGTCTGTAATTGTTTTGATAGCGACAATGTATAGCTCATAACTTTTTGAAGAATCACTAAACACATCACAAAATTCGAAGATCGAAGCGTACTTAGCAATTGGGCGGCTTGTTGCGATGTTTCCTTATTGTGATTAAATTGGAGTTCTTCGAGAGCATTCACAATCGCTGAATAAATTTCCCTGAATCTTATAATAGCTTCATGTTTGTGGACCCACCGTATTTCACACATTGAGAGCAGGCTTTTTTGGTTACCGACGGATAGTAGCTCTTGAATTTTTTCTTTCAACAAAGCAGTGCATTAAGCAGAATGTCGAAAGTAGGAACCAACAGACTGCACAATCCCAATGCAATTTCGGACATTTGCTAATGAACATGAATCAGCAATAGCAAGGTTGAGAGAGTGTGCACTACAGTGTACATAAAGAGCAAGAGGACATTCTTGGCGAACATAAGCTTGGGCACCGTGCAAATACCCACTCATAGCTGCAGCCCCATCGTAACCTTGACCAACCACATGAGAACATTCAAGTCCATGCTTTTTCAGAGCTGTAATAATAAGATTTGCGAGACCGAAGTATATGGTGTTTATTATCTCTATTTAGTCTTTAAGTATATGGTGTTTATTATCTGTAAAATCAACATGTCGAAGACATAACGAGACTTGTTCTACACG
Source organism: Cosmopolites sordidus (assembly GCA_031761425.1). Taxonomy (NCBI): domain Eukaryota; kingdom Metazoa; phylum Arthropoda; class Insecta; order Coleoptera; family Curculionidae; genus Cosmopolites; species Cosmopolites sordidus. Next base: position 192,041 of record JARFXV010001900.1, on the reverse strand, counting down.
TCCGATGTCGGTGGTTTCGTCAGCCAGAATCGCAAATAGTTTGGCTTTCTTTACTTCTTCAATTATTTTATGTTGAATTAATTCACCACAAATGTCAATTATTTCGTTTTGGATCTGAGGGCTTGTGTACAGGGCATTCTTCTGTGAAATATTCAAATGCTCAGCCAGATCTTTATTTCCAGACTCAAACAAAACTCTCAGACAAAATAGTTGGACTACTCGACAAGAGATGGCGTTACTGTGCGCAACGTCCACTAGTTCGGATATATATTCAATTCAAATGTAATAATTTAACTCTCTTCATTCCTCGTATTTTTTCGGTATAATATTAGGTAATATTTGACTTATTTCGGGGGTAGAACCCCCTACCCCCCCCCCCTGGCTACGCCCGTGAAGTAATTCCTTCAAGTAAAATGATATTAGTGAGTATAAAATAACTTACTTTTCATGTTTTTATTGAAGAACAACTGTAAATAATGTAACAATAAAAACAAAACTTGTCAAACGTAGTGATATACGACTACTTGCACTGGCCAAAATTCAAGAAAACAAATGAATCTCTTAAACTACTACGACATACGACTATTTATATTGACCAAATATCAAGCTGATGTCAGATCAACTTACTGCAAAGGGGGGATACTCAACTTCTGATTGGTTTATTGACATAGGATCTATTGCAGCTCAACAAGTTGGACACAGTGATGCAATAAAAAAGTCGATATTTTTGACACAAGACATATTGCGGTTTCCATGACGATATACTCTATTTTCTCGAATTTAGTTCAGTTTATTTGAGTGCAGTCAGCTCTTGCCCTTTAAAGTTTAACCTTACGTTAGGAAAGTAGTTGAATTAATTTCATTCATTCATTAGATGAATTCAGTTACTTTTCGATAACAGAGTCATAACCAATATCAACAGTAAATAGATATTTTATGTGTTTAGAACGCAGTGGCCGAGAATATTAAAAAGTCAGGTCTGTTTTCAAATGTTGTAACTGCTAATAACCTCTTTATTTTTCATTTTTTATATAAATGATTTTTGGTAAAATTAATTCTTTTTACGAGTTTCATAACCTGTTAAAACAAAACAACTCAACTTTGAAAACACACTGTATACAAGTTTGATATACAGTGGAAATTTAGATATACATTTTAGTTTGTTTATTCAAAAACGTCCAACTTGTCTGCTTTCGAATACTGTCAAAACAAAATTAGATATCAAATCGGTTCGAAATTTATGAAGCGTTACTAGAAAAGAAGCTAGCTGTGTTATCGAACCTTGTATATTAACTCCGTATGGTAAAAAAAAGAAAGAATAAACATACTTGTTAGGGTAGTACAATTTAATAAAAATAGTTGATTACAAAAAATAACAACATTTTATAACGGCGGGAACAAAATACTTTCATAAATGCCTGTGTTTATTATAAATAAGCTCCCCTGCAGCAATAAATATAATGTTATGCCAAAAAACATCTGAAAATACTTTTTTCAAATCTTGTTTTCGCGTCTCGTTCAATACACCATCTTCAATCTCGAAAATATACTTGTAAGGAGTAACTTTCAATATTCGTAACTTTTTTATATATATATATACACAGGGTGTGGTACAAAAATCGAGATCATCATTGAAGCAGAAGACTATTTTGCATAGTTTCATAATCCGTACATTTTGAAAAGCATAAAAAAGTTAGAAAAAAACGTTGGGCGAAAAATTAATTGATTTTCAAGTTAAAAAACAACTATTTTATGTAAAAAACATTTGACTTTTACGTTGAAAAAACTGCGTGTATCCTTATCACGAAACAGAATGAGTAATTTTTATAATGCAATTACAACGAATTGATATAATTTATGGGATTAGGATAATAAAAAATTCGTAACCCTATACTAAGAACAATATTGATTAAACTCAATATCCTCGTTTTATAACAAGGCAAACACAATTTTTATGTTAACTCATATAATTTGCAGTACATTGGTATTATTTTCTCAAACCTCTACAGTACAGACTTTAATATGGGATGAAGTATATACCAGGTGTGTCGATTAGAAATTCTTAATTGTTTTCTTAAAAAAAAGACACGTTTAATTTGCGGTAAAGGTGAAAAGTGGTTTATTCAAATTATGCGTAATTGCTACCTGCATATTTTCCCCATCCCTTTGGCAATTTGATGTCCTCCCAGAAAAACGGAACATCCTTTGAGATGATCAAGTTATTAATCCGTTTTTCGACATATAGGTAATTGTTGAAGAATTTCATGGAAGTGCGCGAGACATCTATAAAAACACTTGGTAGTCGGAAGGAGCCAAGACTGGTAGGTACGGCGGATAGGGCAAGAGTTTCCCGCCAAGTTCAGAAATGATATTTCTTACCGATTTCGCTGTTTGATGGGGCGTTGTGCTGCAAAATCACTTTTCCGTGTCTTGTAGCCCATTCTGATCGTTTTTCGATCAATGCATGGTTCAAACTGATCACTTGTTGACGGTGGTGAACGGTATTAACTGTTTCACCTGGTTTCAGCAACTCATGGTACACGACACCCTTCTGATCCCACCAAATGCACAGAATTGTCTTCTTTCCAAAACGATTCGGTTTTGCTGTCGATGTTGATGATTCTCCTGGGACATGTCGTCTGCAGTCACGATCGGTTGCAAAAAGTATTTCTTTCACGCCGAGAAAGCAAAACTTCACAGACCATTTTTCGTTTTTTCATCTCTCTGTCATTGAGCTGATGTGGTAGCCATTTTCTGCTTTCTGGATTTTTCCCATGGTATGAAGACGATCACAAATATAACCTCTCTGCTATTTGTTGTTGAGATGGCATATCGTATTCTTCCAACAATGCTGGCAATTCAGCATCTTCAAATGTTTTCACTTGACCTGGGCGTTCTTTGTCTTTCAAGTCGAAATCACCACTTTTGAATCATCTAAACCAACGCCCACAACCATTTTAGATTAAGGCATTGTGACCGTTAGTTTCCACAATGCATTTGAAGGGTCCGAGGGAAAAACGATGAAGGTCTTTTTTGCAATTTTTGGGAAATCAAAAAACAAATTTTCAAGTCGCCCCAGCTCTATGAATTTATGAAATTCACGATTTTGATGAGTTGATTTACTGCTGCAAACCTTTTCTTAAGAGCTTGTTTAAAAATAATCAACAAAAGTAACCAATAAGTATTTAAAAAAACTAAAATCGTATATCAGTTTAAAAAATTTTTGGTAAAATCTTATAAATAAAAATTTAATGCTATTCCTTGGTAAGCGCATCACTTGAACGACTGTGAACGACTGGACCGATTTGATCGGTATATATATCGGTATATATATATATATATATATATATATATATATATATATATATATATATATATATATATATATATATATATATATATATATATATATATGATGGAATATATATATATATATATATATATATATATATATATATATATATATATATATATATATATATATATATCCACTTGCATCCCCTTCAGATTATTATACAATCTGAATTAAATATTCACCTTAATCAAGGTACTTTTATGTGATCTCGTCGTAATTGAGCTGTGCCGTTCGCTGAATCGTAAGTACAGGTTATATTTTATATGAGAAATCAACAAAAAAAATATTAATTTTTTATAATTATTATTTAACTATTTTATTTATTTAACTAATATTTTACTTATTTATTTATATTATTATTTCGAAATTATACAATTTTACTGGAAACTGGAAAAACATTCCTTATTAGATTGATTCTGGCAACGGTTCGATCAAAAATTGATATAGTCGCTTCGACTGGAATAGTTGCGACATTGTTACCAGGTGGGAGGACTGCTCATTCAGCTCTAAAGTTGCCATTGGACGTGCAAATCATCGAGACTCCCACGTGCAATATTTCCAGAGCATCCGCTATGAGAAAAGTATTACAAAAATGTAAACTCATTATTTGGGATGAATGCATGATGGCACATAAAAAATCGCTTGAAGCTCTTGATCGTTTGTTGCTAGATTTGCGTGGAAACGTTCAACCATTCGGGAATGCATTGATATTGCTCCCAGGAGATTTTAGGCAAACATTGCCTGTAAGTTCTCAATTGACACCAGCAGACGAAATAAATGCTTGCCTGAAATATTCAACATTGTGGCGACACGTACGTACATTATAGTTGACTACGAATATGCATGTTTACCTGCAGGATGATCAATCAGGCGAGGTATTCTCACGACAGTTACTGTACATTGGGAACGGAAAAGTCGATGAGATGTCAAGACAAATATGAAGAAACTGATCGAAAAAGTATTTCCTAATATTCAAATTAATTATAGGAATCACGATTGGCTCAGTAAATGAGCTGTCCTTGCCGCGAAGAATAAAGATGTGTATCAACTTAACACCGTTGTGGAAACAGATGAAGCAGTTAATTATCCAACGGAATTTTTGAACTTACTTGATCTGCCAGGGATGCCACCATATATACTAAAATTGAAATTAGTTTTGTCAATTATCATGTTGCGGAATATTAATCAGCCAAAACTCTGCGATGGCACGCGACTTGCAGTTAAGAAATTGATGAACGACATAGTGGAAGATTTTAACGGGGCCTTTCAAAGGTGAAAATGTCCTCATTCCTTGAATTCTCATGATCCCGACCGATACACCATTTCAATTTAAAAGACTGCAATTCCCAATTCGATTGACGTTCGCAATAACAATCAATATAGCTCAAGGTCAATCTTTGGAATTATTTGGTTTAGATTATAGACGTATTAATTAATTTCAAACTTAATTTAATCCGGATAGTCAAGTTAATTCTTAATTGAGCTAAATTCTCTATATTTATTCACAGTCTCCTATTTATACATCTGAAAATAAAATGTTTGCACTTAAAATGATTTAATTAGAACGAATTTTTATTTTTCAGACAAAACAAGAATGCATAACAAGCAGATTGTTATCCTAATCTCCTTAATGGCATTGACGGTTTGTTTTTCCCTATCGGAAAGAGTATCCTGCAACAGGCCTGAAGTATTTAAAAGTACAGAATCACTTCACGAATATATTAAATGTTTGAGGATCACGACAGGACCAGAAAGGTAATTTCGATACTACACAAAATTAATTTTTTTTGCTTAAAAGTTGATACATTTTTAATCTACAACATAATCTCCCTCATTATTAACAATTTTCGCCCTACTCTCTATTCCTTTTTTGAAAAATGAGTGAAGTTTTGACAACTGAGTAGAACATTTTTTTACGAAGAAAACTTTTCTTCTCCTTTATTTGGGTTTTTCGCCACTGTCTAAAACTCAAAAAATATCAAAATACCTGTTCGTATTTTAAGAAAGAATCACTGGGTAAAAACAAAAAACCAAACGGAGACAAATTTCTCAGTGATTCTTTTTTGTAATAAATTTGCCTAACGAACAAAATTTAAAAGATATAAAAATGTTATAAATACAACAATAGATTATCATGCCAGTGACACACTACCAAAAAAAAAAAAAATATATATATATATATATATATATATATATATATATATATATATATATATATATATATATATATATATATATATATATATATATATATATAGGTAATGTTTACTGTGTGATTGTTTATTGTACTGATTGTGTATTCAAATATTTAAATGTTTTTAATTGTATTCTTTAGAATCGGGAACCATATTGAATTTAAATCTACCGAAGGCATAGCAATACAGTTATTTTTATTTAAATTAATTATAGCGGTTTCTTTTAATCTTCTGTATTTTGTTTCCGATTCTTTTAATACCGTTTTGGAATTATTCCAATTGATTTTATGACCCGATTCCCATGCGTGTTGACAAATTCTAGATTTATTAAAATCGCCCTTTCTAAGAAGGTTTTTATGCTCTTTTACTCTAACATCTAACGGTCTAGATTACCCAGTGATTCTTTCTTTAAATAAGAACAGGTATTTTGATATTTTTTGAAAGGGCGATTTTAATAAATCTAGAATTTGTCAACACGCATGGGAATCGGGTCATAAAATCAATTGGAATAATTCCAAAACGGCATTAAAAGAATCGGTAACAAAATATAGAAGATTAAAAGAAACCGCTATAATTAATTTAAATAAAAATAACTGTATTGCTATGCCTTCGGTAGATTTAAATTCAATATGGTTCCCGATTCTAAAGAATACAATTAAACTTTAAATATTTGAATACACAATCAGTACAATAAACAATCACACAGTAAACATTACCTATATATATATATATATATATATATATATATATATATATATATATATATATATATATATATATATATATATATATATATATATATATATATATATGTTTTGGTAGTATGTCACTGTCATGAAAATCTATTGTTGTCAATGTAAGTATCGTTGACATACAAAAAAATATATTTACTTTCAATCGTTACTTTATATATTACAAATTAATATAATTTATTTTTTAGTTCAGTTTTGAAAACGGGGGAGATTACCCTCCGAAACATTAACGTTAAAAGTTTGTACATTTTTTTATAACATTTTTATATCTTTTAAATTTTGTTCGTTAGGCAAATTTATTACAAAAAAGAACCACTGAGAAATTTGTCTCCGTTTGGTTTTCTGTTGTTACCCAGTGATTCTTTCTTTAAATAAGAACAGGTATTTTGATATTTTTTGATGGCGAAAAACCCAAATAAAGGAGAAAAAATATATGAACACGCCACAATCATTCAGATATTACTAAGAAAACTTTTCATTGATCTGAAGAGACGGTAATTTGACGGATGCACCGTCAAAGGAATACGATGGGCGATTATTTTTTGTTGGTTCTGGTATTATAAGGTCTTGCATCGTCCTGCTACAGAATAACACCTTTTTGATTGAACATTCTTGGACGTTTTTGACCGAAAACCAAATTTGGTGTATCACAATGAACACAATAATATTCAGCACGTATTATTTCTTTAGAATTTAGAGCTTCATGGTGAATAATTCCTGTAAAATCCCATCATACTGACCGTAACATTTTGTGGACAAAGTGACCGCATTGTGACAAAAGTGTACACATGTAATTTTGTTTTCAACTAAAAGTTGATATGGAAACCACATGACTGATATTTGCACTTTACACTTCGCACACTGCACTTGGCTTTTCGCACTTTACACGTTGAACTTTACACACTTTGCTCTGTTCTATTGTTTTTAACACCTTAAACGGAAAAATTTCTTATTTTAAATAAAAATACTTTGCAACTTTAACATTGTATTGGAAAATAGTTAATCTAACACAGAAACTTGGATTACTTCCTGTACAATACACAGTCTTTCTGTACAGTACACAGATTACATTTATCACAGAAAACAGTTGTTTGTCCGTTGGTACAGAGTTTACATCTTTCTTTTTCCACAAAACTATAAAAGTGACCTATCAGGTCAAAACGTACACCAGAAGGGGGTCGTCCAGCGACTGGAACTCTTTTATTAGAGTTATCGCTAAATCTAACTAGCACTATCGTCTATAAACAAGCCAAGAATTATTGATTGCTATATCAAAAAGCTGCGCGAATATTCCCAAGGACCATCTTCGTGATTTGAAAGGCTACCTGTAAAGAGGAATAAAGATGTCTGCTAAATCAACTCCTCCCATATGATTGTTCTATAGCCTAATGATCTGAGGAAATTCTACATCCACTTTTTTTCTTTTCTTCTTTTACGAACCTTTTTACAAGAAATATAAGACTATGGAAGAGGCAGGACTGGCTAGAATAACACTCTTTGGATCGGCCCACTTTACAACAGCAACGCCGTTGATATTGACGACTCGATAGTCAAAGCTTCTACGCCCTTTTTTTAGAAGAGTCTTATTGCTTTCTACGGGGTATGTCGATAATTCCTTTCCGGTTTTTTCGCTCAAGAAAACACTTTATTTACAATGGATAGTTAAAATGTATTTATTCAAAGTATTGGTCATATGATTCTATATATTTTGCCCATCTCTCAGGCAACTTATGGATGCCATTCTAAAAGAACAATTTCTTCTTTGAGCTAAACCATTTATAGAGCCATTTTCTAACTTCCATCGATGCGAAAAGGTGGTAGTCGAATTGAGCCAGGTGAGGAGAGTACGACGGGTGCGATAAAACCTCCCATCCAAGTGATTTCAACACTTCTTTGACTGGTTTTTCTGTATGAGACGGCGCAATATCATGCTGCAAAATTACCTTATCAAGTCTTTGAGGGTATTGTAGACGTATTTCGATCAATGCACAGTTCAATTTGATCATTTGTTGTTGCTATCGATCAATATTAAGTGTTTCTCCCGGTTTCAACAGTTCATAATATCCGACGCCAACCTGGTCCCACCATACACAGAGCATGGTCTTGCGATCAAAGCGATTTGGTGATAACCATGATAACCTTGCTTCGCCAGGTGATAACCATGATTTTTTCGCTTGGGATTTTCGAAATAAATCCATTTTTTATCACCCGTTACTATTCGATGCAGAAATGACTTCTTTTCATACCTTTGAAGCAGCATTTCACTGACGACTTTTCGATTTTCTAATGGCCTGTTATTCAATTATGTGGCACCCATCTTCCCAACTTTTCGATCTTTCCCAACGCTTGTAATCCTTCACAAATTGCAACTCGACTCACATTCAACTTTTCTGTCAATTATTTTTGAGTTTGTATTTGGTCTTCATCAAATAACTCCTGCAATTCTGCATCTTCAAACGTGTTCGGCCTTCTCAAGGACGTTCTTTGCCTTGAACATTGAAATCACCACATTTAAACTGTCGAAACCACGTTCCACATGTTCTTATGGTTAGAGCATGCTCACCGTAAGTCTATAGCTGCAAACGAGGACTTTAAGCGGTTTTTTCTTTTGATGAAACAAGAAAAGTAATGGAGTAATGGACGTTTTCAGGCACAAAACTCGATATTTTCAAAAAATTATAAATCTATAACGCTGTTATTTTCGCGGAACGAAACTTGTGTAGTTTTGAGGTTAATGCCAGTAGAATAAAATGACAAGTATCAAATCATAACATTGCAAACTTATGGCTAGTGAAATCTGTTACAAAAACCGGAAAGTAATTACCGACACACCTGGTAAAATACACCATTTTAAACGTTTGCTGCGTATAGTATCCAAACTTGACATGTTATATTCATGTTTCAAAAAGGCAACTAAATCCAAAGAAGTGAAAAAATTTTCAAAATATACCGTACTTTCTTGGGGATTCGATATATTTTTGCATAGAACCAAAACTACTTTACCTCCTAAGCAAAAAGAGCTATTCAATTATGTAAAATTGATATCGAAAGTTTAAATTCCAGTATAAACCAGAAAATTGTATACTATTCCAGAAATTCCGGCCCTAACAAATATTTTAAATCCCCATTTTTTATGTTTTTTGGACATGTATTGCCGAAGACTTCCAGCTTTAATACCCTTATATACCACCATCATTTCATCTATAGAAAACAAGTTTTCATTTCAAACAAGTTTTTTCCAAGACTGGACAACTTTAAACAGACGATCTCCATTTGTGTTGACATTGTTATCCTGAAAATTAATTAGCCAGCGAAGTTGTTTTACTGGCATTACATCAGCTATCAAAGGGTATCTGGTTTCTACAGCCCAATAATCATCTATCAATGGCATAGTTATTATCCCTATTAGAGTGTTTCATTATCAACAAAACTTTTTATATTTTTTTCCGTTATTTGGGTTTTTCCTATATAGAATTTGCCACATTCTATATATGTGAGACATCTAGACCGTTAGATGTTAGAGTAAAAGAGCACTCTAACATCTAACGGTCTAGATTACCCAGTGGTTCTTTCTTTAAAAAAGAACAGGTATTTTGATATTTTTTGAAAGGGTGATTTTAATAAATCTAGAATTTGTCAACACGCATGGGAATCGGATCATAAAATCAATTGGAATAATTCCAAAACGGTATTAAAAGAATCGGTAACAAAATACAGAAGATTAAAAGAAACCTCTATAATTAATTTAAATAAAAATAACTGTATTGCTATGCCTTCGGTAGATTTAAATTCAATATGGTTTCCGATTCTTAAGAATATAATTAAACACATTTAAATATTTGAATACACAATCAGTACAATAAACAATCACACAATAAACATTACTTATATATATTTTTTGGTAGTATGACACTGTCATGAAAATCTATTGTTGTCAATGTAAGTATCGTTGACATACACAAAAAATATATTTACTTTCACTAGTTACTTTATTTATTACAAATTAATTTAATTTATTTTTAGTTTAGTTTTGAAAACGGCGGGAGAGTACCCTCCGAAACGTTAACGTTAAAAGTTTGTAAAATTTTTTATAACATTTTTATATCTTTAAAATTTTGTTCGTTAGGAAAATTTATTGCAAAAAAGAATCACTCAGAAATTTGTCTCCGTTTTGTTTTTTGTTTTTGGTTTTTGATTTTGATTCTTTCTTTACATAAAAACAGGTATTTTTGAGTTTTAGATAGTGGCGAAAAACCCAAATAAAGGAAAATAATATATGAACACGCCACAACATTCAGACATTACTAACCAAACTTTTTATTTCGGCCATGATAGTATATAATATACTATATCTTCAAACAGAGATTGATAAAAGTACTTTTGAAAGTACTGAAAAGGGGATTATACAGAAATTGCTGATTTGGGTTCTGGGGTTCAGCTAGGGTTTTGGGGATCAACAAAACAGGGTTCTGATTGTCTGCAAAGCCTGTTTTGGTCCAAGTATGACTATAGAGGCTCTTCTTCATTTTTGGAATTACGTCAGCTAGCGGTATTTTCTCTTCCGATTTTCAGGTGTCATCAATCCTGTCATCTACCTGGTGTCTTCCAGAAATATCGTCAAGTTGTTGATCCATCAAATTTGCTAGTGGCATATCATAGTCTGATTCCCAGTTTATGTCAGCTACTGACAGTCGAAGTTCCGCACCATCAAGAAACTCGTCATAATCAAACTCCTTCTCTTCAGATGAAGATGATCCAACATTCGATAGATTTTGATCATCGGGTGGCACAACTGGAATATAATCTCTATGCTTTCCATAAAATTTTCGGCAGCAAATTATTGAAAACTGAAAAGAAGAAACAAACAAAAATTATAAATATATATTTGAATTTTTTTCCCAAAAATATACATTCAAATATATTAAAAATGTATAAAAAACTATCACATCTAAAATACTGGGTAATAGTTTACAATCAGGCAATATAAACTGGAAGATACAAACAAAACGAGAGCCTATTTAGCCATGAAAAATATTAAATTGTTTAGTTCGCGTTGCTTTAACAAGTCCCTAGTTTATTGTAAACTACTAAAAACAAAGAATACTACACAAAAATAATTATCTAATTGAGTTTAGACTTACCTCGGTATCCATTGTATAGTATGATCTGTCATGGTACATTATGAAATAAAACGAGTATTCAAATGTTTGAAAAGCTAAACCAAACCTATCATCGCGTCTCGGGTTCTAAGCATTACGAACTAGGCATTTGCAATATCCAAGATCCTGTTACAATATGTTCTTACGGAAAATTTTAGAAGCGTTAGTATCTCAGGGGATACGTTGGCCGTTTAAGGGTTAAACACCGTTGTATTCTGCTCCATACCGTGTTAAGGTTATGGTAAATTCCTGAATGATTTTTTAGGGTCAACTTCAATTTCAGCCAACCATAGATCCTTATCAATCTCATCAAATATTTCAAATTGTAATACAGTCGAAAAGACCGAAATGGTATTTCTTATTTTTTTAACAATTTTTGACGTGTTCTATCCAATCCACTGGGATAAAGGGCCTTATTTGCCTTTGTGGCACTGTTATGCCTTTAAAACTCATATAGCAACAAATATCTAATGTGGAACGTATCCACTTTGGTCTTTCATTCTTACAGGCTTCATCTAATTTTTTTCAAAATTTAATAATAAGCACATTAAACACTAATATATTTAACTAAAATATAAGTTATGTTATATAAAGTTAAATTATTGTCAGTAGATGACAATGTGGTTAAAACTTGATAAATAACATTATTTATTGATACACATATCAACTGTTTCAGGTATGGTAAAAGATCAGTTCTTCCCTCAAGTCCATTCTTCCAGAAGCTCCACCCCAAACTGCTCAACTACGACAAAGACTACATAGAAGAATTCCTCTATCAGCTAATGAATTCCGATCAAGATCTGATATAAGACAGCCTAACATTTTCCTTTTAAAACTCAGGTGTTTCAGTATTACATTTTCTAACATTCATTTTAAACATTTTTCATTATAATTATAGAATGTTTTCAAGAAATGTTTTTTTTTATTAAAAATAAAATATAATAAACATTTTGTATTATAAGGTATATAAAAATTAGACGGAAAACAACATTTTATTTAGATTTAACTTTTAATTAAATAATTTTGTTAAATAATTTGTTGGTTGTAGTATAACAGTAACTACAGAATCGTGATTGTTGAAACAATGATAACATTCATCAGGATCATAATAAAACTACAAAGACAAGAAAATATATTCATTCTAAACTTGTATTATTCTTTTTTTTTATTGATAGGATTATGTTTATTATAATGAACATCCTTAATGAACAGGATCCAGTGAAAGTCCCAAACAATGGCTTCATGAGTAAATTTATTAAACTGACTTCTAATTAACTTGTTTATATATGCATACCAATATTGTTAAATTGTTCGATATATACACATAAATATGTTATGCATAATAATATTACACTAATATTTAAAAGTTTTGGCACCACTTTATACATATATAGTTTATGAAGAACTTTTAAGTCACAATTTTTATGTGTGTGTGTGTGTGTTCAAAAATAATGATGTGTAAGTGGGCTCGTGGAGAAATATATTAAAATCTAGAAACAAACTAAAAAAAGCGTCTCCAAGGAAGGCCAGAAACCGGTCCTGGGAGTCCTCTGGCTGGCGCTTTGGATGGCGGATGGAGGAACGACAAAGCACCAACGTGTGTGTGTGTATATATATATATATATATATATATATATATATATATATATATATATATATATATATATATATATATATATATATATATATGATCGAAACTTGTGGACTGGGCCCGTGGAGAAAAGTATTAAAAAGCTAAGGAAGTTCACCCGTACTCCACGTCGTGCTTTGCCATTCCTTCATCCGCCATCCAAAGCGCCAGCAAGGGTCTCCAAAGACCGGTTTCTGGCCTTAAGCCGTCATCAGTTGTGCTCAAGCTTGATACCTGAAAAGCGGATGAAGAAACAACTAAAGCCATGACCATTTATTTGGCATCACAATTGGCCATATATATATATATATATATATATATATATATATATATATATATATATATATATATATATATATATATATATATATATATATATATATATATATATATATATATATATATATATATACATACATATATACATCTGGTTTACGAGATAAAATATCTTCTTGTCCGACCAGAATATACGAAGTACTTTCCACAAACATTTATTTGTGAAGATCTAAAGTATATTTGTTATTGTCTTCAATATTTTTCCTAAATATCCCTAACATTAGTCTAAAATAAACGGAGTTTTGTTTGAGCCGAATATTGTGTTGATCGCCACAGAGGGGCTAGCGTTCCAAAAGGGGCCAGCGTTCCAAAAAGGGCCAGCGTTCCAAAAGGGGCCAGCGTTCCTTGAGCTTTTCGTATTCGATTTCTGACATCTTGATATGCACCTCCATTCTTTATGAGATGAGAATGCTCCCCAATTATATAAAGCTCTCCATATCTGGAGTGATCCGTTGCCTATTAACTTTTTATTAACATAAACTTTGTTTGTGTTGAACCCTTTTGTTGTTAATATTTTTTCATCAGTATATAAATACATTAAAGTTTATTTTATAAAAAATTTGCCTAAAACAATTTTTACCGATTTTCCATTCAATTAAGTCTATATACACTGATTTTTTTAAGTTATATTTACATTGTTTAATGCTCTGTACGCCCGGTATTTTTTTTCCATAGAAAAAACTATATTTCTGGTCCAGGATCCAGTAGAGATCACTCCTCTTCCAGGACTTTTCAGTTGAGTTTTATTTTGTATGTGGTGTTCCTTCAGCTTCTATTTTATTTCACCTATTTTTCACCTATATTTCACCTATTTTATTTCACAGAAATTGTGGAGTAACTATTCTACGACTTGTTTCGGACCTGAGCCCAAGCTTTTTCGACACTTGAAAACAAATTATCTATCAAAATGTCTAGGAATTATGATTGCTTCTATAAATTTAAGTTTTCCAATGCCAGAACTCATCCAGATCCACATCACAATTCCACTGCCATGATTGAAAGTTCATTTGCTCAATTTTTTTCTACATCTTCAACTTACCATCAGCTCTAAAAACATTGAATTTGCATTTTCGTCACTGGGAATCACTGTTTTCCAAAAGATCTGAAACTTATCATGCCGATGATTTGACGAAAGCTGGTCTTTTAGACCTGTTGGTTTCTGATAATATGGTTTATCACATGCTTTTTTTGACTTCAAACTTGATTTTTTTACGACGTTGCGTATTGTTTATGGTGTTGGCGGAATTTTCCATATATATCTCAAGATTACTTGTTCATAATGTCTGTATTGATTCTTTGGAGACCGTGATCTGGATATACTTGAAGAGATTTGATTTTTTTTTAGATTCACTATTAATTTACCTATTTCCAAAGCAATTTCCATTCTGGGTAATAACACGAAAAGTTAACATTCACTAACAAATCTAATCTGAGATAAAGTATAAGAGCTTTAGTGTATACACAGATATATATATATATATATATATATATATATATATATATATATATATATATATATATATATATATATATATATATATGGGCACATACAATTATCTTGTCTTGAAAATTGTTCTTGGACTTATTCTACAAGATTTCTTCCAGTTAAAAATTATTAAATAAATTAAATAACAATTTGTAATGTATTTTTAAGGTGGTTTCAACACTTTTGAATGAAAGTGTATGTACAGAACACGAATAATAAAGTTTCACCTACCTAATTTAGATATACCCATTTAAATTTAGTATCCTTAAAATTAATTTAAGACTGTTAATAGTGTCTTCATTCACTTCATTGTAATAATAAGTTTTTTTTTAACTAAACACAAAGAAATGATTTAAGTTTAGTGATACAAAGTTTGTTAAATGTAACAACGCTTTCGGCTGGATATTACGTAAACTTAAATTCGTTCGTCAGTAAAAATTTCTGAAGTTTTTGAAAAGAAAAATAACACCAGAAGACTGTTCTTGATCTGATCTTATCTTTTCTTCTTTAATATGGAAAATAATCTAGAAAAAACACCTATAAACGTCCTTAAACTTAAGAAAAATATATTAATACGCTTATAAATAGTTTATTTTATTGTTCTTTTATCTCTTTTTTTATGGAATAAATATATCAAAAGTATAATGTTTTAAATTCTTTCTTTAAATTTTTTCTGTCATCTTATACACGTCGTCTTAAAGAACGATAACCTTGAAAATTTCAGCCATATTAGATGCTCAGTTGTTGTAAAGATGAAAAAAGCCAAATCGTTTTTAAATTCTGCCAATTGAAGGGCAATGCGTCTACGTAAATTAAAACCGAGATTGATGCTGTTTACTGGGACTCTAAAATGTTGAGAAGCTGAATTTAACTTTGACTATGGTTGGCCAAAAACTCTACCGATAATATTGAAAAAGTTTACCAAATGGTGCTAGATGACTATCAAATTAAGATTAAAGAGATAACAGAGGCTATGGCGATCTCAAAACCACGTATTTGTCATATATTGTCTGAATATTTGGGCATGAAAAAGTTAACCGCGCGTTAGGTGCCGCGATTGCTTACTAGGGACCAAAGACGCATTCGAATAAACCTTTCTGAAGCACTGTTAAAGTAGTTTGAGCGAAATAAGTCGACATTTTGGCGTCGATTAATAACTGCAGATAAAACTTGGTTAGGACTGTACGCCAAGGCATAGTCGAAACAATGGATTGCGAAGAGTGAACCGACTCCGAAAAAGGCAAACACTATGGTATTGACTGGGAGAGTGATAGCGACTGTTTTTTGGAATAGTCATGGGGTTGTGTTAATCGAGTATCTTAAAAAAGGAAAAACAACAACAGGTGCAACCGAAATTGGGGAAAAACA
Organism: Cosmopolites sordidus; assembly: GCA_031761425.1. NCBI lineage: Eukaryota > Metazoa > Arthropoda > Insecta > Coleoptera > Curculionidae > Cosmopolites > Cosmopolites sordidus. The sequence goes on along the minus strand of JARFXV010001900.1, from coordinate 175,760 downwards.
GCCGGATTTGAATAAAAATAAACTTTTGTTCCACCAAGACAACACACCGTCTCACACATCAGTGGTTGCCATGGCAAAAATTCACGAATTGGGATTCGAATTGATTGACCAGCACTGTATTCACCAGATCTGGCTTCCATCGATTTTTTTTCTTTCCTGGGCTTAAGGCCCGGATTGGCCTATTAACCCAAAATCGTTGCTCTCACTCTCACAACATTTTCACAACAACCAAACACGACTAATTTTCAAGAGTAAATGCCATGAAAGATGTTCATCAAAATGATAAAATAAAAAAATTACATATTTTAAACAGTCCACTTCAATTGTTGGAACAGCATTTGGTAGTAGTTTCACTTTTACCTTAGATGTTTCATCAAAACAATCCTCAGCAAAATGATGGGAAAAACCTACTACGGTTTGGAATAAAGTCTGACTTTTTAACAAAATTAATCAACTGTGTTCTTCTATTTGGAATATTTGGGAAATCTTGCAAAATGATAATCTGGTTTAATAACATGAAATCCAAATCAAAATGGAAGTAACATTTAAAATTATTAGTACAATAATTTCTGAAAAGGATTATAAAAAAATGAAACATTCTATATTATTAGTTATATTTTATAGATTATATGAATAAAGTAATATATTTATATGTATCAAACGAAAACCAAAAAATAATCTAAATGTTTAAGACCCAGTATCTCAGAAAACTAAATATTTTAGAACATATGTTAAAAAATTAAATTACATCTCTAATAGTACTATCAAAATTAGACAAGCGTGTTCGTGTGACAAAAAAGTTTGCATTTTGAATACCAGCGTTATACAAACAAAATAATTGAAGTATTTAAACTTTTCATTTTTTCAAATGTACGTTAATAATTTCCTACATATTGTCTATTTAGATTTCTTATAAGTTACAATTATCTTATTTCTATCACATATGTTTTTTAATCTTTCTAACATCTTTAAAAATAAATGAGTGTCCAATATTTTTATATAAAATTTACATTCGATTCATTCTCAATATTAATTTCATTTGAAACTAAATAAATGACGCTGGCTAATACTAATCTACTCTAGACTTGACGATCACAAGTTACAAAGTGCATTTTATGGCCAGCTACAAACTGATAGCTCAGTATCGAAATGCAGCCCATCAGGACACGTCATTTCGACAGGACCAGAAAGATCACATACATAAAACTTGGTACAATCACTTGAATGAGACCATAAACTACTCAACACAGGCCTCGACAGGCCCAATCATATAACAAATAAAAAAGTTTCTACAATCAGTTGAGTGAACCCAAATAATGTCTGAGCAATTCTCACCTATAAATTCCAAGGAAATAGTACTTGTTTCCGGTCCATTTTGAATGTGTTCAGTATTTTGTTCTTCTAACATACATCCAGCTGAATAAAGCCACGTACAAATTCTTAAACTGGGACTGAAATGAAGATAATCAGGGCATGTTATTTCTGTTGGTCCTTTATCAGCACAAACATAAAATTTACTACAATCATTTGGATGAGGCCACGTAGTATCAGGGCACAACTCAGTCGTAGTTTCATTTAAAACATTTTCAGTTGATACTTCTAATGCTCTCGTATCTGTTAATGTGTCATCCATTGACATGGTCGTATTGGTATCAATGCAATTTGCTAATGAAGGACAAACGCACACCAACAATACTGAATCTAATTACAAATTTCTTGGACAGAGGAACTGAACGGGACCTTTTGAACCACATAAATAGAAGATGGTGCAGTCTTCTTGATTTGACCATATAGAACTCTGGCATATTTCGGAATTATAAGATGCTATGTCAATGTCAGCAAGACCCGATGATGTTATATTATCATAAGTATCTCTGGGTTTAGCAGTTGTAGTTTCTTCGGTGGTACCAACGTCGTTACAACCCGCTTTTTGAGGCCAGGTACACCTTAGCAAACTAGGGGTAAAATATAGGCTTTCTGGACAAGTAATTTCAGAAGGGCCAGGATCTACACATAGATAATATTTGGTACAATCATTTGGATGAGGCCATAATGTATCAGGACACAAATCAGTTGTATTTTCAGTTGAAATATCTAACGTTGATGCTTCTAAGGATTCTGTGGTGGTTATTAGTATATTATCAGTTGGTTTGACGGTATTAGTATTACTACAACTTGTTGATGTTGGCCAAACACACACTAATAATGTTACATCAAAATGCAAATCTTCGGGACATTGAAATTCAACTGGACCGTTTGAACCACACAAATAGAATCTAGTACAATAGTCTTCGTGTATCCATATATGTCTTTGACATACATCTGTATGAATAACAGTGACATCTCTCATAGTACTATCTAAATTAGACAGGCGTGTTCGTGTGACAAAAAAGTTTGCATTTTGTACACCAGTGTTATTCAAACAAAATAATTAAAGTATTTAAACTTTTTATTTTTTCAAATGTACATTAATAATTTCCTACATATAGCCTATCTGGATTTCTAATAAGTTACAATTATCTTATTACTATCTTTCCATCACATATGTTTTTTTATTCATTCCAACATATTTAAAAATAAATAGATGTCAATTATTATAAGTCAAAAAATGTAAAAAAATGTAAAAAAATTTACATTTTATACATTCTCAATATTGATTTCATTTGAAACTAAAGAAATTATTATGCTTAATACTAGTCTACTCTAGTATTTAGACTTGACGATCACAAGTTACAAAGTGCATTTTGTGGCCAGTTACAAACCGATAGCTCAGTATCGAAATGCAGCCCATCAGGACACGTCATTTCGACAGGACCAGAAAGATCACATACATAAAACTTGGTGCAATCACTTGGATGAGACCATGAACTACTCAAACATGACTCTGAAGTATTTACTTCAAGTGTACTGTTTGTTGTTTGAACCAAGTCTTCATTCTCTGTTGTAAAGTTAAGTATGGTTGTTTCTGTTCCTGATTCAGTTGTAGTCTGGTTAATATTAGTTTCATTACAACTGGTCGATGACAAAGTGCACACTAATAAGGCTCCATCAAAGTATAGGTTATCTGGGCAGGTGATTTCGACAGGCCCAGTCATATTACAAATAAAAAATTTTGTACAATCAGTTGAGTGAGCCCAAATAATGTCCGAGCAATTCTCACTCATAAATTCCGAGGAAATAGTACTTGTTTCCGATCCATTTTGAATGTGTTCAGTATTTTGCTCTTCTAACATACATCCAGCTGAATAAGGCCACGTACAAATTCTTAAACTGGGACTGAAATGAAGATCATCAGGGCATGTTATTTCTGTTGGTCCTGTATCAGCACAAACATAAAATTTACTACAATCATTTGGATGAGGCCACGTAGTATCAGGGCACAACTCAGTCGTAGTTTCATTTAAAACATTTTCAGTTGATACTTCTAATGCTCTCGTATCTGTTAATGTGTCATCCATTGACATGGTCGTACTGATATCAATGCAATTTGCTAATGAAGGCCAAACGCACACCAACAATACTGAATCAAAATGTAAATTTCTTGGACAGGGAAACCGAACGGGACCTTTTGAACCACACAAATAGAAGAGGGTGCAATCTTCTTGATTTGGCCATATAGAACTTTGGCATATTTCCGAATTATAAGATGCTATATCAATGTCAGCACGACCCAATGATGTTATATTATCATAAGTATCTCTGGGTTTATCAGTTGTAGTTTCTTCGGTGGTACCAATCTCGTTACAACCCGCTTCTTGAGGCCAAGTACACCTTAGCAAACTGGGGCTAAAATTAAGGCTGTCTGGACAAGTAATTTCAGAAGGGCCAGTATCTCCACACAGATAATATTTGGTACAATCATTTGGATGAGGCCATAATGTATCAGGACACAAATCAGTGGTATTTTCAGTTGAAATATCTAACGTTGATGCTTCTAAGGATTCTGTGGTGGTTGTTAGTATATTATCATTACTACAATTTGTTGATGTTGACCAAACACACACTAATAATGTTGCATCGAAATGCAAATCTTCGGGACATTGAAATTCAACTGGACCGTTTGAACCACACAAATAGAATCGGGTACAATCGTCTTCGTGCATCCATATATGCCTTTGACATACTTCTGAATGAATAACAGTAACATCCCTATCACTAGTAGTTGTTATATCATCATTCGTTTGTATGACTTCGGTAGTTCCTGCTGAAATTGTAGTTATCTCTGCAGTATCAGCATTTTTGCAACCAGCTGTTTGAGGCCAAGTACATATTAGCAAACTGGGGCTGAAATGAAGGGTTTTGGGACAAGTAATTTCAGAAGGACTCATACTTTCACACAAGTAAAATTTGTTGCAATCAGTTGGATGTGGCCATATTCTATTCCGACACGTACTATTAGTGTCTTCGTTTAACACTTTTCTAGTAAGTAAAACCGAAGAGTTATCTATATCAACTGAATAATCATTGCTTTTTGTATATGAATCAGTATTTGAATCATCAGTAGATGTACTATCATCTTCACTGATCATTGTAGTCTGAACATCTTCAGTTACTGTTGAGGCACATTCTGTGTTCGCCGGCCAATCACAAACAAGCAGAACTGGATTGAAGTAAAGATTATCTTGGCATTGAAATTCTTTAGGGCCAAAGGAGTCGCATTTATAGAACTTTGTACAATCATTGGGATGAGGATAAATATCGCTTTCGCATAATCCTTTTTCAGTTGGAAGTGTGGTAAATTCAGTTGAAGTAATATAATCTGTGGTGAATTCTGTAGTCTCAACTTGTACAGCTGTATATGTTGTGAATTCGTTTGTGGTACTGTCAGTAAAATCTGACGTTCCATCTAGCAATTTTACAGAAGCATTTAATTTCTTCATCGCCCTCTGATCACAGTCTACATTATATTCCCAGTCACAAACAAGAAGTACAGGATTGAAATATGAATTTTCTGGACAGTTAAATGGTTCAGGTCCTGTAGATCCACACATGAAGAATGAGGAACAATCGTTGGGATTAGGCCAAATTGGTTTAGGGCATAAGTTATCGTCTACTTCACCTGAATCTGACTGATTTGTAGTTGTAAATGATTCTGTAACTGAATCAGTTGTAATTTCGATGGCTTCAGTAACTGTTGTTGTTTCAGTTTCAGAATTTGATTCATCAAGGGTAGTCATCGATAATGTGGATAGTTCAGAATTGTCAGTGGTGGATAGGTCTAGATCTTCTTCTGTGGTAAAAGCACCAGAACCTTCGAGAGTTTTGAAATCTACTGCATCTGTAGTTGACAGAGTTGGATGCTCCTCACTGTTAGTTGTAGGATTATATTCGGAGGTACTTTGATGCACTGCTGTTGAGTTAAATTCGTCAGATTCAATCGACACCACGCCTGAATCACAGTCTACGTTATAGGGAAAGTCGCACACGTGCAGGTCTGGATTGAAAAGGCTTCCGACGGGACAGTTCATCAAAACAGGACCAAGTGGTGAGCAAACAAAGAATTTCGAACAGTCGCTTGGATGGGAATAGATAAATTCAGTGCAGAAATCTGGTTCAACTCCTAAAACAAAACCATACAATGTAACAGATTTTCTATTTATTATTTCCATATTTATTTATTATCTATGTTAACATTATATATAATATAAAGCGTCATCAAATAAGACCTATATATTTTTAATCTATATAAATAAAAATATACCAAATGAATTGTGGCTCGTGTAATAAATTTTATATAGGACAAACAAAATTTAATCTCAAAATCACAGAACACAAGAGCAGGTATCTAAATAATAAAATCAACTCAACGTACGCAGAACATCTTATTAAAAAAGAACATACATTTAATAATGATTTTAAAATCTTACACACAGAAAATAAAGGTACCAAACTGAATTTACTAGAATGTTTGGAAATAAATTGTCACAACTACTCACATGTCCTTCTTAACGACCAAACAGACTTCAATTCCGCTATCAAATATGTCAAAAAAACAGTCTGAGTAAGGGTTCTGAGAATGATACAACAATGTGTATCATGAACAAATTATAAAAATTAGAAAAAGCCTTCGCTGGTTTGACCCGGGAAGGTTAAACACCATTATTTTCAATATTGAGTGATACCACTCATTTAAAAACGCTCATTCCTATTCAAGGTCTGCTTCTTATAAGATTTCCAAGAGTTTATTAACGTTGAGAGGCGAATGACGACAGACGTATCGCAACAACTGCTGGTGTGTAATCTTGTACAAAGGCATAGAACAATCATCGTCGACTCCATTTTGAATCCACAGAGGTCATTTAAGAATGTTCACTGGCCACTTTCAAGAAAATAGCAGCAGTGGAATTTAAAAACTGCTTCGAAGACGGGAGAAAAATTTGAAATAAGCGTGATGCTGTGAGGGAGTATTACATTGAAGCACACAAAATAAAATCGGATGAATAAATATATATTTTATGTTTTATTAAAGAAAGTCAACTTTGTTATTATTTAACTGAAGTAACCGATACTTGATGGAAATTCATTTTAAATAAATAAACAAAGATTAATATCTAAAAATATTCACTGTATTTAAAATTGTAGGTATAACAATTTTTTCGACACACAGTGCCTTTTTCAAATACAAACTGTACTAAACTAACAGTGAGAAAAGTAATTACAACCTAGTGTCCATCGACCTAACAATACATGATAGTGGGGAATTTTTTTTTTGTTGACGTCTAGTAGGGCAATATAAGTTTAGTAACGGTGAACCATTAAAGTCCAGCTGGTCTTAATTTCTAGGCTCTCTAAAAGATTTAATTTTTTGGATGTTCATTAATCCTAGTAGAGAAAGATCTTCCTGTCCAACATAAATATTTATACTGGACTCGCACTCAATTAAATAAACCCCTGATTTATATAGTTTGTTTGATTCATTTTTGATGTTTTTAATGAGGCATTCAAGACTATTGTTTGTTTTAAAAGCAATATTTATATTGTTTGTTTTGGATAAATATCTCGACACTAATTTGGTAACTTTTTCCGTATATGCAATTGTTTTGAACGCTGCATTTTTGATATTGTTGACCGGTTATATTAAATTAATGGGTTTAATAACTTTTTTTATTAATTATTTTATTTATAATGTTTGGGTCGTATCCGTTATTTACTGCGATCTGTTTGATAACATTCAATTATTTGCTATAATTATCTATTGACATAGGGATATTTAATAATCTATGTATAAAAAAATTAAATGCTGCCTTTTTTGTGAATAAGGATGACAAGATTTATTGTGTATAACTAAATCTGCATGTGATGATTTATGAAAAATTGCAAAATCATATTTATTTATGTTGCTCTTCTTCAACTGTGAATTTAATGTTTTTATGTAAAAAAATTATAGGAGTTAAGAATTGGTTTAATTGTCTATCAGAACCTGTAAAACAAATTAGAATGTCATCCACATATCGGTACCAGTAAACCTGCTAATAACTTAATGTTAGAAAAACATAATTTCAATGACCATTTTATGTTACATAATGAGAATAAATCCAAAAAATTAAATCTTTTAGAGAGCCTAGAAATTAATACAAGAAAAAATTTGGATATCTTGATAAATTACCAGCTAGACTTGTATGGTTCACCGTTATTAAACTTATATTGCCCTCCTAGACGTTGACAAAAAAAATTATTTCCCCACTTTCATGTTTTATGGAATTATGGTCGATGAACAATTTAGGTTGTAATTACTTTTCTCACTTTTAGTTTAATATAGTTTGTATTTGAAAAGGCACTGTGTGTCGAAACAATAGTTAGACATTCAATTTTAAATACAATGGAAATTTTTAGATATCAATATTTGCTTGTTTATTTGTTATTATTATATACCATGATTTGAAAACCAAATATTTATACAAACTGGATGTTTTTACTTGTGTAATTTGTCCATAATTATAATTGATTTAACTTACCATTGTATGGGAGATGTTGCTGTCTTTCATAACAATTAGCGTTACCAGGCGTGTCACAAATTGAATATTCCGCATTGAAATGTAATCCGCTAGGACAGCCCATTAGGACGGGCCCTAAAGGTGAACACGAATAAAATTTGTCGCATTCTGTTGGATGTTCGTACAGGCTATTTTTAACACATTCCTCTGGAAAATAAAAACCAGCATTATTTAAAAGGGTTTTGACTTTTAACGCCATTATCAAACTTAATGAAAATCGAAAGGCTCTATAAAAATTTTCTTAAAAAAGTTTTGCTCATTATCAAATTTACTTATATTTGTTAGTGTATCTTAAAATGAAACTTTGTATAAGATTATTAATCTATTAAACTTATTAATAGGTTTCGGTTAATAATGTCGAGTTTTTCGTAAAATTTAAACGTTTATTTCCATAACAAAATAAATGACCTTAATAATCAAAGTATTGACGATCGTTGGCTAATATGTTTTCCCATCTGTCTGTCAAAGAATTAATTCAGCGCCAGAAGAACTTTTGGTTTTTTGAGGTTAACCATTTATCAAGCCAAATTTTCACTTTGTAAGAATATAAGCGTTGTTTTGAAAGTCCATGCTGCACCGATCAAAATAAGTGGTAGTCTAAAGCGGCTAAGTCCGGTGGATATAGCGGGTGGGGTAGGACGTTCTATTTAACGTATTACAAATAGTTTTTACACATTTTGCAACACTGAGCCCAGCATTTATCACATTAAACAATGTTTTAGAGCAAAACACCATTTTTCCGTTCAGTTTAACTCGTTTTAACATATTAAAAATTAAAATCTCCAAATGTAGAAGAACGTCTGTCGACCCTTCACACCAAATCATGTGGATAAAAATGCTATCCTCTCGCCACAATTTTTACATCGTTGGTTGGACATTTACCTCCACCGACCGTATGCCACGTCATCTTTTCTCGTCGTTGGCGTTACATGTTTAGTTGGTTGCCAGAATTTGGGGGTTTAACTACTTTTTAAAACAATGCAATTTGGACGGAGAGGCCCTAATGTCCTTGTGTTAAGTAGTAATAATATAAAATTTTAATGTTTTCCTGGTTCAGCTCCTGTATAAGGTTTCAATAGCACGAAAAGTATAAAGGAGGAAGGGGATAGCAAAAAAAATATTTAGCAGCACTATTTTCTAATACGCTTTCCCACTTTAAAAACCCAGAGGTTGCCAACCTGTTGATCGCGAGCTACCGGTGCTCGCGAAGACAATTTCGATAGTTCACGGCTATTCACAATCCAGCTAATGCATAACATAGTTATAGTAAAATAAATATTGTACCTCGAAAATGAGATTTCCATTATTGTATTAAAAAAGTTTAGATAGCTCTCTCTATTTGAATATTATTAAAGTAACTCAATATATTGAAAAAGTTGGCGAGCCCTGGTCTATACCAACAAAAGTATTAGTAACTCTATCTGTTAGCAAAATCGACATTATTAGCCGAAACACAAGATTGACTGAAGAATTTGACAAAATGTCCCATCCTTATTTTCCGGAAGTGCTGTGTCAGTTGCTTTTGATACCACCAGCCCATTAGCAGTATCTCTTTTTGTATTTTTTATGTATTTTTTTGATCTTATAACATTGTATGAGGAGGCGAGGCCAATCGCCAGCTATGAAAATTCCCTATAGATCAAAATATCGTGCCTTGGCTTCGGGTGAGGGGTAAATATGCAGGGTGTGAATAGAGAGAAATATTTGAGGTTATATTCGACGCAATTAACTTTCTACCCCATCCGGTATATAACACAGACTTTACGCCATTAGATTTCCGACTTGTCTGTTTGTAATTATTAGCTCACACCAAAATTTCAAAATTAATCCAATAAAAATATGTCATTTTAAATAAATTTAATTTTCTTATGTGGATATTAGAAAAACTCAACATGATGTTCGACAGAAAATATCCAAGACAGAAGAAAACTACCCGTAAATAATACAAATCTTCGAAAGTTAATTTCTTCGAACTTCTAAAGTTATCTAGCGAGATGCCACAATTTGAGGCAGGAGGAATAGATCAGTTTTTATATTGAAACCTTCAGTGTGAAACAGAGATGATTCAATCAATTCTAATCAATATATTTGAATAATTTCCTGTAGATGCTAACATCATTAGCAAAACGTACGTGAAAAAATTAAAAACAAGTGTTTGGACTATTTTATTTGGTTCTATACTGAAAGATATTTATATAAGAATACCTAAATGATCTAGAACCACAGGGGCTTTTAAACACATAATTTCTACCATCTTTAAAAGAACTTACCTTGAGAGGCATTCACATGGAAAAGCTGCATTACAGCAAATAGTACAGATATCCATTTAATCTGAGTAGTAGCCATTTTACACTAACTATGGCTAAAAGAATAGAACAGTTCTAGCCCACTTTTTGGAAGTTTATTCACTGGTCTGTTTGGAAAAAATAATTTTGTTTATATAGTCTTTTAATGACATTATTTTTTGATAACAAACTTGACGGGTTGATTGGCTTTTTTAAATATCAAAATGATTCACACCAAGAATATTATTAGAAATTAGTACAAATAAAATAGTAATTAGAAATTAATTTATAAATTAGTCATGGTCATATTAACGAAGAAGAATTTCAGACGTTTTTATTACAATCATTTAAACACGTTTGAAGTTTCTAGCCACTATACACTTAAAATTATTCCAAATTACAAAACCCTTCTTATCATTGTGTATTTGAGGAAAATAAAAACGACTACCTCAAATTCAAAAAGATTTGCTATCTACTACAAACCTACGATCTATGATCTACTTTAAATTTCTCGGCGCACGTTTCGTTGACCATGGTAGAATCATCACGATATGATTTAATCTAATTCTAAAACTAAACACCGTTCGATTTATATTACAATCATAGCTAAGCGTTACAGTAATCACAGGTCGACATAATTTTTGTAACATGGATGGAAAACACCTTCTCACAAAAATGGCCTAGCACATCCTATTTTCAAGTACCTGTTTCTCCTTTATATTATAGGGCTATTGAAATTATTTGTACCTGACTTTAGAGTACAAAGGTAAGGAGTACCTTAGTACAAAGTATAATATATACTTTGTATATATATAGTATTATACAATTATATATTGTATATATATATATATATATATATATATATATATATATATATATATATATATATATATATATATATATATATATAGTATATATACATATACATATACATATACATATACATATACATATACATATACATATACATATACATATACATATACATATTCATATACATATACATATACATATACATATACATATACATATACATATACATATACATATACATATACATATACATATACATATACATATACATATACATATACATATACATATACATATACATATACATATACATATACATATACATATACATGTACATGTACATGTACATGTACATGTACATGTACATGTACATGTACATGTACATATACATATACATATACATATACATATACATATACATATACATATACATATACATATACATATACATATACATATACATATACATATACATATACATATACAGTGCTTTCATTTCAAAAGTAGCCATCTAGTTCCTCTTGAAATAATAAACACTTTTTCTCTCACATATCCTACGGCCAAATCTAACGGCTTCTAAAATATCGACACATCTCAACATTTTACCAGATAAATTAAAAAAATACGACTTCATGTTCAACATTCACTTTATTAAATTTTCAAAACGTGCTCCGTTATTAGCTAGACAATAATAGAGCTTATTTGCAAACTCTTCGCGAACATTTTCAAAAGTTTGCCGGTTAATTTACCTACAGAATCACCGTAGAATCGAGTGAAGAATGTGCTCGATGTATCGCCTCACTTATTTTTTGTCTTTTTATTAAAAACATATCAGACTTTGACATTCCCATGTAGATAGGAATTCGGCTTTCGCAAATTACTATCTGTTTACTTTTTGTGTACCATTAAATAATAGATCGTGAACCCAAACTGAAAGTTATGTGTGGTGAAGCAAAAAAAAAACTTGATGAAGAAAAAAGCGCCAGTTTTAACAAAAGAAATACAAGTTTTGTAATTATACATATACTGGGGAGGCCAGAAATCTATTGCAAATGCTAAAACTTATCTTCAAGTAAATAGTTTTGATAATTGTTGATATTAATGTTCTAGTTTTTAATACTCCCAAAAATAACAATTTATAATTTGTTCAACTAGTATTTACAAGTACAAGCACCAGTTTTATGTTATAGTGCCCCGTATATTCTAAATTTCAGATAGTATCAGTAAAATTATTGGGAAATCAATCTAAGCTTTTATCAAAATGCTTCTGTTATCTCTCCTCGTTGCAGCAAACATGAAGAAACAAGACAATCATTTTGCGATTAAAAAATAAAAGTGATTATCTCGAATACTTCTCTTCATCTTTAACAATTCTAAATGAATTTGACGATGATGAATTAATTACTTCATTGTTGATGCAAAAATGTTTTTTTCCACTGTTTACTATGAAAAAGTTACAGTCGGAGGACAGACATTACCTATTAAATGGCTAAACTACTCACAAATACTGAACTGTACGTATTGCTTACCATGTTGGTTGTTTACTACAAAAATAGCAAAAAAAAGTGGATGGGTCATTGACCTTAAAGACCTGCATATTTTGACCTGTGTAACTTTTCATCAGTGGGAAGAGACGAAAAGATTAAATGATACTCGAGATTCAGAAAAAAAGAGGAGACATTTGAATCTGGTTTTGGAGAAGCTCATTGACATAACTATGATGCTCGCAAAAATGATCTCCTTAGAGGCTGTAAAGGGCAAATACGATCCTATCATGGCGCAAAGTTTAAGTGCACCAGTAGAACATACAAAATCATGACAGAATCAAAATATAAAATCAAATTACCAGTTGTATAACTTTTCATTTTAAAACGGAACTCATTCAGAAAATACATAAAGCCCAGTATTGTTCAGTCATAATTGACACAACACAAGATCTGTATAAGAAAGATCATATTAGTTTTGTAGTACGTTAAGTCTGTTTATCTGAAGCTGTATTAGATGAACAAAGAAGTTCAGGGGACGACTTGATGCTCTCAAAACTTCTGGATAGCTATCCAGTTTATATTTTTAATTGTGCCCGCCCCTCGCCTTGCTGATTTCTTGCCGGAAGCCCTAAATTTATAGATCCGGTGCTCTTAACAACTAGAGAACGAGCTGTATGAAATAAAATCAGGTAAGAACAACAAGCAATCCCAAAAATAAAACTGGGTAAAACAGATAATATTGTATAATACCAACATATTATGAAAGATATGGGAGGAAAAAAATAATGAACAGTTAACAAGGTTCTTTAATAAGATGTGGTCGGATAAAATAATTTCAAAGAAATTGTAAATGGGTATACTGTTGTCCATCTTTAAAAACATTGATCAACATGAATTAACAAACTATACGGGAATAACAATGCTGAGTATTGTAACCAACATATACAAAAGGATATTAGAAGAAAAAGAAAGTAAATAGGAAATGTAAACTTGAGAATTCACAGAATTTCAGAAAGCGTATGCATATAAGATAACATGTTTATTTAAAAACAGATAATAAAAAAATGAAAACATGAATAATTTGAGATAACCTTATAGGTTCGTCAATTTCTTAAATGACGGATGCGTTTGTTGGCACGGCAGTGCACGGAATGCGAAGGACCCGTCGCCAGCACCAAAGTTCAAAAGAACCAGTGCGCTTGAGGTCTTGTTTTTAGTGGTGCATCTTTCAGCGGAATATACCAATTCTGGAAAAACTAATGTTTTTAGAATCTGTTTCTTTGTGTTCTGAATTATATCCCTATCCCTTCAGATCTTCTGGAGACTTCGCATTGTATTTCTTACTAGGTTGCATCTTCTTTAGACTTTATGAATGTTACCACCTCCATTCAGTATTAAACCCCCAAGACCTGCGAGTTGGCTTACTATCTTAAATTGCCTTATTTGACTGATGTTATCATGGACATGTTGTTGTGCACGGAATGCGAAGGACCTGGCGCCAGCACCAAAGTTCAAAAGAACCAGTGCGCTTGAGGTCTTGTTTTTAGTGGTGCATGTTTCAGCGGGATATACCAATTCTGGAAAAACTAATGTTTTTACTATCTGTTTCTTTGTGTTGTGGGTTATATCGCTATCCCTTCAGATCTTCTGCAGATTTCGCATTGTATTTCTGACCAGGTCGCATCTTCTTCAGACTTTATGAATGTTACCACCTCCATTCAGTATTAAACCCCCAAGACCTGCGAGTTGGCTTACTATCTTAAATTGCCTTATTTGACTGATGTTATCATGGACATGTTGTTGTGCACGGAATGCGAAGGACCTGGCGCCAGCACCAAAGTTCAAAAGAACCAGTGCGCTTGAGGTCTTGTTTTTAGTGGTGCATGTTTCAGCGGGATATACCAATTCTGGAAAAACTAATGGTTTTACTATCTGTTTCTTTGTGTTGTGGGTTATATCGCTATCCCTTCAGATCTTCTGTAGATTTCGCATTGTATTTCTGACCAGGTCGCATCTTCTTCAGACTTTATGAGTGTTACCACCTTCATTCAGTATAAAAGCCCCAAGATAGGCGAGTTGGCTTACTATCTTAAATTGCCTTATTTGACTGATGTTATCATGGGCATGTTGTTGTGCACGGAATGCGAAGGACCTGGCGCCAGCACCAAAGTTCAAAAGAACCAGTGCGCTTGAGGTCTTGTTTTTAGTGGTGCATGTTTCAGCGGGATATACCAATTCTGGAAAAACTAATGTTTTAACTATCTGTTTCTTTGTGTTGTGGGTTATATCGGTATCCCTTCAGATCTTCTGGAGATTTCGCATTGTATTTCTTACTAGGTCGCATCTTCTTCAGACTTTATGAGTGTTACCACCTTCATTCAGTATAAAAGCCCCAAGATAGGCGAGTTGGTTTACTATCTTAAATTGCCTTATTTGACTGATGTTATCATGGGCATGTTGTTGTGCACGGAATGCGAAGGACCTGGCACCAGCATCAAAGTTCAAAAGAACCAGTGCGCTTGAGGTCTTGTTTTTAGTGGTGCATGTTTCAGCGGGATTAACTATCTGTCTCTTTGTGTTGTGGGTTATATCGGTATCCCTTCAGATCTTCTGGAGATTTCGTATTGTATTTCTTACTAGGTGGCATCTTCTTCAAACTTCAGATAGGCGAGTTGGCTTACTATCTTAAATTGCCTTATTTGACTAATGTTGTCATGGGCATGTTGTTGTCTTGACAGTCGATGAGCATTATTTTCGTGTTCTTCTAGTTTATTTCTAGTATCTAAAGATTGCTTTCATTCTTTATTTTTTGATAATTAACGTGAATTTCTCGACCCACCTCGCAATACGTGTAGTATCATCGGCATATCTTACGTCAGTCATGTTAATGCAGCCGATACTGATAATATGTCTTTTAAATTCGACGGTTTTTTAATTCTTGATTAAAACACAGGTGGTATTGTGAATTTGCTTAGGTCTAGTCTCATTTCAGAAGTGTAATGTATGACATTCATAAAAATGGAGTCCTACATAATAGAACAACGTGTTGAATTGTTTTATGAAAATGATATATGTATGTGATATTTACAGTTTGCGTAATCATCCATCTGAAAGCACTATCAATCGAAATTTCAAGAAACTGAAGAACAATTTATAGTCGTTCACAACAGCATATTGATTTGGTACGTGAAAGTGTTGCTGAGGATTCAGATAAATCCATTAGTCGACGTCCACAACAATTTGGACTCAGTAAATCCACAACATAGAATAAGGTTCAAATTTTGTTTTGTTTGATCTCAAAAATCATGGTGATAATTAACATCACCACCAATTAAGGCCACCAAGACCATGCGATTTACACTGATGGACTGTTTTCTTTGAGATAACACGAAAAGCCAAGTCTATAAGAACAATCCACAATCGATTCCTGAACTAAAGGATGAGATTATTCGAGTCATTGGTGAGATACGGCCACAGTCTTGCTAAAATATCATCCGAAATTTTGACAAAATAGTGAACGTCTCTGAATCTGCAAGAGGTGCTTCAATTATCAATAAAAAGATTTTGATATTGACGCAAATTCTGTGTTTCATTCAAAAATTTCAAAAACCATTCAATTTGAAAGAACTTTTACCGCCCGTCCAATTCCCGAGAGCTCGACCATGATATATTCACCATAATCACCGTTGAATAAAATTGGCGATAGGATGCGTCTTGGTCTTGTATCTTTACTAACGCAAATTAATTTTTTTTGATCATCAAATTAAGCCAGTTAGATGATCTGAAACGCCTATAACGCTATCTATAGGTTTGAGAACACCAACTAGCAAATAACTAAGGCCGTTCTCGATTAATTTAGTAAGATCATTTTAATTCCTTTTCAGTAATTTGCCAAAAAATTTAATGTTCCTAAAAGGGTTAATTTATCGACTTTATGGCAGTATCTGCGATTTTATTCCATGCACAACTTCTGTCTTTGGTTACTAAATATGGTTATATTATATTTCGTCGATAAAACACCCTACATTTAAATAGGTCAGTTACCTGTTGCACGTCTCGAATTCTAATAACTTGAAATTAAAAATTGTTAATTATTTCTCTGTATATACTCTTGTAACCCCTTGCCCTTGAATGTAAAAATCATTAACACTTCGTAAAACCCACGCTCCATTCACGTTAAAGACAAGTCAATTAATTTAAAACTAATTTATAGTTCATTGACACACATGTATATTTAAAAATAGTGAGTTTTTATATTAACATTGTAGAAGAAATGTGAATATACAGGGTGTCCACTATTTAATAGTACACAGCAAAACTGCAGATTTTTTGTATAAAAATAATTCGATTTAACTCAACTTATCTTAGTCCAAAAGTTAATACTAACCAAGATACAGAATGTTAAAGTTATAGTTTTAATTTCAATTTTCGTCAATAAATGTCTAAAAAAGTATCTTTCTTGAACAAAATTTGGTAGTGGGGGGTTTTTTAAGATGAGAAATTTAAATGTCTTGAAAATTTGTATGTAGATTGTAGAGGGCGCTGTCTGCGACACTTTTCTACGTTTAAAGGGTCACAACTTTTTTGCCCCTTAGCGTGTTCGCATTCTTAGTGAAAATATTATTTTGTCCATCTTTTTTAGGTATACCTTTCAATTATCGCTTCGACTTACCGTTTTGTAGCTATCTGCGTTAAACTTCTTTTAAATTGCGCTTTTGAAATGTAACACTTTTCTTAGAGTAGATTAAAACAAATACATCAAGGCGACTTTTGCATTGATAGTTAGTCTTAATATTGTGAGTATTTAAATAGTTAAAATAGTTTAAAATAATAATAATAATAATTTTAATAGGCAGGGGGCAGATACTCCGCAGAAGGCGGATAATCCGCTTGGTGAGTGGCGCCACCACCTTCCCGAGCTGAGAGGAGTAAACCTCTGAATGAATGGCACAGAAGCTGAATGGCACAGGGTTAGAGTGTCTCGAACGATGTCTCCGAATACCTAGCGCTCTCCGGTAGTAAATAGCTTTCCTAAAGTAAATCGGGGCTCTGCCTTGGGTGACCGTTTTTCCCTTGAACCCAATTTTTTTTTTATGGAGACTGAAACAAATAATGGTGTTATACCAAATGTTCCATTAAGGATGGATCGCGGCCGTATCTTGAAAACTATTTATCCCACAGCTTTGGAGAAAAAAAATTGTACTAAAAATGATCATGAGAAATTCACCAAAAATATTTTTAAGCTTCTAAAACGACCGCAAGAGGGCGTGACGAGCTAAACAGTTGTAAAAATATTTTTTTTTGTGTATTTTCAAGTGTTAACCGAGTAAGAAAAATTCTCAGTTATAATTAGCAAACTATCTCCTACAACTTTGTTTTAAGACATTTTGTCGTAATTTCACGAATAGAAGGGTGGGGGGGAGTTTTACCTATTGAGATAAAAAGTCGTCTAATGTCCGTTTGCCTTAACCGATTTTCCTCAATTTGGATTCATTTAAAAGGTAATTGCTGGGACAATCAGATAATCTGGGAGATAAAGTATTTAGTTTATAAATGAAACCACGAGGTGGCGTTACATTCAACAATAGTTTTTTTGAAGTTTTGTTCAGTTTTTTCAAATGGAATGGTACAGCTTTTACTACATGGCAAAAACGGTAACACTTTAACGGCAACAATTTTATTTAAAATTTAAAATTATCTATTCAGTATCAATCATCATAAATGTTCTAATCCTGACCTTGATAATATATTCTAATTTAATTACATAAGCGGAAAAAATGCCTTTCCCCAATTGTTGCATTTTCTCTTTTGTGATGCTTAAATACTACTTGACAGAATATTGAAATCAGTCATTAATAAATATACCTACTTTTTCTTTTAAACACAATACACAGTACATTACACAAAGAGTGTAAGAAGGGAACCATAGAAACAAACAAAAACAGTCAAATTAACTTGTCAGTTTTGAAATGCATTACATTTTCAACATTGCATCTATTGATTATTAATAATTATTATAATAATATCTAACAATGCTTTTGACGAATAACGAGGCCTTTAAACACGCTCCAAATTAATATGGCACGAAGAATTTGGACCAGCCCTAAGCCTGGGTAAAGTGTGAAGGAAGGCAAACATTAGGTTAATATTTTTTTTAACTTAATGCAGGTAGTAGTGAAATAATAACTGATTTTTTCAGAAAAATCGAATTATCTCTTGACATGTCAGAGATATCGATTTCGGGTTTTCACTGGATGATTCCTCTTTAAATTACCTTTCTTGCCATGTAGTAAAAGCAATACCATTCCGTTTGAAAAAACTGAACAAAACTTCAAACAAACTATTGTTGAATGTAACGCCACCTCGCGATTTCATTTATAAACTAAATAATTTATCTCACAGATTATCTGATTGTCCCAGCAATTACCTTTTAAATGAATCTAAATTGAGGAAAATCGGTTAAGGCAAACGAACATTAGACGACTTTTTATCTCAATAGTGATGACCCCCACCTCTCTATTCGTGAAATTACGACAAAATGTCATAAAACAAAATTGTAGGAGACAGTTTGCTAATTATAACTGAGAATTTTTCTTACTCGGTTAACACTTTAAAATACACAAAAAAAATTATTTTTAAAAATGTTTAGCTCGTCACGCCCTCTTGCGGTCATTTTAGAAGCTTAAAAATATTTTTGGTGAATTTCTCATAATCATTTTTAGTACAATTTTTTTCCCCCAAAGCTGTGGGATAAATAGTTGTCATGATACGGCCGCGATCCATCCTTAATGGGACACCTGGTACAAGGCGGTAGGGTTTTGCGGACAAGAACCCTTCGGAACTGTCGGCAGAATTTGTCCGGGGTTGGTGAATCTGGAGCGAGTAACAGTTCCCAACTCTATGGCACCACAAGAATGGCAACAAAAAAGGTACCCGAGCAACAATTTGAAAATCAAAGACTCGCACCACCGAGCACTTTATCACAGTGCAGAATGCAGATTAATAATAAAATTGAGGACGGAAATGTCCCGGTACTTGCTGGCTCGCCCCCCATAATGAGGGCTGCCAATAGAACTGAACGCACTCCACGTATCAGATGGACACGCGAAATGAATATTGAGGTAATGCGTACCTACTATTACGTGAACCAGTGCGGAGATAAGCCGCTTCCTGGATGGAGAAATGCACTCTATCAAGAATATAAGAAGAGGTTCCCTGAAACTCGGCTGTCGGACAAAGCTTAGCCGACGGTAAAAATATAATTTTAAATGAAAAGAATCTCACCGAAACAGAACTAATGAATGTCAAGAGAGAAGTTGGTAATGAATTACACCAGAACGTTACATATCAGCAACATGAAGAAGATAACATAGGCGTCCTCACCTTAACCACAGAGGTCCAGCCTATAGAACAAACTCCTAATTTTCCACCGGAAGTCTCACCATCTAGCAATGAGGAAGTGACCTTACAACAGAACGTGTCTAATGTACGAGAGAAGTTTTACAGTAATTTGGCCCATTTTATTGGATCAAATCCACTAAATAGACCAAAAATTCCAATTCTGCGAAATATTACAAAAGCTCGTATTACTCTAATGCAGATCAATACAGTTCTGGAATCACATCTGGCTGGGATACTAGATCTGTGTGATATACATCTTGCGTTGTACTGTGCAGCAGTGACTGCGATCGAAATTTCAGGCCAAAAAACATACACCCCCAGTGCGAGCAGGCATAATTTCCAGAAAAATACGCCTGCCTGAAAACACGCCTTGAAAACAATATCGATGATTTCCGGAGGAAAGTCGACGTCATCTCAGAATACCTTTCTGGTAATCGATCAAGTAAAGTAACGAAAAAAAAAACAAAAACAATTTCCAATAAATCTGGTATTGGCTTCGACGATCCAAACTTTTCCGAAAAATTATTGGATCTTAAAGATCGATTTAGACAGAAAGCTAAATCTAAAGGGGCTAGGCTAGCAAGATATAACGAGCTACAAAAACGAAAGCACCAAAATTCAGTATTCATAAATAGCCAAAAGAAATTTTATAGAGAGCTCGAACAAGGCAGTAACAGGTCAGAACTTAAGAATGTGGACATGTCTTCCTTTGCAGAATATTGGCATTCGGTTTGGAAAAGATCAGATGACTATGAAAAATCGACACCTTGGATTAAAACAATTGAACAGCACACAACTGCTCTTCCAGAAATGGAGTTTAACGATTTCACGGGGAATCACATTTGCACCGCCGTCAAGAAAACTCATAACTGGAAAGCTCCTGGACCAGATGGACTACATAACTTCTGGATTTAAAACTTTACGGCGGCCCACCGCCCACTTGCTAGTGCATTTAAAGAGGTAATGATAAATCCTGATACTTTCTCGAATTTTTTAATGGAACGCAATACATATCTTCTATGCAAAAAGGATGATGCTAAGCAACCCAATAACTACAGACCCATCACATGTCTGTCAGTATTTTATAAATTGTTGACAGCCCTAATAAATGAAAAAATTTACAAACGTTGTGATGAAAACAATATTTTTAAAGAACAGCAGAAAGGATGTATAAGAGCAAGTATGGGATGCAAGGAACAGCTAACGATCGATGCTGTAGTTCTCGAACAAGCGCGGAAAAGACAACGCAACCTTAACATCTGCTATATAGACTACAGGAAAGCCTTCAATAGTGTTCCACACGATTGGTTACTAGAAGTCCTGAAGACTTCTTTTTATAATATTAATGGGATAATAAATGAATGGGGAAATTGAAAACAAATCTCTTCATCGATCAACAATGCATTACAACTGCCAATATCGAGAGAGGAATTTTTCAGGGAGATTCCCTTTCTCCAGTTTGGTTTTGTGTAGCCCTAAACCCTATGTCTACATAACTGAACAACAGTAATATAGGATATAAACTAAACATGACGAATCCACGAAAGCTCTCGCACCTACTATATATCAATGACCTTAAACTCTACGGAGAAACTAGAGAAAAACTAAACTCCTTAATAAAAATGGTCCAAGAATTTAGTAGGGATATCAAGATGTCATTCGGACTTGATAAATGCTCTACCATTAGCATTCAGAAAGGAATAGTCAATAATCAACATTCAACACGCTGTAACATACAACAACTGGCACCAGAAGAATCCTATAAATATTTAGGTATATCTCAAAACGAGAAATTTAACCACAACCAGTTAAAGAAAGACTTTTCTACTATGTACGAAAAGAGGCTTACAAAACTTTTAAATACCAAACTTAACAGTGGAAATCTGATTAGAGCGATCAATGGATGGGCAGTGCTAACTCTGACCTATTCCTTTGGTATTGTTAAATGTTCAGAAACAGACCTTAATGGACTGGATAGATCAACACGTCGAACATTGACAAAATTCCCATGTCTGCAGCCAAATTCATCTATAAAGCGACTGTACATTCCAAGAAAGTTGGGAGGCAGAGGCCTCGTGAACATTAAGAACCTTTGTCTGAACCAGGAGAGTAAGATGAGAGAACGCTTCATTAATTCAAGCAGTACGCTAATGAAGTTGGTTGCTAAGAAGGACCGGGGTTTCACCCCGCTGAACCTAGATAAATTGAATTTTGTTGATGGTAGAACATCACTTGCGGATTGTGTCCGTGAATGGAAACAACAGACACTACATGAACGGTATCCAAAGTCACTCGAGGATGATACCATTGATGGACCATTGTCTGTAAAATGGCTGACCGGTGGACTGTTGTACCCAGAAACAGAAGGTTTTGCGACATCTATTCAAGATAAGGTAGTAAGAACACGGAACTATGAAAAGCATATACTACACATGGAAGTTGTCGACAGATGTAGGAAGTGTGGTATAGTGGGGGAAACGATTGAACCCCTTATCGGTTGGTGCGCAGTTCTAGCCCCTAATGCTTATTTAGGAAGACATAATCAGCTGGCGAAAATTATACATCAGCAAATTGCATAAAAGTACTCTCTATTAGATAACGCGCCTGCTCCATATTATAAGTACTCATCTTCTCCCGTATTGGAATCATCTGATTCAATACTATACTGGGACAGACCAATCACAATTGATCGAACGGTCGAATATAATAGATCAGACATTGTTCTAATTAGTAAAAAGGAGAAAAGGGCTTTTATAATTGATATCGCAGTGCCACTCTCTCATAATATCAGGAAAACCGAGTTGGAGAAAACCACTAAGTATAAAAACCTTGCGTACGATTTGAAAAACCAGTGGAAACTGCATAAGGTAGAGATAGTGCATTTCGTTATATCCACCGAAGGCCTAATAAGTAAGAACTTTTCAAAAAATTTCAAAAACCTTGGTATCTCAAAATCGATTGCCATAGTAGGACAACGTACAGTACTCTTGCAGACATGCCACATTGTTCGTAAAATTTTATGCTAAGT
Organism: Cosmopolites sordidus; assembly: GCA_031761425.1. Lineage (NCBI taxonomy): Eukaryota > Metazoa > Arthropoda > Insecta > Coleoptera > Curculionidae > Cosmopolites > Cosmopolites sordidus. The sequence continues at coordinate 152,752 of JARFXV010001900.1, read as the reverse complement.
GAGAGGAGTTGAATTGCTTTCTCATTTTGGCATTGTAATATAGACCAGCTTAGGCTGGGATGCTGAGTTCAGAACGAGAATTTTAATACACTATAGTAAAATAGTTTTTGAAAGATTTTCACTTAAGTCAAGAACAATGCCCCACTTAAGTCAATTAAATGCCCAGACATAAATTGTTTTCGAATGAAGAGATGCAAGATATGATAGGCATATACGCGCAAGAAAATTTTAATAGACGCCGGTCTCATCGAAGATATTTGAAAACGTATCCATGACGAAGTCAGCCGGATTTTAAGATTTCCAAAAATCTCGAGGACAAACTGGGTGAAACAGGTTCTTTTCGACCGAAACGAGATTCCGCAGGTCGTCGGAAGACTCTAACCACCGAACCGGAAGAAGAAATTGTAGTTCGCGTAACCGAAAACGCTGAAGTAATTACAAGACATACAAGGCATTGCTCTGGGAGTTGGGGTAGGCAAGACCACCGTTTGTAAAATTGTTCACGAGGAGGGACTGTATCCGTTTCACTTCCGACTGCACAGAATCTATTGGAAGCTGATTTGCCAGCCAGACTGGAATTTGTTAGTTTCTGTCATACCCAGAAACTGTCAACCCCATGTTCTTAAAAAAATATTGTTTACAGAGGAAGCAACGTTTACACGTAGAGGTGTATTCAATTTTAGAAATAAACATGCGTGAGATTTAGAAAATCCACACTTATTAGTATCCGAACGCCATTTCCAACACGAATTTAAAATTAAGGTTTCATGTGGTCTTATTGGTGATTATTTAATGATTATGGTGATTATGTAATAACACAATGGTCCATTCGAATTACCACATAGTTTAAACAGCGAACTATATCTTAATTTTCTTCAAACTCACTTACCTGAATATTTAGATTAGATTTAAAGATTAGAATATTCCTCTAGAACTAAGACAAGAACAAAGGGAAAGCAAACACAAATGTTATGTTTAAAAAGCGCTATTTAAACCGGTGCAATGAACAATTTAAACGCAGATATCAAAAAAACGGTAACTCGGAGCGATATTTACAAGGTATACCTTTTTTACGTAAAAAAAGTGAATAAAATAATATTTTTATTAAAAACGCGACTACACTGAATTGCAAAAAAGTTGTAACCTTTTAAATGAAGAAAAGTGTCGCAGACAGCGCTCTCTACAATTTACATAAAAAATTTCAGGTAATTTAAATGTCTTATCTTAAAAAACGTCCCACTACCAAATTTCGTTCAAGAAAAATGCTATTTAAGAAAGTTATTGACGATAACTGAAAATAAAATTATAAGTTCAACGCCCTGTATCTTGGTTACTATTAACTTTTGAACTAAGATAAGTTAGGTTAAATCGCAATATTTTTAGTCGACAAATTTGCAGTTTTACTGTGTACCATTAATAAGGGGACACCCTGTATAAGGTCTGGGACAAAAAGATCGGACATCTCCAGTTTTTTGCTTGTTAATTTTAAATTTTTCTTCTATGTTATTTATGGATTCTTGTCAGTTAGTTAGTCATATCGATGATAAATGTTGCATCTGAAATATTTGCAAATAGTAGTTTTAACGTGGGTCAAAACGATAGGGCACTTTTGATTTCCCTATAATATCTTGATTGAAAACATTTGTAAGTATAGATTAATAACCTGTAAACCCCTTTCTTTATCTAAATCTAATCATTCGTTTGGAAAGAGTTTCGCAAAGACGCCTGATAATATTTTTGTATGACATACTCCTACGTATTGACTCCAACCTATACATCGTACAATTTCTGAAATAAAAATTATTCGCTTATGCATTTGCAAACTGGTTTTTTTCTCACTAGGCTTTAAATGTGGTAAGAACGATGTAAAAATGCGCAAAGACATTGGGTCTCCTATCTTTTAGTCCTGGCAAAAACAATGGGTGTCCTAATAATAAAATTGTCTCATTTGAAAATAATGATGTATAAAACTATGTGTTATTTTTATCACAATACATGTATCTCTTTAATGATCCTTGAATGACACGATAACGTGGTTGGACACGTGGTTAACAACATATTAGCGCAAGTTATTATATTATTTAAAAATATTTTCAGATTAAAAAGATTACGAAAGGTACATGGGTAAGAAACTAATATAAGGTTAAATACATATAATAAACAAATCTAATTATAAACCTAGAGTATCTTTCACTTTAACATTAAATTAGTTTTAGATATAGATATATATCTATATATGTAGTGTTAGATTTTCTTGGACTGCGTCCAATGAGACAGCAGTAGCCGAGTGTCATCACACACCCAACCGTTGGATTCCACAATCCCATGTGGAACCCACAACAACCTGCGTCCCCGCCTAAATGAACATTTTTGTGGGTTGCTTGACCGGGAAGAAGCCCCACCTATCTCTTCAACTGGATGACATATGTTTCGTCTCTCGAGGTTCAGACTCATCAGGGCGCCGACATATACCATACCATCAAGAATAGGAAGACCCTATCCACAGCCAACAACCCATGTTTTCAACCAACCAACAAAAGTATTCATTCAGGCGGAGACGCAGGTTGTTGTGTGTTCTACATGAGATTGTGGAACCCAACGGTTGGGTATGAAATGACACTCAGCTACTGCTGTCTCATTGGGCGCAGTCCAAGAAAATCTAACACTACATATATATATATATATATATATATATATATATATATATATATATATATATATATATATATATATATATATGTATATATATATATATATATATATATATATATATATATATATATATATATATATATATATATATATATAATATATATATACCCGGAAGTCGCCACTTACTTCTATATTTGAAGTGAAACACCCGGTATATTAATTAATTTTTAGATTTGTCAGAAAATTTCATGATGATTTCCACCAGGTTGTCCATTTTTGGATTTCTGAAAAAACTTCATGATGAGTTCCACCAGGTTAAATATCTTGATTCTTTTGCAATCTTTGAAAGATGTAAACTTATTTTCAATACTGCTCCCTTTACCCATTTTCGACTGGTGGTAAGCGCTTCATGGTTAGACGGAAGCACACGTTTAATCAAATCCACATTTACAATTCATTTATCGCATACAGAGTGTTCAAAATGTGATGACCAATTACATTATTTTCAAAGTTGAAAAAGTTGGTTGTTTCAAATGTGACACTCTATATATTATTCGGATGCAGAATTTGATTCTACATGGATTCGCTATAACTTTCCCTATACTTATATATATATATATATATATATATATATATATATATATATATATATATATATATATATATATATATATATAATTACTCGTATAAACGTACTTTACGTGTCCGTTCATTTCAAATCAAGACAAGTACCTCCCAGCACCAGTTTCTGCCCTAACAACCGTCATCAGCTGGGCTCGAGTCTAGCCGCCATCAACATGGCTGGTTGACTTAGTCTGTTTCTAATCGTTTCTTATCAGTTGTCTCCTTGCGTTAGACTCTAGCCCAGTACTTGTCTTGATATATATATATATATATATATATATATATATATATATATATATATATATATAATTTTTAATATTATTATTTTTTTATTTATTAGGAATTTTGGTCAATTTCAATTTTTTTTATTGCTTTCTTAACATTTCAGTTTAATAATAAACCATCTTCAGAACAACTCAATATCTAATTAAATAATTAATTTCCTAAACTTTTTAAATATGTTTTTTTCTTCAATTTCAATTTTTTTCTATTGGAAAATTGAAAAAAAATCATTTTATTTAAAAATTATAGGAAATTAATTGTTTAATTAGATATTGGGTTATACTTTTTTCTTTATTTAGGGTTGTCACCGCGATCAATACAAGATAATAACAAATACAACATAAGAACGACATTTAAAACAAAAAAAAATTCTTAGATCTCTATTAACAAAAACTAAACCAAACAACACACAACAAAATACCAAAAATGTGGCTTATAAAATTTCCTGCTAATGTGGCAAATTTAGAAAGGGCGATTTAAATAAATCTAGAATTGAACACGCATGGGAATCGGGTCATAAAATCAATTGGAATAGTTCCAAAACGGTATTAAAAGAATCAGTAACAAAATACAGAAGATTAAAAGAAATCGCTATAATTAATTTAATTAAAAATAACTGTATTGCTTTGTCTTCGGTAGATTTAAATTCAATATGGTTCCCGATTCCCGATAAAATACAATTAAAAACATTTAAGAATTTCAATAAATAATCACAATTACGCGGTATTATATTCTAAATAAAACAAAATAGTTAAAATATTTACTATTCATATATTGATTAAACTTATTCACTTTGTAGGGTAGTTTAAACATAGGTTAGAGAGAGAGAGAGAGAGAATTTCGAAATAAGGCCGACCCGACATCTTTTCGCGGCCATTCTCGTTAAAGGTATGTTAGGGAACATACAAGAACCATATAAACAAGATAGTCACTTAGGACTAATGATTAGAATAGTACGAGTGTGTACAGAACATACACTGCCGGACAAAACATATCAGGTAATTATATAAATAAAACGGGAGTGTGTGTATAAAGACGAAACATGGGTTAGTAAGTGGGAGTAGTATAAACAGAGGTTGTATATGAAAAGACGAAGCAGAAACAAACGGTAACGTGCAGAAACGAATAGTAAACAAAATAGTAATGACTAGCCTAGAACATTGCGGTATGTTATCAGTAATAAATTTTTTGGAAAAGGTTCAAGGATATAAGAAAGTTTTTCAGGAGTCCAAAACTGTTTACCGGCAGAATTTGCTCTAGACTCCTACCAAGACGATGGTAGGCTCTGAGGGCATTTAGTTCAATGCACTCTAAGAGAATGTGTCCGGGGAATGTCCCTATTCATCAAGTGACCGTGAGAAAAAAGACAGTGACCTATTTTTAGGCAAAGCCATTTTACGCAATCAGGTCTGTTGGAGAAGGTAGGAAATGAATCAGAAAAGAACTCACGTTTTACAGTGCACAATTTGTTACCATTTGTGGCTCCCAAATCCCAATTAGATTGAATCTTGGTCCTGACCTTTGTCAAAATGTCCCTGCAGATATCTTTATAGCAGAATATCCTGGGAATTGGAGTACCAGACGAGGAGCCCCGGGCTGCAAGAACATCAGCGCGCCCATTTCCCTTGATGCCCACGTGGCTAGGGATCCAGAGGAAATCAACAGAAACCTGTCGCGAGAGCAAATTTTGTAGAATCATAGGTATACATGACACCAATGGTATATGGGAGGTACCACGTTCTAGGCTCTGGAGTGCTCCCAGTGAGTCACAACATATTAGCCACCGGGGAAATGAGGAATTCTGGATAATCCTCAAGGCTTCCCGGATAGCATGCAGCTCGGCCGTGAGAATTGAATAAAAGGGGGGGAGTATGAAGTATCGCTCAGTGTCGTCATTGTGAACAAAGCCGCTGCCCACCCCATCTATGGATTTGGAGCCATCCGTGTACACGAATTGATAGTCTAGGTATTTATTCAAACGCTCGGAGAAGAAGGATCTAATGGAGGAGTGAGCGTAATTATGTTTATTATATCGTAGTAGGGAGCAATCCACATTGACTTGTGTAACCAGGGGGGGAAACGGGGGAGTGACCTAAGCTTCGAAATCGGGAAAATGTAAATGGTAGTTTGTAGCTAAACGAGCGAAACGGTGATTGGCGCCGCAGTTTCGGTTATGTGTTTCCATATTGTTTGGATTGAAGTATGTTGAGAATTTGTCGCGTAGATGAAGGTTTTGTCTGAACTTTAGTGAAGACAGATATTTAAAGAGGATACTATGGCGCCAGTGTTCCAGGGGTTCTATCTCAGCGAGACAATGCAAGCTGGTGGTAGGACTCGATCTGAAGGAGCCGAGTTTCAGTCTGATGGTAGAATTTTGAACGACGTCCAACTGCCTAATGTAGGATGCAGAAGCAGAGGAATATGCAACGCATCCGTAATCTAGTTTGAATCTTATAAGTGATTTGTGTAAATGTAAAAGGGTGGGCATGGATGATCCCCATCTCGGATGTGAAGCCCATTTGAGAATTCTTAGTGATCGGTTACACTCTGTCCTAAGTCGAGTGATATGATCTCTCCATGAAAGTCTAGCATCAAAGGTGAGACCTAGGAAGCGAAGGGACGGTGCTGATATAATAGGAGTTCTAGTCATGGACAGGGTATGTAAGCGAGGACAATGCATTCTGGACTGACTTAGATTTCTGAGGACAGAAAATGAAGCCGGTAAGACGGTACTATTCTTCGAGTCTTCTGAGGCAACCTTGTATCTTCCTTTCCGCAATCCTTCGTGTTGAGGAAGGAACGTATATTAAGAGATCATCAGCATATAGTCTGTATTTCACATCAGTTCCGATATATTGCCCAATTCCGTTAATGGCGATGTTAAAAAGTAAGGGGCTTAATACGGAACCTTGAGGAACACCATTGGTCAGCGGAAATCGCCTGGGGACCGTGTCGCCAAATCGTACGCGAAAGAATCTGTTTGAAAAAATGTGGAACGCTTCACAATTTTGCGTGTCATCCTTGCGCAGGGGCCATGCTAATCTTCTCTGTATCGTTCCAATTTTAGTATCTGTATCGCCGAAACGAATACAAACATAGGTTAGAAATTTCTTATAGGTAGGCTGACAGTGGTTCAAGGATATGTTGTGGTACATGTTGTTTTTCTAGTGGGTAGACCTTAACAGGAGATTTCCACACTTCGATTATAAAAGTTTTCCACTCAAAACAAAAGGTTTAGGTTAGGTTTAGGACGCCATTATTTGGAGAATATCTGGCTGGTTATGCATTAGAGTTAGTTATCAGCCAGATTTATTTATATTTGCAAATATTAAATCAAAACTCTAATGTGGTGGTTTGTAAAATATGTAAGGCGAAAAATCGCCATCGTTTTAAAAATACTAAAAATCTTAATTAAAGCAATAATGTAGTATGGGTGGATTTTTTTGAAAATATTTGTTAATAGAGTTTAGTGGGATGGTTTAAAGAATCAGTGGGGTTTTAAAAGTATTGCAAACTTCAATGAAAGCAATCAAACAAATATGCAAATAATTTTGGGTTGTGGCTGTTTTTATTCTGAATTGATTATTAATGTAGTTTATCTACTGTAATATATTGTCCACATTATCCTAGTCGAAGGAGTCTTTATTATGTATATTTGCTAGTTTATTTTTTATTGAAATAAAATTAGTGTGTGTGTTTTGTTTTTTTTAATTATGATTTACATTGTTTTTTATAAGCATTATATATATATATATATATATATATATATATATATATATATATATATATATATATATATATATATATATATATATATAATTTGATATGTTTCTCGACCGTGCAATTTATAGTTTTTTTTCTTGGGGAAATTGGTTGTTTTCGGGCTTGCGGTCAGCAGTAAAGATCTCATAATACAGATATTGAAAGACAACTGGAGAGAAATAAAAAGACATACATCCTTGTCATATGAAGGGTTTTTTGAAAGTTTAAACTTCATTTTAAACGGTACGTATTTTATATTTAACAAAAAATTTTACCAACAAAAGAAAGGTACGCCAATGGGCTCTCCAATCAGTCCAATATTGGCAACTATTACAATGGATCACGTGTTTCAACAAGCAATTAGAAAGTTATCATTTCAATTTCCATTCATTTACAAATATGTTGACGATGTAATTTGTGCAGTCCCCAATGAACATATAGAAATAACGTTGAACACGTTCAATAAGATACATAAAGACATTCAGTTCACATTAGAAAAAGAGATGGACAATTCGGTACCTTTTCTGGACACCAAGGTAATAAGATTACTACACAACAAGATAATCTTGGATTGGTACCAGAAACCCACTGCGGCAGGTAGATTCATCAACTACCATTCAAATCACTCCAGAAGCCAAAAATATAACACAATTGTCCAAATGAAAAACAGGATCACACGGATCAGCCATAGCACTCTGTTACAAAAAAATTTAAAAATTCTATACGAATTGTTTCTGAACAATGGTTACCCGAAAAATATATTGAAACGATTGATATACAGCACACAATTCTATGATGGCCCTTTAGAAGACAACGGGCCAGAATTAGTTTACAAAAAAATCCCAAAAGTGAATGGTCTATCCCAAGGGGTGACAAAAGTATTCAAGGACTCTCCTCACATAAAAATCAGTCAATACAATCAACTAACGATCGCGAATCTGTTCACCAAAATCAAAGATACCATTCCAATCGGTCTACAATCAAATGTAATTTATAAACTGACCTGCAAAGATTGTGAACAGTCTTATATAGGACAGACCAGTCAGTGGCTTAAACAGAGAATGACATTGCACAAGAGTGACTGCCGTAATCACAACAACAGATGTGCTGTGGTTGACCATTTCCTCAATACTGGACATAATATGGATTTCGACAATGTAAAAGTCATACAACAGATGAATAACTACAAAAAAAGACTGTTTTTGGAGATGTGTCATATAAGACAAAATAAGACCACGATGAATTTTAAATCAGATACGAGTGGTCTTAGCAGTATTTATTGCCATATTCTCTAATAACATCAAACAATGGATGTTCGTGTTGAAAGTGCTCCAGTCTTTTCAACCGCGATGGTTGTAGGTTGAAATACCTTAGTGTTTAAAAAAGATTGTTAATTCCTGGTTGGGCCCGTATCGTTCAAGAACGTTATTTAGATACACACGTTTTAAACCATAGTCATTAATTGTAAGTTTATATATTTATTGTTATGTGAATTTATATTTTAACATGTTGGTGTTCTATACTATTTCATTGTTTATTAAATAATAAAGGGAAAAAAATAATTTTAGAGTCTCCTGATGAAGTCATCAAAACAATGACGAAATATTGAGGCGATTAAACACTTGTTTTACTGCTGACCGCAAGCCCGAAAACAACCAATTATACCAACCAAACTATATATATATATATATATATATATATATATATATATATATATATATATATATATATATATATATATATATATATATATATATATATATATATATATACACACAAATAGTTTAATTATATTTATAGAAATATTTTGTTTCTTATTTACATTCACATTATTATTCTTTTTTAAAAACTCACATTGATGCTTTAGCATCTCGAACTTCAGCTGAATTGAACCGAATGTCATTTTTGAGAAAATCTGTGACCATCAAAATATCCACAACAGGTATATTATCAAAATTAGCCTTTATAAACTCTTTGTCATGCATTACTGAACTAAATTAATTACAAACAATATTTTATTTTGTACTTAACCAACAATAACTTTGACAGTATATATACAGGTATTGTAGAAGCCGTTGACAGTACTGACGTGAAAACACTTTACTGTTATGACGTCACAAACATGACGGCCAGTCGTGGCGCGTTCGTTGTCACGTGATTTTCTTTTTAAATTTTATAAGGAACCACATTAGCTGTGGTGTCTAAGGCGTCAGCCTTACGTTACTGCAGTTAATGTGGAGCTGGTTCGAATCCCGGACTAGGCAAAAAGTTTTCCTAAAATTCTTGTGAATGTTTCTAGGTAAGAGTGTAAAATCTGACAAGGAATCACCCCTCAGTCACACCAGTTCGAGGCTGGGTATGGCCGGATGCCTTCTGAGAGGTTTTCTACGTTGGTCACTCGCCAGTCGGTAGGCTTCTCGAGATACTTTCAGTAAAGCACAAAACCAAGGGTTGATAGCCCGAAGGGGGTGCTGACCGGGGTTTTCGGTAGCTGATGACCGTGGTTCGGAACCCACGTTAAGCTTGTAGGTCCAGTCGCTAAATAGCCTTCTCAGTTGCTGATGCCCCTCTAACCCCAAAACTTTACTTTTTTAAAATTTTATAAATTATAATTTATTCATAATTAATTGTAACAAATTTTTAAAAAGTTTTTCTCATCGATTATCAATATTATTTATGATAATCGATGTTTAAAATAAAGTTTTAAAATGTAAGTAAAAAAATCTATAATTATTTTTTATTGAAAAACCCAATTAAAATTAGTGGCAAATTAGGAAAGTGATTTTTATAACAGAGGTTTAATGAAAAACTGCATGGCTCCTAAAATATATTTTATTCTATATACATTTTCAGATTCTTCAACAATAAAACTATCTTATTTTAAGCTGCGCAGCCGCTATTGCTGCTGGTGCAAGTCTGAATGACTGGATGATAATATTGATCGCTGGGGCAATCTCTGACAATGACTTCTCCAAATGAACAGATGATGAAACTGGTACAGCTATTTGGATATGAAGTAATAAATACCCTGAAAAAAACACATTTAATAAATTGGATAATAAAAAAACAGTTTTAAAAACTTACCTGTCAGAATGTTTGCTACAGATCGTAACAGGATCTAAGATTTCTTCTGCTTCTTCGTCTAAAAAATAGTTAGAAACTATTGTTAAAAAAATTTTTACTCCTATACTAAATACTAACCTTCCAGGGATGCCGAACCTTGATTCGCTTCAGACTCATCGGAAGAATCAGATGAACTAGAAGAATCAGATGAGTCAGATGAATCAGATGAATCAGACGAGTCAGACGAGTCAGATGAATCAGACGAATCAGATGAATTAGAAGAATCAGATGAATCAGATGAATCGGATGAATCGGACGAATCGGAAGAATCAGATGAATTGGAAGAATCAGATGAATCGGAAGAATCAGGAACTTCAGATGATTCAGGTGAGTCAGGTGAAGCAGGTACTTCAGGTGACTCGGGTGCCTCAGGCGAAGCAGGAACTTCAGTTGACTCAGGTTCATCAGGTTCTTCAGGCGAGGCAGGTACTTCAGAAGAGTTAGCTTCTTCGAGTGATTCAGATTCTTCTGGCAAATCAGGTAGTTCAGGTGAGTCGGGCTCTTCAGTTGAGTCGGGTTGTTCAGGTGAATCAAGTTCTTCAGATGAATCAGGTCCTTCAGTAATTGATGGTTCTTCTGAATGATATAAACGATTGATTAGGTTATTAATTTAATGGTATTGAGTAGGGTCATTAGTTTAATAAGTTAGATAAATTACCCTCTTCTGCCGCAGCTGAAGTGGTATCTACTAATTCAGTTGTGGATGGTTCAGCAGGAAGAGGCTCTTCTTCCGATTCGACTCCTTCTGATAATTCAGGCTCATCCGATGGTTCTGCAGGCTGTTCTGTTGTGGTTGGTTCCGGTTCTGGTTCGGGCTGTGCCTCTGGTTCTGGTTCTGGCTGTTCTGTTGTGGTTGGTTCTGGTTCAGGCTGTGGTTCTGGTTCCGGTTCTGGCTCTGGTTTTTGTTCTAATTCTGGATCTGGTTCCTGTTCTGGTTCAGGTTCCGGTTCCGGTTCTGGTTCTGGTTCTGGTTCTGGTTCTGGTTCTGGTTCTGGTTCTGGTTCTGGTTCGGGTTCGGGTTCTGGTTCGGCTTCTGGTTCCGGTTCAGGTTCCGGTTCCGGTTCAGGTTCTGGTTCTGGTTCTGGTTCTGGTTCTGGTTCTGGTTCTGGTTCTGGTTCTGGTTCTGGTTCTGGTTCTGGTTCTGGTTCTGGTTCCGGTTCAGATTCCGGTTCCGGTTCTGGTTCTGGTTCGAGTTCTGGTTCTGGTTCAGGCTCAGAACCTGCCGTACATCCAGATTGGCCAATGTGAACGCATACACCAACTGACGGACTGAATTCCGTTCCTGGTGCGCATGGCCTTGCCAATGGACTACCGTGAACACATTGAAGATACTGGCTGCAATCGGTAGGATGTGGATGAAGAGTAACTTGGTTAATAGGTTGCGAACAATCAACGCTGAATACAGTCGGTGAAGCAGATGCTGAAACATATTATAGCTCGCATCTCTCTCTGTTCTAACCAAAATAAATTTTTAAATATACATCTAATATAAACACTTACGAGCTGCACTGGCACAGGCCAATAATACCGCTCCTAACACGAAAACTTTCATCATTTTCATTAACCGACAGGTCATACACTGTAAAGTATTCTACTCTGCCCTGTAATGAAATGTGTACTAACCACTGAAGATAGACAATCGTATTTTTATATTTTTTTTTCCCGAAAACTTCACCGATAAAAATTTATGGCTTAATCCAGGTTGGATTAACAAATTCAAAGATACAAACAAAACCGTAAGATTCTTACCTATGTGTTGTATCGACTTTTTTTTTTTAATGACTAAAATAACTCTTATCGTTCGAGTATTTTTATAATTTCGCGGTCCAATAAATTTTGTTCTTTGGCAAAAATTCAAATCTTGTAATTTTTGGCACCTAGCACCGCTAGACTCTTCAATGATCTAGAATCTGGTTTTACAAAAATTCTTTCAGAAGATAGGTGACATGCATACATTTTTGAACTAAGTCAGTCTCTAAATCACTAAGATAAATTTCTTCCAAGAAAAGGGCTTTTTCCATAAGAGTTGATGATGATAATTTACTCATTTTGGTCAGAAATGTAAACATTTCATTGAACCTGTTTTAGGCCTCCTGCGGTTTGTCTAATTCGGATACGAGTCTATTAATGAAGACGGGAAATTTGTTAGCGCTGAATGTATTACTCGAAGTCATTCTCATTTCTTCATCGGGTGTTTCATCATATTTTTTTTCCTTTTCGGTTGTCTTTTCCCATGTCTTTTGTATACTGCTTCGACATGCTTCTATCGCTTTTTTTTCAAAATACTTAAAATTTTCTCGTTTAGCTAAGAAAAACTTTCATAGAGATTCGTAAAGACCGCTAACAGTGACCAAATCTATGGTAGAAGCCTGAATTTGAACATTTACTTTGTTTATTCTTTCCAAAAAACATTCCACACAATAACCGCCATTTCCAATTTCTTTAAATTAAAAATTTAAATAATTCCACCAAACCATAACCGCCGCTTCCAGTTTGTTTAATTTAAAATTATTACCGTCGCTTCGTTATTTCCCGTTACAGGTTTTTCGGCATAATCATCCTTAATTGATTCCAAAGTTTTATGGGCTTTGTGCAAAGAATCTTTCAAACATCTACATGCATCCTGTCTAGCTAACCAACGTGTCAGATTTACTCTCTTAGCGTTGTCCCTTTCCCGATTTCAGTCATTAATTTTCGTCAGCGTTGTGTCAAACTTACAAAAAAAAATGTAGATTTCTGTAAGCAACATAAAGAAGCGATAAACTTGTGTACTAAATTCAGCAGCCGCAGTTGCCACTAAATTTAAAGAGTGGACAGAGCAGAAGGTGCTTGGCTTTGAATTTTAGCCTGAAAGCTATTGTACACACGACACATGTTTGCGGCGTTATCATATGATTGTCCACGACAATCTTCAATATTTATGTCCAGTGTTTTGGGTTCCGAATTAATGGCAAAAAATATTTCTTTAGTTTTTTCCCACTTTCGCTTGTTTCCTAAACGTATCGAGGGTAAGTAAGAAAAATATTTTGCCCTTCTTATCTCGTCACCAATCTGTTTTAATACTTTATGATTCTTCAAGAGAATAAAGTCTTCGCAAACGGTCTTTGTACGGTAAATAACTGGTACTTTCAGAAGATTTTTGATTCCCAAATCGTTCAATATAACTGACTAAAAAAGGATCAAATTTAGCTAACAGTTTCAAAATCATACAATAATTTACGTTATGCCGATCATCGAACTTTTCATTTTTTGCTCTGAAAGTGAGGCCTCTTGAACACAGTCGCTTCACTACGGCAACAACCCTCTTCAGAACGTTTCTCAAATAAGTAATTTCTTCATCAATCTGGCCATGCAGTAAATCTAAGTGGTGAAACATATTACATACTGAATTATTTGTGTGGACTTAATAACATTTAGGTATATAAATATGAATCTATTTAATTACTGTGAGACAAAAAAAAAATTGCCTCTAAATTTTCCGCCCTAGGCTCCAGCCTACTCAGTCTGCTGGTAAATCCGCCACTGTCAGTATGCTTTATTCATTATATACTTATTTAATATTTTTTTTCATTAGAACCTTTCGCGTGACACACTAAACTCGAAGAGATTTACCACTAAACACTAAATATTTTTTTTTTACTTCTCGACGCACATTTCTCTATGATAGTATCACTAAACTTGAAGAGATTTACCACTAAACACCAAATCACTTTTTTTTCAACTTCTCGACGTACGTTTCGCTAACCATGTTAGCATCATCAGGAGATAATTTAATCTAATTCTAAAACTAAACTATGTTCTATTTATATGAAAAACCCTACCTAACGAAGCGTGTAAAAATCATGAACCGTAAAGTTTACTAAGCCTTACATTAATACACTGGGGAACAGCATGGATCTGTGACTTGTTTTGACTAATTTTTCATCTCTGAATTCAAAAATATTCACAGTTTTTCTCTATCACGTCAAGTTCTTAAGCTACAGCATACCCCTCATTTTACCTTAGAAGTGTACATACGAAAGGAAATAAGGTGACATCTGACCAATAGATTAGAATATTTTATTCATACAGAGGTTAACAATTATTAAAATTACCATTATTAAAAGTTAAATTGTGTTTATATAAAGAATAAATAAAAGATATTATAGTAAAAATTTCTTCTTATAGCTTTTCCTGGAGTGTTCAGTTTGTGGACATTCTCGCTTGATGCTCCAACAGTAGTCAGCCATCATACTGACATCCCATCTACCTTGATACCGCGCTTCCATAACCTTTAGATCTTGGTGGAATCGCTCGCCCTGTTCATCACTAACAGCACCAAGATTTTCTGGGAAGTTAGCAAGATGACTATGTAAGAAATGCAGTTTGATGCTCATGTTGCAACCAAGCTTTTTAAAGCTCTCCAAGAGTTGTTGAACAATTTCGATGTAATTCGGGGCTCGTGTATTTCCAAGAAAGTCTTTAACAATATTTTTAAAAGCCAACTAAGCATTCCTTTTAAGTTCAGTCATTTTTTCAGTGAAATTTTCATCTTCAGCAGTCTCTTTGAATTGACAAAGCCTTAACAAATTGCTTCATGAGACCTAGTTTTATATGCAAAGGCGGAAATACAATGCTTTCTCTGTCGACAAGTGGCTGATTTAAAATGTTTGGATCACCAGGTCTTAGGTCAGGTCTTGGCGGCCAGTTCGATTGCACCCAATGCTTCTCACGAGCTCTGCTGTCTCACATGCTTAGAAAACATGGATACTTGGTATACCCGCGTTGCTGGCCAAGAAGGAAACGGACCATTTTAAGGTCAACACAGATGATCCATTGGTGCATGTTATATTGCAACAAGTCAATGACTTTCTTTATGTCTCCATATTCTTCACGCAAAGAAACTGAATGGCCTATTGGGACTGAACCGTATAAATTTCCATTATGTAGGAGAACACACTTCAAGCTACTATCTATAAACAATCGCCATTCAGTTGCCTTATAGTTAGAAATGGCCAATTCTTTCATTAAACCTTCTACATTCTGGCAATATACAAATCCGTCATTATTTCTGAAGTACTGCCTAAATTCACTTTCTCTGGATTGATAGTAAGTGATTCTCTGATAGTCTGTGATTCGTCAAGCTTAGTCGGATGCGCAACAACTGAAGAGAAAAAACTTGACGTGATAGAAAAAAACTAAATAAAGTTTTGGAATTAGCATGTCAATTTTCGTATAAAACAGCTTAAATATCGAACTCAACAGAAATTATTTTTCAAATTGTTCCCTAGTATAATTGAAAAAGTTGACTAAACGGGATAGGTCCTTTATCTCGGTTCATGGTTTTTTTACATTTTTCTATATGAATGCTTTCATATGCATCCAAAGCCCTATTATTATTAACACTTTTAATTAGCCTTAAATTACTAATATCTATACTGTGGTCGTGTTCGATTGCATGTTGGGCAACACAAGATTTTTCATTTCTCCCATATCTAATGTGGGCAATATGTTCTTTATATCTTGTCAATATGGATCTTTTTGTTTGCCCAATATACCTTCGATCACAGTCTTGACAACTAATTTCGTAAATCCCCGACTTTTCATGTTGCTCTACTTTATCCTTTGGATTACCCAGAACTTCTCTTAATTTATTATATGGTTTGTACACAACCTTAATGTCCACTTTTTTCAAAATTTTGTCTAGCCCTCTTGTTAATTGGGCATCAAATGGTATTACCATGAATTTCTTTGTGTTCTACTCATTTTGAAAAGTCGAAGATTATTTCAATAATTTTCTGAACTTATGTTGTCTAATTAATTTATCTACAATGCACTTATTATAACCATTCACTTCAGATACCTCCTTAATTAATTTTAATTCTTTGTTATAATTATCCTTATTTAAAGGAAAATTAATTAATCTATCTACCATAAAATTTAAACTAGCCATCTCTCTCTTAGCCTTCCTAACGATTCAAATCATAGTTTCCAAAATAAGATGCATGGGGAGAAAAGTCGATAACTTCAAAAACGCGATTTGCTGTTTAGTGGTAAATCTCTTTTAGGTTAGATCATATGGTGAAAAATGTTCTTCCCTGAAAGACTTGAATTTTACCTTGATCAGTTATCTAGTTGGAAACCTCAGAATTTCTATGAACATGATACCGGAGCGATGGAGAAAGGTCATCCCACAGAACCACGTATATTGATTGAAAGTTTCCATTAATGTTTATTCTAAATAAATAAGCAAAGATTAATATCTAAAAATGTTCACAATATATAAAATGTACGTATAACAAATGTTTCGATACACAGTACCTTTTTCAAATACGCCGGCCGCGGAGGTCTGTTGGGTTAGTCGCTTGCCTGGCAATCCAAGGTAGCTGGTTCGACTCCAGCTCTCGGATGGATGTTTTTCTTCTCTCCGTCTTACTTCCTACCCTATACACACTTATATATACTAACATACACACACACACGCCCACACATACTCACACCTAAATGTCTGTCATTGTTTCTAGGCAAGAGTGTAAAATCCGACAACGAATTACCCCTCAGTCACGCCAGTTTAAGGCTGGGTAAGGCCGGATGCGTCCTGAGAAGTATTCTACATTGGTCATTCGCCACTCGGTAGGCTTTCTGATAAACTTATGGGTAGACACATAACCAATGGTTGACAGCCTGAGGGGGGTGCTGGCCTGGGTTTGTGGACAGCTGATAACCGTGGTTCGAAACATACGTTAAGCTGTAGGTACAGTCTCTAAATAGTCTTAGGTACTAATACGCCTCTAACCGTAAATCCTTTCATTTTCCTTTTTTTCAAATGCAAACTATGGTAGACTAACAGTAAGAAAAGTAATTAAACTCTAAACTGTCCATCAAGCAAAGAATACCATAAAACATTATAGTACAAAAACACATTTTTAGTCAACATCTAGGAGGGTAATGTAAGTTTAATAACGGTGAAACATTCAAACCTAGCTGGAGATCTAGCAAAATATCTACCTTTTTCTCTTTATTAATTTCTAAGCTCTCTAAAAAATTATTTTTTTAGATTTATTGTTTATTTTTTATTGTTTTATTTTTTTATATTAATGTAATATTTTAAAATTATCATTGAAAATATGCTTTTCTACCATTTAGTGGTTAGTATATTGGTTCATTGTTATAATACTTATATTGTCTTCCTGGACGTTGACAAAAAATTTTCCTCGCTACCATGTTTTGTGGTATTATTAGATCGATGGATACTTTAGGTTCTAATTACTTTTCTCACTGTTAGTTTAGTATAGTTTGTATTTAAAAAGGCACACACATTGTCAAAACAATTATTATACATACAATTTAAAATACAGTGGAAATGTTTAGATATAAATCTTTCCTTATTTATTTAAAATGAATTTCCATTAAGTTTCGACTACGTTAAGGGTATTACTGCGGATTTTCTTAGTTATATTATAAATAAACGATATATAAATTTTAACAATTAAAAAAATGTGGCTATTACTTTAAGCCTTAAAATAAGTAACGGCAATGTAATTTGATATGTACAACAATTTTTTAATTTGTTGTTAAATATTAAAAATTCACTACATATAAAATAAGAAAAAGAAAGCCTTTTGTGTCAGTGCGTGAGTAAAAAGAGGTGACACTAAAAGAACTATTTTTTATAGATTTTCCTCCCTTACTCCTTTTTACTTTTCGTGTTATTGAAACCCTATACAGGAAGTGAACCAGGATTTTTGTTAATATATTTCTAAATATTTTTATTTAAAAAGTACTTCTCAGTGTGTACACATGTAGACGCAACGCGAAACATATCAAAGAAATCGTTTAAAACTAATTACCGATACGCTCGGTCGGCGGGACTCTACGTCCAAATCGCATGTTTTAGAAAGCAGTTAAACCCCCGAATTCTGGCAACCAACAAAACATTTAAGAGATAAAATGACGTAGCGTAAGGTCGCTTGAGGTAATCGTCGGACCAACGATGTAAAAATTGTGGCGACAGCACTAAATTTTTATCCGCATTATTTGGTGTGACGGGTCGACTGACGATCTACATTTGCAGATTTTAATTTTAAATAATATCTTAAAATGACTTAATAGAAAGAAACTGAACGGAAATAAAAAATGGTGTTTTGCTCTGAAAAATTGTTTACTACGATAAATACCAACGCCCTCCCTCACGAACCGCCACTGGGCATTCTTTACCATGGCAACGCGAGCTCTCACACATCAGACCGAATCAATATTTGACCGGTCAAAATATCAAATTGATGAGTCATCCACCGCACAGTCCTGATTTGGCATCCAATTATGTTCCCATTGATGATTGTTTTAAAGATACCTCACTCGAAATGGAAAAAGTGCTATGAAAATTGATTCAAACGTATGTAAAAGTGTATCGATCATCGCGGAGAATAATTCAAAATACAATAAAACCATTTTCGATGATAAATATTTTAATTTTATTTATTATTCCCCATATATAAACATTAACCCTTGTATCACCTTGGATACCCGATATTGTTCATTAAAGCCATACTGATTCCTTGAATGGAAATCTACTGAAGATAAAATCCCAATTATCATTAATCTTTACTAAAATTAACTTTATTAAAGTTGTAAATTATGTCTTGGAGATTACAGTAATTGAATAAATATGAATACATGTATCAAAAAAGACATATCTAGTTTTATTTGTTATTTTCGTAGCTGGGAATCCTCAAGGACACATTTTGTTCCGAAAGTTCATTTTTTGAGCAAACAAAAAAAATTAACTTAAATATTGGAATGTTGTTTTTTGTTATTGTTTTATCAGAATATTTTGGAGCAACAATTGTTTTTTTTAACAAATTTGTCATTGTTTTGTATGTCGATTAAAGGTTATATTATAAATCAAAAATGCAGTAGGAAATTGATCCAATAATATCGAATATTTTTATGGAGTACCATAAAAAATAAAACACTACTACAATAATGAAATAATGTGATTTTTTAATTAAAACAGTACACGGGCGTAGCCAGGATTTAGTTTTTTTTGGGGGGGGCGGGGGGGGCTGGGTAGTTTGAAGTAAATAAAAAAACAAAAATATACTTTCATGAAATTTAATATCTATATATTCATCGGAAAAATTACGGCATATTTATAAAGTTCTTAACTTTAAATGAAATGGTTAAATTAATTTCGTTCCTCTGCACTAAATCTAAAACCATTAAAGAAGAAATCTTCGGCTTTTTCTTTTAAATATATCCACTACTTCATCTGCATGAATTTCTATTCCATAGTAATTGTTCATGAGAGCCAAACCATTAAGTCTGTTTTCACTTGTAGTGTTTCGTAAATAGTTTTTCAGTCTCCTTAGGCTCGAGAAAGACCTTTCTGGGGTAGCAGTGGATACAGGAATGGTAGCCAAGATTTGTAGTAATGTGTAAATATTAGGATAAAGGTTTTTGTCGCACATATCTAGGCATTCCAAACTAGATTTCGGGGTAGGCGAGATACTTGTCATCACTGTTTTCCATACTTCAAGTTCTGCTTTAACCACTGATATGTTGCTTTCGGGAAGCAGTGACGAGTACATGGAAATTGCTTCTTCAATTTCAAAACTGGCAGTAAAATTTGAAGGTAGCACACCAGATGTTGAAGGTAGCACACCAGATGTTGAAGGTAGCACACCAGTGCGTTGAGCAGAATGTCGAAAGTAGTAACCAACAGACTGCACAATCCCAATGCAATTTCGGACATTTGCTAATGAACATGAATCGGCAATAGCAAGGTTGAGAGAGTGTGCACTACAGTTTACATAAAGAGCAAGACGACATTTTTGGCGAACAAAAGCTTGGGCACCGTGCAAATACCCACTCATAGCTGCAGCCCCATCGTAACCTTGACCAACCACATGAGAACATTCAAGTCCATGCTTTTTCAGAGCTGTATTAATAAGATTTGCGAGACTGGATCCTGAAACATCGACCATTGAAATGTACTCAAGGAACATCTCTTTAAGTATATGGTGTTTATTATCTGTAAAATCAACATATCGAAGACATAACGAGACTTGTTCTACACGTCCGATGTCGGTGGTTCAATTCTGTCAATTCTTGCCAGTTCTGTGCTGGTTGTTTATCAAGCTCTTCTGTTAGGGTTGGTTATATTTTCGTAGGGTCGAACTTTGGTATTAGCAGTCTCTTTTGAATAAGTTTTCGATTTTTTAAGCTAAGTTTGATTCTAGTGGAGTAGTGATCCGTGTCTATGTTAGCTCCTTTCCTGACTTGAACATTTAAAATATCTTTATAATTGGGGTACGAATTGGCATCATGGCCAATTTGAAATTCACCCATGTACGCGTTTGGGCACCTACAGGTCTTTTGTTTTGTTATTTCCTTCTTAAAATGGGTTGACATTATTTTTAGATTGAACTGCGAATATAGTTCAAGCAATCTTCTGCCATTATGGTTAGTCCATTTATGAGCGGGAAAACTGCCGACTGTTTTTCTGTACTTTCTGTCTTTCTCTAGTTGGACGTGGAAATCACCCAAAAGGATTTTTAGATGGTTAGAGGGAATTTTACAAATAGTCATTTCCAGAATTTTCCAGGACTAATTTACTTTTTCAGGATTAAATTTACTATATTCATTAACTGGGAGATGTGCATTGATTAATGTATAGTTTTTGCTAGCACACTTAAGGGATAGTGTTATAAGTCGATTATTTACTGGCTGGGCATTAGTTATAGAACCAAAAATGGTTTTTGGGATAGCGAAATACACCACATACACCAAAACATATTTATTGTCTTTTATTGTATTAAGAGAGCCCTATCCTTCATAAATATGTTTAAAAAAATGTTGATATTGAGTAAACAATAACTTGGCTCACTAATGGGTTAAGTAAAAAAATAAACATTTTTTTTAATTTTACCAAATATTCCAAATATTTCCTTTTTACTTAGATATAGCTGTGCATTTTACTTATACAGTGATTGGGCGGTGATTAAATCAGAAATGAAGGTTTTGTTTGACACATATTTAATTCTACATATAGTTACAAATTGTTCTGTTATAAAAATATCTTGTTCCAAGAGCAGTATTGCCAACCAGTTTATTTATTTATGCAAGCTCCTATTTTTGAATCGAAATATGTATCCGGTTGGCAGTCCCTGATAATACTTTCACCAAATTGACATAAAATATACCTGCTAGAGTCGCCAGGGTATGCGGTAGCAAATACCCTAAATATCAAAACGTTTTGTTAAATATTGATATAAAATAAAAAAATAGACAAAATAAAAATTTACCTCAGTGGATCCCCACTGCAGATCGCATCGGAATCGAGAATGTCTTCTTCTTCTTCATTTTCTGTAAATAAAACCATTTGTGTTTATTTGAATATTCTGTTATATCGTTCACTAACCTTCGTGTGATTCTGAATCATTATTTGTATCAGATTCATCTGAAGATGCTTCTGGTGATGCTTCTGGCTCAGGTTCTGGTTCTGCTTCTGGTTCGGGTTCTGGCTCTGGTTCGGGTTCTGGCTCTGGTTCTGGTTCTGGTTCTGGTTTTGGTGATGGCTCTAGTGGTGCTTCTGATGATGGTTCCGATTCTGGCTCGATTTCCGGTTCTGGTTCGGGTTCCGGCTCTGGTTCTGGTGATGGTTCTAGTGGTGCTTCTGAAGATGGTTCTGGTTCTGGTTCCGGTTCCGGCTCTGGTTCTGTTGATGGCTCTAGTGGTGTCTCCGATGATGGTTCAGGTTCTGGCTCGGGTTCCGATCCTGGTTCTGTTGATGGCTCTAGTGGTGTCTCCGATGATGGTTCAGGTTCTGGCTCGGGTTCCGATCCTGCTCCTGAAGAAGGCTCTTGTGGTGCTTCTGAGGATGGTTCAGGTTCTGGTTCAGGTTCTGGTTCAGGTTCAGGTTCCGGTTCTGGTTCTGTTGATGGCTCTAATGGTGGTTCTGACGATGGTTCAGGTTCTGGTTCTGGTTCCGGTTCTGGTTCTGTTGATGGCTCTAGTGGTGTCTCCGATGATGGTTCAGGTTCTGGCTCGGGTTCCGGTCCTTGTTCCGTTGATGGTTCTAATGGTGCTTCTGACGATGGTTCAGGTTCTGGCTCAGGTTCTGGCTCTGATTCTGTTGATGGTTCTAGTGGTGTTTCTGAAGATGGTTCTGGCTCTGGTTCTGGCTCTGGTTCTGGCTCTGGCTCTGGTTCTGGCTCTGGTTCTGAAGAAGGCTCTTGTGGTGCTTCTGAGGATGGTTCAGGTTCTGGTTCAGGTTCAGGTTCCGGTTCTGGTTCTGTTGATGGCTCTAATGGTTCTTCTGACGATGGTTCAAGTTCTGGTTCTGGTTCTGGTTCCGGTTCTGGTTCTGTTGATGGCTCTAGTGGTGTCTCCGATGATGGTTCAGGTTCTGGCTCGGGTTCCGGTCCTGGTTCTGTTGATGGTTCCAATGGTGCTTCTGACGATGGTTCAGGTTCTGGTGCTGGCTCAGGTTCTGGCTCTGGTTCTGTTGATGGTTCTAGTGGTGTTTCTGAAGATGGTTGAGGCTCTGGCTCTGGTTCTGGAGAAGGCTCTAGTGGTGCTTCTGAGGATGGTTCAGGTTCTGGTTCAGGTTCAGGTTCCGATTCCGGTTCTGGTTCTGTTGATGGCTCTAATGGTGCTTCTGACGATGGTTCAGGTTCTGGTTCTGGTTCCGGTTCTGGTTCTGTTGATGGCTCTAATGGTGCTTCTGATGATGGTTCCGGTTCTGGCTCGGGTTCCGTCTCTGGCTCTGGTGATGGTTCTAGTGGTGCTTCTGAGGATGGTTCTGTTTCTGGTTCAGGTTCCGGCTTTGGTTCTGTTGATGGTTCTAGTGGTGCTTCTGAAGATGGCTCTGGCTCTGGCTCTGGCTCTGGCTCTGGCTCTGGCTCTGGCTCTGGCTCTGGCTCTGGCTCTGGCTCTGGCTCTGGCTCTGGCTCTGGCTCTGGCTCTGGCTCTGGCTCTGGCTCTGGCTCTGGCTCTGGCTCTGGCTCTGGCTCTGGCTCTGGCTCTGGCTCTGGCTCTGGCTCTGGCTCTGGCTCTGGGTTCGGCTCCGGCTCTGGCTCTGGCTTCGGTTCCGGCTCTATTACTTCATCAGATCCAGCAGAACATTTTGATTGACCGATATGAACACACACGCCCACTGATGCACTGAATTCTGTTCCTGGTGCACATGGTCTTGCTAAGGGACTACCGTGGACACATTGAAGATATTGGCTGCAATCATTGGGGTGAGCATGAAGGATAACTTGATTAATAGGCAGTGAACAGTCAACGCTAAATACAGTCGGTAAAGCAGACGCTGAAAGATTTTATACTTGATATTACGATATTTTAGCTATAACTAATACCAAAAACTGGAAAATATACTTACGAGCCGCACTGGCGTAAACCAAGAGTATCGCTCCGAAAAACAAAGTGTTCGTCATTTTCACTACCGACGGGTCATGCACTGTAGATTGTACTACTCTCCTGTAATAAACTGTGCAGTTTTAGTACTAACCGTCACAAATTTTAATTTGAACTTTTATATTATTTTCTGGAAAAATTTGGCGATATCAATTAATGATCTAATCCAGGGCAGATTAACATAATAATGCAGGTGAGTTTATATATTGCAAACAAAACTATCGTATATGAACAACGTGCATATGCGCTTAATCGAACATTTAAAGTTGCGATAGTGGCTTTTCAAATTCAAAGTGATATTGTTGACGATTTCTGCAGCACTTATCGGTATATCTCAAGCAATTTCATGACTTATAAGCTTTTGATCGTTATTTTTTCTGTTGCATAAACATATTACTTGATTTCTAATACTCTAGATTATCTTTCAATTCTTCTATAGAAACCTTCGGTGTGAAACATTAAACTCAAAGAGATTTACTACTAAAAACGTTTTAATTCATCGACGCGCGTTTTGCTAACCATGTTAATATCATTAAGTGATGATTCAATCTAATTATAAAACTAATTTACAGAAAGGGCTTGACTTAGAAATCACTCATTTGTACAGTAAAATGGGGATGCTTGAAATTCAGCCGTACACTCATACAAGAAATTACTTACTAACCTACTTACCTACGAACTAATGTAGAACACGAATGTCGATGCACTTTTGAAAAGAACAGCAGTGACTCTGAAATTATTTAATAAATGCATCTTTAAATTAATAATTTAAGAAACTCAAAATTAAGCAAACATGAAAATATTCTAAAAAGAACATCAACACCGTAGAAAATCTTTCAACAATCTTTGAAACGGATGTTTGACAAACAGACCTTTTAGATAGATCTTTTAAATAAAGGTTTTTATTTTACACTTCTTCAAAATCTGCAAAAGCCTTCGTTGGAGAGTCATGTTAAAGCAAAAACTGTAAAAAGATTTCAAATAAAAGTCCAACTATGCCAAATGTTTCCAGCATTATAAAACCTCTGAGTGAGAAGAAGTGTTTTTATATAAAAACATAAGCTAATTGAACAGTTCATAGTGCGACATAAAATATATGAACACGTCACAATCATTCAGACATTACTTAAAATCGTGCATTGATTAAATTCTCTTTTAAAAAAAGTTTAATGTCAATGGAAATTCATAGTGAAATAGTAAATGGATTTGGAAAGTTTGCTCCTTCAAAACCATCGGTTTGTAAGTGGGCAAATCATCCATTTCAAGATATTTCGATGCCCTTCGGCAAAATGTTAATTGCCCCAATAAATTTCAATAAAAATATTTTTAGTTTCTTCAAAGGCGGCAGAACTGGATTGGTTTAACTTCTGAATAACTTTGGGAAAAATAAAATATTGTTAAATTATGATTAAACTATTATCATTATTATTATGTATGACTAAAACATTGTTTATTGGTTATTTTGAATTTATTAATACAATAAAAATAAATAAATAAATGATTTATCTATTAGTACAATAAAAATTATAATTTCAATTTTGCTCTCATTGTCCCTTTGATCTGCATTAATAATAAGTGGTTCTATATTATGAGTAAATGATATATAAGAATCTTCTATTTTAATTACATGGTTAATCGAATGTATCCAACTTTCTTTCGAAATACTATCTACAACCTTCCTAATTAATGTTGCAGCATTTGCAGTTAGAGTTAGAGAAATGTTTTCTGTTCCAAAATTGGATTTTACCTGATGCCATATATGCTCAATTAGATTAAAAATACAGTAATACAATAATAGGAGGGAAGGCGTAAAAACGTATGTCCCGTATCGGCAGCAATGTTAACACATACATATTTCTTTTTAATTTTAAATGTCTTTAATATTTCTAGATCACATTTTTATATGTATTTTCGAATTATATATCGTTTTCTGACATATACTTCTGAATTTCGAATTTAGCAAAAGGTTCTGCTATGGTCGTCATGGTAGTCCAAAGATCAATGTTTAATATTTTTGGAAGATAACCGTAAACAATTTGGAACCCATCCATCCTCGGAACCACCATGTAAAATTGTAATTATTTTCCCTTGTTCGGTGGGGCTTTGGTTTGGCATTTTTTTGATGTATCTACACATCCTTTTGCTGGCGTCTCATGTGTATCGAACCATGTTTCATCAAGGTAGAAAATAGAACGATTTTCTAATAAAGAGTTTAAGTAATCAAATCGCCATCATCGCAATCGTTGTAATTCCATTAATATGTGTCTTTTATTAATGGTGCGATATGGAAAACCCCTTTGAGATAATATTCTCAGTAGGTTAGTGCTTCTGCAAATAATGTTTGTTTCATCTTTTCTTAGTCTTTGTTGTAATGAATGCAATGAACGCAATGAAGGCACAGTTTGTTGTACATAGAATAAATTTTGCTTCGAATTAAGCGTTCATCGCTTTCGTCAACGCATTTGCTTTTACCAGAATCACTACGGATTCACTACGAAATCATTACATTCGTATATAGATATGGACTCAGTGTTCTACCCTGTCTTATTTTAGATGTGGTTGTGAATCTTTGAGATATTATGTTTCTTCATCTTACAGAATTTGTTATATATAAATAATACAGGTCAATAACTTTTAAACTTTTTTGAGGAAAGATTGATGAAAATATGTGTATATTAAGTATTTTGAAGTCCTAAATCCGAAAATGATAAGCCAATTACTGTAACACAAATACTGTACTTTTTTGTTACAGGAGGTGGGTGGTGGGGAAAAAAACGAAACGACATATTTTACAATCTAATATGTATTTAATATAAATATGTTAAATCTATGAAAAGACATTACTGAGGATTATGTTAATAAAAAATGTATAGTACAGGAGAATGAAAAAACAATCTATACAGCAAAAAAACTTTCACTTTGACGGCGGAAAAAAGAAGCAATTTTCGGAATTTTGTTTCAGATGAATAATTAAGGAAATATGGGATCGGGTTTTTTTATTTTTTTAAGTCTATATTCAATTTAGTTACTGTTGTAGTAGTAGTATGAATGTAGTTACTGTTGTATGTAGCCGATTTTTTTTATTTTGATTTTTCACAAAATAGCGACCGATTGATTTTTTTTCAGTTTTGCCTTTTTTGCATTCAAGCAGTCTTAAAAAATAGTAAAAATCAACATCTTCAAAATCGGCTACGCTTAACCTTAGCTATTAGAAAAACGAATAAAACAAAAAAAATTGAAAATCGGTTGATAATCGCTCAAGTTATCGATGATGAAGAACAAACTGTGCCTACACTGCATTCATTGTAACAGCGACTAACGAAAGATGAAACCAACATTCTTTGCAGCAGAACTAGCTTCCAAAGAATATTCTCTCAAATGGGTTTTACATATCGGACTATTAATAAAAGACAAATATTAATGGAATCACAACGACAGCAGCAATGGCGGCAACTACTTAAACCCTATAAAAAAATACAGATTAGAAAATCGTCCCATTATATACCTTGATGAATGATGGTTCGATACACATGATACGACAGCAAAAGGATGGGTACATCAAGAAAATGCCAAACCAAAGCCTTAGCAAACGAGGGAAAAGAAATATAATTTTACATGCTGGTTCCGAGGATTGATGGGTTCCAAATTGTTTACGCTTGTCCTTCAAAAATATTAAATATTCATCTTTGGACTACCATTGCAGAACTTTTTGAAAATTGGTTTATTTGCCCAATTTGCCAATTATCATAACCGCCAAAAAAAATGCAAATAATACTAAATTAGAAAAAAACGATATACACTTCGAAAATACATATGAAAAATGTGATCCAAAAATATTAAAGACATTTAATATTAAAAAGGAATATGCGAACTTGAAACGAACTTGCGAAATATTTTGAACAAATACTAAACTGTCCTGAGCCCTTAAACAAATTAGCAACACTAACACCTAAACAAACAAACCCAGATTCATTACCACCGAATGAAGATGAAATAATTAGGCAAATCAAGCGGCTTAAAAATGACAAGGCTTCTGGTGAAGATGGAATCACTGCTGAACTTTTGAAATCCGCTGGTCCAGGTACAATCAAGGAAATAACCAAATTCTGCAAGAAGTTTGGCGAACCGAACGGATTCCGGAAGATTGGAAAGATGCTCTAATCCATCCACTACATAAGAACGGAGATAGAACGGATGTAAACAACTATAGAGGAATATCTCTTCTCCCAGTTTGTTACAAGATTCTATCTCAATGTCTACTAGACAGAACACAAGGACAGTTGGAACCTAAAATTGGTGAATATCAAGCAGGTTTTCGACTGGGCAGATCCTGCCCTGAACAGATCCTGAATCTAAAGTTGATCCTAAGACAACAAGGACTAGATCTGAAAACGCTGGCAATTATTAAAGCAACATTAATTAACACAAGGTCAAAAGTTAAATTCATGGATGACATCTCAGAGCCCTTCGAAATTAAAACTGGAGTGAGACAAGGGGATGGACTCTCTCCACTCTTATTTAACTGTGTTTTAGAAAAAGTAATACAGGAGTGGCGTGAAAAAAAGTCGGCCCTGAATATTGACCAGCCCATTAAACTGGGGAGAACCAACATCAAAATTGATTGTCTGGCGTTTGCTTATGATCTAGCAATTTTGGCTCAAGATGTATTAGCGGCACAGATACAGATTGAAATCCTAAAAGAAACAGCAGAAAAGGTAGGGCTCCAAATTTCCTTTGAAAAGACACAATACATGACCTGCGACAGACTAAGAACACCATTTCTAAAAACAAAATATGGTAACATCAGACGAGTCTCTAAATTCAAATATTTGGATGAAATAATCATGGAAAATGGGTTGGAAAAAGCGGCCAATAAAGGTCAAAAAATGGAAACGGCATTGAGACTTACACAAAATATTTACAACAAAAAATACCTATCTAAAAACACAAAACTGAGACATTACAACACAGTTATTAAGCCAGAATGTCTATATGGGGCAGAAACGCTCATTTTGAATAAAAAGAGACATTGAGGACATTGAAAAGAAGGAAAGAAAAATCATAAGAAAAATCTTAGGCCCCAAACAAATAAATACATACATACCGACTTCGAGAAAACCAAGATATCAAACAATACACAGATATACATAGCGATATGAGAAAAAGAAGGCTTACGTTTTACGGACACATAAAACAGATGAATCCGAGTAGACTATCTAGACAAACAGTCGAATTTTATGAAAATAGGAGTAGAGCTAAAGTAGAAATAATGAAATGGATCGCTGCAATTAAAGAGGATCTATGATCAGCAAATATTACACAAAGTGAAATTCAGGATAGAGGCTGTTTCAGACACAAGGTTGACCAGAGAGAAAAATGTAGGAGGACTGGAACAACTTGGTCTGACGAAAGGAAAAAAGCTCATAGCGAAACAATGAAATTAGTATGGGCGCAAAGGAAGGCTAACAACAACAAACGCCTCTAATTGTACTTCGCGTGGTCCACCAGGGCCCATACGTGAATAATAATAAATACGTTGTAGGCAACATGCCAATACCAGATATACTGAGAATACTACCTGGTATAACTTATTCCGAGTATAACTGTTTATACTTGGCCGTTTATACTTGGTTTATACTTGCTTTGTAGAACCGGCCCTAAAACTCCATTATTTTTACATCATTACATATTCAACTTTTTCAATTTCAAATTTATTACGAGATCGATTTAATTTTCTACCGTTTCATGAAACTCAATCAATTTTCCAAATTTTGACCTAAAATTTTATACAAATATTTTCGAAAATATAAACTTTAAATTAAAGCAAAAAAAATATTTAACCCTTTACAGTGGCTATCCCCTTTATGTTCTGTAGCATCATCTCTTTTTAGAAACCAACATTAGTCATCCAACATAGATGGGTTAAGCGTCTATGGTATCTTCCCTCCGTCGTCCTTATATCCTGGTGAAACCTCTTTCCTTATTTGTTGCTTACAGCAAACAAATTTTCTGAAAAGAAATCCAAATGAATTTTTACAATAATAAATAATAATAATAATAATGATGGATAAATACCAAACATTTGATATTTGCAGACAATACAATTTTGACAAAGAAGAATTTGATAAGAAGTATTAAGGAAAGGTCAATTGAAAATAAATGACGACAAAACTACAAATAAGACTAAAACACGAAATAATAGAGAACGTTTTTATTATATTATTTAAGTCAATATTTTTTTAGCGTTAATGTTTCTGAACTTTTAGATTCCTATAATTATATAAATAGTTATTACGGTTCCAATTTCGTATACGATATTATTTAAGATTATTTGTTCATAAAAGGGATTAAAATATAAATCAATTTCTCAGATATATTTACTAAAAAAATCTGCTTCTTGGAAAGCCTCAATTACGCGATAAAATTTTACGATTTTTTTTTGAACTCCCAGATAGTGTTGTTTGCGTCTGCCGATTGAAACATTTTAGTTTATATTGTGCATTGTTTCTTCGTAGCCTATGTACGAAAAAGTAGCATGAATCAACAAAATAAATAATCAATCAATCAAATGAATACTACCATTTTTTTTTTTGCTTTTCAAAGCCATTTTGGACTCTTATGCTAGTGGATTTTTAAAGTGGGAGGGCGTAGAAGAAAATAGTACTGCTGAAGATTTTTTTTGCTCTCCCCGTTCCTCCTTTTTTCTTTTCGTGCTATTGAAACCCTATACAGGAGGTAAACCGAAATAAAATATGGTTTTTAGCCCTGAAAAATTGTTTACTGTGATAAATGTTGAAGTGGCGGCGCCCCAACGCCCTCTCTCACAAGCCGCCTCTGATGTGTACTGATATACAAAGAATATTCAAATATATATTAATAAAACATCAAGATTCAAGAATTATCCCCACCGGTTTTAAAGCCTAAACTCTTCATCAGGAATAACAATACTACAAGGGTAAAGTAAAAAGTCAAATACTTTTAAATGAAGTATTTAATAAAACGATTTTTTTATCAAAATGTCTAGTTTATTTTTAATATTTGAGGCGTTTCGCTAGCACTGTAGCTTCGTCGGAAATAAATATTTTCGATGTTGAAACTGGTACGAGGGTTGCTGTTTATGTATCCGAAATTCGCAGCAATGGAGTTGATAGGAACTATCTGACATATACATCGTAAAGTTTGCAATTATTCACTGTATACGTACTCAGAACGTTCTGTCATACGGGCGCTATTTGTGTTGTTTAATGACATGAAAATTTTATCTCAGTCAAAAAATGGAATTAACTCGCGAAAATTTTCGGATGATGACTTACTACGACTTTCGCAGTGGATTATCTCAACAACAGGGCATTAATCAACTCACTTCAACTTTTGGTGATGAAGCACTATCTAAAACCACTGTATATCACTGGCTTACTGAATTCAATCGTGACTATCGTTCGCTTACGGACGAATTGAACCAAAGTCGTCAAAAATCGGTTATTGTAACAGAAAACATCGATACTGTGTGCGAACTGATAAAGCAAGATTGTCATGTGACATACCGGTGAGACTTGCTTGGTCAACCGAACTTGCTACAGATCAACCGACCTGCTATAGATCTGATGCTCGTTGTTGACTCGTTTTCGACAATTTCAAAAATTTCCTCCACAATCTCTACCATTTCAATTCGAGAAAGTCTTCCAGCGTGACCTCCTCGTTGTGCCTCTTAGTACCCTATATCCCAGTTTTGTAACTAAATTTAGAATCATCCGCAGTGCCGAATGATTTCTTAATGGAAACCTTTCCACTTACAAACTTACGTAAGTTAATATTATGTCCACTAAATCAGTGTATTCAGAAAGGTGTGGTATTTTAAACGCCGAAAGTACCCAGAAATCTAAAACTCACTATTAAGGAATTATTACGACTTATCAAATCGAACATAGAACACTCAAAAGTAATATCGTACAAGAATACAAAAAAACTAGTCATATCCAGTATTAGCAGTAAACAAATACTTTATGTGTTGACAACGCAGTAGTCGAGAATATCAAAAAGTCGGTTCTCTTCTCCGGAATCAGGAGTTACAACCTGTTAAAATAAATAACTTAACTTTGGAAACACCATCTATATCATATATTATTCCAAATATGATTGTTTATGCGAAGATAACTAAGACATACTAAAAAAATATACACTAACAATTACAAACAAGTTTAATTTGAAACAATGAATCAATTTGTTGTAGACATCTAAATTTACAGAGAAAACATTTAATAGTCTAAAAGATAAATAAAGAAATAACAAAAACACATGATCTCACTCACAAAAAAAAATATTTTTGTTTGTCGAGTTATCAGGTATTTTTATTTTCAGAAATATCTCGTAGTACTTCGTTTGATTTGATGTAAAAAGTTTTCCATTAAATGTGTCAGAACATTGAAACGTAATAGTGGCAACACTGTTTGAAATGTAAATGTCATTCATAGATTGTTCTGTTCACTACATTGAGTCAAGTCATTATGGAAAGATACATAAATTGGATACACAGTAGTATTATATAAATATAGGTAACAAATTGTCAAGTAGATGGCTAGGCGTGTTCATATATCTTTTTCTTTTAAATGCATTATATAAATTATTAATTTTATTACATAAACACAAACCCGAATTTACAGATCTAGAAAGATCATAACTCACACCACATTCTAGTAAACCACCTCATTTCTATGGTCTACCAAAAATACACAAAACTAATATACCACTTCGCCCTATATAGTTAGTAGCATATTTTCCCCATGTTATAAACTGGTAAAATTGTAATTAAACATTTTAAATCCACTTTCGGGTAAAACAAATGCATATATTAAAAATACGTCAGATGTATTAGAAAAAAATTCCAACATTAAAATTACAAACCCAAGTTTAATGGTTAGTTTTGACGTGGTGAGTCTGTTTACTAATGTAGCAGTTGATACATTACTAATAATTAGCAAGAGATTAGAACAAAACAATAAAACATTACCCTAAACTAAACATAAATAAAATTTTGCAATTATTAACTCTGGGCTTAAAAACCACATATTTTCAGCCCAAGAAAATGATTATTATCAACAAAATTTCAAGATAGCAATGGGTTCTTCTCTTTCTCCTTTGATGAGTAATATCTTTATGGAATAACTCAGGAATAACATATTAAGAAAAACTCTTAAAACGCCAATAATATGGCTTAGATATGTTTATATATTTTTTTACAAGATATAAATTCTCGAGAGCCTACAATTAAGTTTACTTCAGAGATGGCGAGGAAGAATAAATTGCCATTCTTCGACACTTTAATATAAAAAAAAAACTACACATTAAAAACTACAGTTTAGAGAAAACCTACAAACACAGATATGTATCCCAATTTATTTTCCAATAACTCAAAAGGGGAATAATTAAAAGTTTATATGACAGAGAAAAACTTGTTTGTACCGACAGTAATACACTACAAAAATATACAAATTATATTAAAAATATTTTAATAAAAAATAATTATCCAAAAAATTTCATAGATAAATCATTTACAGCTTTTGATACCAGAGAAAACAGATAATAATAATAACTCTCACACAATTAACTTCACAATTCCATACATCCACCGTATTTGTGATACAATTTAAAGAATAGAAAATAAATAAAATATAAGAACGACCTTTAAAACAAAAAATACTACTAGATCTATGCTGACCAAAAATCAAACCAAAAAACACAACAGAATACCAAAAATTAGATTTACAAAATTCCCTGCGATACAGGTGAGCCCTGTTTGAAAGCATTATATAGGAATTAATATAATTTATTTTAGATTATTTTTAGAAGACTTTCCGAAATGTTACCGTTCAAAAGTTTGTATTTATTTAAAAAAATTGTATTTTTAACATTTTTATTCGTTGCAAATTTACTATTGAAAAAGAATCACTGAGCAATTTGTCTCCGTTTTGTTTTTTACTCAGGGATTATTTTATTTACATAAGAACGCATGTGCGTATGTAACGTATGAACGTATGTACTACAGGATTTCAATTGGGGTTTGAGGTTTGGAGTTTTTGAGATTAAGTCTCACCTTCAATCCACTCTTATTAGAGAATTTGACTCTTTGAAGGGGAAATGAAACATCAATATAATATTGCAGACAAAAACACCTCAAAACCCTGATCCACACTTGAAACCTGAAAAACATCATAGCAAATCTCCATTCTCAGACGTGATTCAAATTCACTTAAATAAAATATCTTTTATATTTGACGCTCTGATATTCAGTTTTTTTTTACATTATACATATAATATCTGAGCATAGTGATCCGATCAGCAATTGGCAGACGGAACAGCCCGAATAATCTTTAAAGTTTATACAAATATGCTTGAATGTTCCGTTACTCGAGTTGATCCATCAACAACGTTATTTAAATAATAACAAAGTAAAATATCCTTCAATCTGTCTACAGGCCCTGAAGAGTCCAAGTAGTTTATGTTAAGATCACCACAAAGAATTATTTTAGATTATTGATTGATTTGTCCGTTACTTTGTGATAGTTCATTTTTTTAAAAGGAATAAAATCTTTTTTTTTACTTTGTTGTCTATCACTTTTATTTTTAAACAAAATTTTTGTGTAACTATAGTTTCGTAAAATGACTTTACATTTCCAAACACTACTTTAAAACTTTTTAAAAGTTTAAAGTAGTTAAGTTTTAAAAATTTTGTCCAAAAATAAAGGTGATAGATAACAAAGAAAAAAAATGTTTTATTCCTTTTTAATTATTTTAGAGTTTTTTAGAAAAGAAATGTCATATAAAAGCCCACACAACTTCTCATAGAATATATTCAAATCACTATTAGGTGCTGTATAAGTTTATATGACAATAATTAGTTTGTAAATACCCAATAGTAACACCACATACTTCAAATATTCTATTTAGCGGCATCTACAAAGATCTATTGATATGTAGTTGGCGAAACTTTCAATTACACTTTAAGGTAGACGTATCGCTTTACCAAAACCCTTTAGAGAATTTAAAAAGTGTATTATAATAATAATATAGATTTACAGCGTTCTACAACTCTTTCCGATTAACAATCTCCATCTCTCTCTGTCTTTTCATAGATCTTCTGGCAATTCCTTTTTTTCCATTTTTTGTCGATTCCTCTCACGCTTCTCCTTGATCTTCCCCCTCCTCTTCTCTCTTATGGTGTCTATATCGGGACAGGGGTAGCGATATCTTATGACATTCTTTGTATGTGATCATACCATTTAATATCCTCCACAACTGTATGTTTGGCATTTAATATTTTTCGATTTTTCTCATTTCATACTCTACCCGATCTAGATTTTCTCTCCGGAAATCCAGTTCTGTTCTCCTGCGTTTTCTCTGTATTTTGCTTTATATGCCATACTGCGCAGCTATATGTAGATAATGATTGTCTTGTTTGTTTGTTGTCTTTCGTGTTTTTAGATATAGATTGGTTAGGTGAGGTTTGGTTTTCTTTTCTTCTCTTTTCTTTTATTACCCTGTATAAGGCAATCTTTTATTGCGCTATATCTTGAATTATTCTCTCACAGGCATTTGTATCATTCATAATTTAATTCCCATCGTGCAAACTTATATCTTGTAATGATCCTACAACTTACATACCGTTCACTTCCAGGATCAATTTTGTAGACTCTTCCACTAACTTCAATATTCGTAATCTTGTTATATCACTTGTTAAATAACACATTACTATCTGGACGTCAGCAAAGCACAGCGTACGATGTTTGCTATTTATGTTTCCGGAATATTAACTAAAAACAAATATTTACCTTAGAAAATGGTTTTATTGTTTTTCAATCGATAGACTTTTGAACCAATTTTCATAGAACTTTTTCCTTCCGACTGAGATATCTCCAACATGCATTTTGAACGCATCAAGCGTTTCTTCCCTCGTCGAATATCGTTGACCGCGTAGTTTATTCTTCACGGACGGAAACAAAATGAAATCATTGGGTGCCAAATCAGGACTATACGGCAGATGGATGGATCATCGAATGGATGGGTTATCCATTCGATGTTGTGACCGATCAAATATTAAGTTGTTAGGTCCGATGTGTGAGAGTTCGCGTTGTCATAGTGAAAAATGATCCTGAGTCACTGGTTGTTTTTTTCTCATTGCTTCAAAGACTTTTCGAAAACAAACGGTTGCGTCCCATTCAGAATTTACTGTTTTACAATTATCTATTGATACTGTAGTCACATGTTGATTTATCCCAAAAAAAAAACAGGCAACCATTTGTTTCAAAGTGCTTCTTGCGCGAACAACTTTTGTTTGGTTTGGCTCATTTTTAAAGACCTATACAGTCGACTGCTGTATTTGTCACGTGTGTTGATGTCATATACGGCTTATGAAACACCACGATTGTATTTTTTAAGCATTTATTTGCACCAATCTCCAACGGGCTTGGACCGAATCCAACGGGCACAAATCTTTTTAAGGGATACCTCAATCTCACGGTATATCAAATAACGATCTTACTTTATCAGTTCACACCCAGTATGGATATTTTCTGGCACAACAACCGATTTTCGACGATCTTCTTTAAATTCGTCCGTGAGCGAAAAACGGCCACGATTGAATTCACTAAACCAGTGATAGACAGTGATTTTAGATTATTCTTCATCACCAAAAGTCAAAGTGAGTTGATCGATGCACTGTTGTGATAATCCACGTCGAAAGTCATAGTAAAATTCTCATGAGATAATTCCATTTTTTGACAGAGATGAAATTTTCAATACCGTCCGTGTGACAATGCGTTTTAAGTACGTTTACAGTCAACAATGTCAAACTTTACGATATATATGTCAGATAGCGTTTAGCAACACCATTGTTGCCAATTCCAGATACATAAGTAGCAACCCTCGCATATAACGTGATATAATCTTCAGAGGATTTTCCATGCCATTACGTTCTCTTTCCCATGTTTTAAGTGTTTGTTCTAAATAAATCTTAAAGAGTATCGGCGAGAGGCAAAATCCCTGTTTCAATCCCTTTGTAACTGTAAACCCCCAAACGTTCCGTCCCACCTTAATTTTTGTTGTGCTATTATTATTATTATTAGGTGCGTATAGACCCGGTTGGATCACGCAAAGCATCCTGACTTGTTTTCGAGTGTTCTTTCTGATTCTCCACACCTCTCTCATCCTTTCTCCGTGGATTCTCTTTCTCTCCTCCGTCCACTTTGTTCCTGATCTCCTCGAAACTTCGCTCTCTGTTATACAGGGTGTTAGCATACACAAAATGCAACGTTCCACATATGTATTTTGTGATGTACGTTCTTCTATCCCCAATCTCTGTCGGACCCATTTGTGCCTTTCCCAGATCAGCTCTGACTTGTGCGATCCATGGTACTGTTGACTTAACTCCTTGTATGTACGTAAGAATTCTGTTGGTGAGTCTTGTCGGTGGGAGTCTACTGATATGTCCATAGAATTTCAACCTTCTTTTTGTTATGTCCGCCGCTACGTTGGACATTCTCTCTGTGGTCTTTCTAGAATGTAGTCTGTATCCTTCCTCTGTCAGTTTTGGGCCGAGAATTTTCTTCATAATTTTTCGTTCTTCTAATGTTTTCTATGCCGCTTTTTGTATGGAGTGTAAGTGTCTCGCTTGCATATAGTACCGCTGGTTTGATTACTGTGTTGTAGTGTCTTATTTTTGCGTATGTGGATAGGCATTTCTTATTGTAGATATTGTGTCTTGCCGTTTGCCCTCTTCATCTTCTGCAATCGAGTCTTCTGTGCCATCTTCTCTCCTCCTATGGGTTCGAGGATCTCAGGTATTTGAAGTGAGTGGCCCTATTTATTTTGCCGTATGTGGTATTCAAACTTTGGACGTTTAATTTTGAGCAGAAGAATTCGGTTTTTTAAAAGGATATTTGTAGGCCAACTTTCTCTGCACATTCCTTGAGGACTTCGATCTGTTTGGTTGCCCTTTTTTCATTGTCTGCGAGTATGGCTAGGTCGTCCGCGAAGGCTAGGCATGATATTTCTATGTTGTTTTTGGTTCGTCCGAGTCGTATTGGTTTCCAGTGTCCTTGATTGTTTAGTTTCTTTTCCCATTCCCTTATGACTTTGTCCAGGACCAGGTTGAAGAAGAGTGGGGATAACCCATCTCCTTGGCGTACTCCGGTTTTAATCAGGACGGGTTCGGAAATTTCTCCCATAAATTTGACTTTAGAGATTATGTCAGTCAGTATCTGCTTGATCAATCGTAGTGTTTTGGGGTCGAGTCCTTGTTCTTCTAGGATGTTAAACAGAGATTTTCGGTCAATGCAGTCGTATGCTTTCTTAAAGTCAACGAACGTGCAGATGATTGGGACGTTCCTGATAGCTTTGTATTTCAGTATTGTTCTTAAGTTAAAGATTTGTTCAGTGCATGAGCGACCAGGGCGAAAGCCTGCTTGATACTCCCCAATTTTGTGTTCTAATTGTTCCTGTGTTCTCTGGAGAAGGCATGCTGAGAAGATTTTGTAAGTGACTTGTAGTAAGGAGATTCCTCTGTAGTTGTTCACATCTGTTCTGTCTCCTTTCATCTGGTAATTTTTCTGTTTGCGAGATGTCCATGATAATTTGCCTGAGTTCCCGCAGTGAGTTTGGTCCGAGGTTTTTCAATAGTTCCGCGGTGATACTATCTTTACCGGATGTCCTCTTATTCTTCAGTTTTTGTATGTGCCTGTGAATATCTTCCTGTGTTAGTGGTGGTGATTCTGAGTGGGTATAGATACAATTTTCTTTGGGGGAATCTTGTGTCGCGTTCGGGGCAATTGAGGAGATCGGAGAAATAGTTTGCCAGCTCCTGACAATTCTCCTGATTGTTTAGCGCTAATCTCCCATTTCGCTTTCTAAAGTAAAGGATTTCTCTTGCGAAAGTCCTATAAAAGTCTCTCGTGTTATAATTACGGAAATTCTCCTCTATAGAGTCTAGTTGTTCCTTTATGTACTTCCTCTTAGTTTGTCTAATAACTTTGGCGGTCTGTTTTCTAGTCTCGTTAAAAACCTGTTGGCTTCTAGTCTCGTTAAAAAGCTGTTGGCTTTCTGGGGATTTTTTACTGTTGTACTCCTGAAATGCTTGTTTACGTCGCTGCAATGCACGTTCGCATTCCGAGTCCCACCACGGGTGTTTTGTGTTCTTTTTCAATGGGATCCGTTCCTTTGCTTTTTGTGTAATTTTTTTGTGGAATTTTTCCCATGTATCTGCCTGTTCCTTTTCCCATTCCTCTGTTATATTGGATTCCTTGATCCTTTTCGTGTCGAATTTCTGTAGATGTGCCTTCTTCTGATGAATTCTTCTTGGGGTGAATTTTACTTTGATTCGTGTTAGGTAGTGGTCTGAGTCAATGTTCGCGCTCCTGCGGACTTGGACATCTTGGATCTCTCTTTGTTGTGGGTATGAGATCGCAACGTGGTCTATCTAGAATTCTCCAATCTGTTGAATAGGCGATGTCTTCTGTTTTTGTGGAGATTTTTTGAGTTATGTTGACATGATTTTCTGGTTATTCTGTTGGCATAGTTTGATGAGTCTTATGCCGTTCTTGTTGCTGAATTTGTTACCGGGGAATTTGCCTACGGTTTTCTGATGAATTTTTCCTTACCGATTTGTGCGTTAAAGTCGCCCAGTAAAATTTTGACGTCATCCTTTGGGACCTTTGCCATTATCTTTTCTAGTGTTGTCCAGAATTTCTCTGTAGACTTGGGGTCTTTCTTGTTGTCCCCGTTTGCGGGGGCATGTACGTTGATCATGGTATTTTTTATTAGTGCACTGTATGCGC
This sequence comes from Cosmopolites sordidus, assembly GCA_031761425.1. Lineage (NCBI taxonomy): Eukaryota > Metazoa > Arthropoda > Insecta > Coleoptera > Curculionidae > Cosmopolites > Cosmopolites sordidus. The sequence goes on along the minus strand of JARFXV010001900.1, from coordinate 113,081 downwards.
ATTGTCATCAGTCTATTGTTTATGAGGGTAATTTCCTTAATAGAGTTAACTATCCCTTTGTGTATCACAAAGGTCATGCCCAGAAGCGGAGCACCCCTGGCGACTCGTTGTCTGTCCTGATTTTGAATATGCGATAGTTCCCGTAGTCTACCGTATCCTCATCTGCGATGCGTATTTCTTGTAGAGCAAGTACAAGTATTTTTTGTTTGTTAAGTTCTGAGGTTAGGTTGTGAAGTTTTCCTAGTTGGATTAGCGTGTTGATGTTGAAGGTGCCAATGTATGTAGGAGTTTTATATGGAAATTTGCCAGAAAGCTCCGACTTTTTTTGAAATCGTGAAACTCCAGGTTCCCCAGAACCCGGTTGCCGGTTGACGGGTTGATTGGTTACCACCTGGGGTATTATTGTTATTACTTGCACGAGTCATGATTGCTTATAAGCTTATGGGTCCAGTGTTTCCACTAGGAGTTTAGAACCAGGGATTGTTAGTTCCTGAAGCGTAGTGTACAGCCGCACCCTCTGAGTGAACAGACGGCGACCAGGTTGCCAGTGGTTGCCACTGCAGACGCGACCTGGTTTTTTTTTGCCAGAGCCCTGTTAGCCGTCTGTTCCCGAAATAAACGTTCGGGTTCAGCCGTTGTCCGCTTCCTGCGACGTGGACGAAGGGTTGGAGCTTTAGGAAACGTTGCTTTAGGAAGCGTGCTATTATTATATAATCTTTGCACTCCTTTAATAAGCCCATTTGCAATTTTTATCTGTTATAGTGTTGTTATCTTGCTATCTTGCTTGTGTGTTTTTCTTGATTCACGTTTTCTTGATTTTCTTTTCAACATCTTGCCTAGCACAATAAATATGGTTTATGGTCGATCTACCCATTCTAAAACCAGCCTTTTCTTCCATCTCGAAGTCTAATAAAATTTTTCCCATTTTATAAATGGATTTACATAATTGAAGACCATTATACTTTCGAATAACATTTTATAAGTCATAATGCCAGCCAGACTGACAATACGGGAAGTCAATTTAATGTCTTCCTGCTCTTAATTTTAAATCAGGAAAAAGGAAGGAAAACAGTAAATATCGGAAAAAAAGTATTTTGCCTTAAGATGATGCATACTTCTTTAAATAAATTCTCATAAAAAAATGTGTCCTTCGGTATTCCCAATCACGTTTAGAATAAATGAAACTCGATATATATTTTTTGATACAAGTCTTCAGGATATACATATATATCTATTTGCAATTGTTTGCGAAACATAATTTACAATTTTAATAGGACTAATTTTAGTAAATATCAATGAAATGTTTTATCTTATCTTTCATAGATGTTCAATCAAGTGATCGTTACAGCTTTGATTTACGAGTGGGTCTTTCCTGTGTGACATCAATTATTGTTTCATCTAGAAAGATAATAAAAAAGAGACAGGGAATATTTGGAAATATCCTTTTAATTTTATTATGCTAAATATGTATGGTACTAATTTTTTATTTAGTATGAATAAGATTATTTAAAATAAAATAATTAACAATTCAAAAGAAACTATTGTAGCAAAGAAGTATTCGATCTGGCCAGAGAGCGTTATTAATAAGTTTGATGTTATAGGTTAATGACGTCTATGGCGTTTTGGAAGATAAACATACGCCATCAAAAGCCAAGCAAAGTTTTTCGTAGTTTTGAATATGTCGAATTATACAGGGTGTTAGGTAAATATGCTGCAAAAATTAAAGGGGTTATTCCTTGACTTATTCCTAAGAATATTTTATTGTATGATGATTTTTGAAAAATCCCTTTATTTCGAAGATACAGGTTGAACAAAATTTATGACATTAACAACATTTTATTATCAAAAAGTACATGTAAAGTTGCTCAATCTACAATAACTGTTCGAAATTACTTCCTCCAGCCTTGATACAAGCATTCAATCTTCTCGTCATTGACTGCCGAATACTTTCAAACACACCAGGGTCGTTTCTAATTGAGTTACACCCAGTAATTATCTGATTTCGCAAATCATCCAAATTCTTCAATGGAGTAGCGTAAACTAATGACTTCAGATAAACCCAGAAGAAATAAACCAGGGGGTTTAAGTCCGGGGATCGAGCAGGCCATGCGTGTGGCCCACTTCGACCAATCCAGCGATATCCGTATGTTGCTGTTAAAAAATCACGAGCAACCAAACCGAAATGTGGTGGTACACCATCGTGCATAAACCACATTTCATGCCTTGTTGCCAATGGTACATCTTCCAGAAACTCAGGCAACGTTGCTTCCAAAAAGTTGCGATACACCTCGCCAGTAAGTCTTTGTAATAGAAATACCGGTCCAAATAGATAGTCACCTACAATTCCAATCCAAACATTCAACGAGAACTGATGTTGAAAACTATCTTCGCATACCTCATGCGGATTTTCATCTGCCCACACATGGTTATTATGAAAATTTCTTATTGCGTTTCTTGCGAAAGTGGCTTCATCGGTGAAAAGAATTTGTGTCAGGAATAGAGGGATGCGAAAGTAAAGTTTGCAATATCCAGTGACATAATGCAATACGTGGAGGAAAATCAACAGACAGTAGTGCCTGAACGCGTTGAATGTGGTATGGATACAACAAATTGTCCTTAAGAATTTTCCAAACTGTCCAGTGACTCACATTCGAAGTATTTGCAATTTTTCGCGTAGAACTACCAGGCTCTTCCGCTATCATGTCCAGCACATTCTGTACCAATTGTACCGTTCTTACAGTCAGTGATCTTCCTGACCCTTCAGTTCGTTTCAATGTGCCTGTTTCACGAAGACGTCTATGAATGCTTTCGAAGATTTTTCGGTCGGGGACATTACGGGCTGAAAATCGTTCACTGTACACCATACTGTAAGTCCATACATAAAGTGCATGCCAGTCATCTCGGCGTTTGTATACATTATGATAGAGGACTTCACTCACTATTTAAGACACGTCAAACAGCCAAACGTCACTCAATCTATGTAAACAAATGCGACCGATGAAATCCACTTACTAGATAAAACAGCCGTTCCAAGTGATCAAGATCGAAAAAAAAAATTGTTTGTACTTGATAAACTCATTGACGTACACCCTACTTTTATTTACATTAATGATTTCAACAAATATCGAATATGGTTGTCGCAAATTTTGTTCGCTCTGAATCTTCGAAACAAAGAGGTTTTTCAAAAATCATCATAGGACAAAATATTCTTAGAATAGGACAAGGAATAATCTCTTGCATTTTTGCCGCATATTTACCTAACACCCTGTATACATACCACAAAAAGACGCTTTGCGGGAAAGTTTAATAACCTTCTTTCATTCGATTGTTGGTTGAATCTTATGGTGAATATGCTCTAACCCGAGAACTTGTGAAAAGTTTGAAGATCAAGATTTACCAACATAAATGGGAATGGAAAGGAATTTTTATCACAAATGGAGAGATCATTTGTAAATTTTATAATATAAGTTTTCCTTATAATTAAAAAGTTATATCAAATTGAAAATAAATTTTAACCTAGTACCGATGACACGCCGACAATTTCTGAAAAAAAAACCGGAAACATTGTGACCTCACACTTGTACCGAAGGGTAATATCGCCCATATCGGTTCGGCTCGAAGCAATTCGGCATTCAAATTATACGGAAATTTTCTTTCGCGTTCTTTCTGAAAAGACGTTCGGAAAGAATCAAAGTCTGGAGTAAATAAAACAATTTATCGATCTTAGTCATTGTTCTATAGGTTTAACCTATATCTTTGATTGCATTCGTTGGTTTACTATCGATTTGAAATTATACTTGCTATTAATTGTTATTTAGGCTTTCGGTGCTGTTTTCGACGTTATACTCATAAATCTTTACATAAGATATGGAGACTCAAAGCTAAGTTCAGAATGAAATCAGATTAGGGTTCCTTGTTTTTTGCTTTGGTTTTTATAACTTTTATTTATATTATTCATGTAGGGAAAACAAATTAACGTGCCAAATTTATAAGAAGGAATATTCCTGCGTGTCCGCAAAGAACCACCATGTAGCAATACAACCGAGGGTAGTAAAAATGAGAAAGCCCTACAGGATCATCTGTTTTGTAGAATACGAATAATAATATTCAGGAATTAGACAAGAACAAAATTCGACTACTAATTTGGAAGGGAATCGTTTATGAAAAGTCTTATACTTATGAAAGTTTTACAGGATAATCTAATTTAACTAACACCAAGCAGTTTTCCATAATATCAAAACAAATATCTAAAGGAGTATGCAAAAAAAAGAAAAATAGAAAAGCAAACCTACTATCCAAACAACAAGTAAAGAAAATGGTATATTGATATTCTAAATAAAAACAAAACACTTAATTAAAGCAATAATGTAGTATGGGTGATTTTTTTTTTTAATATTGTTAATATTGTTTAGTGTGAAGATTTGAAGAATCGGTGTGGTTTTAAAAGTATTGCAAACTTCAATGAATCCATTCAACCAAATATGTATATAATTTTAGGTAGTGATTGTTTTATTCTGAATTGATTATTAATGTAGTTATTAATGTTATTATAATCTAGTGTAATATATTATCCATATTATCCTAGTTGGGGGAAGCTTTATTATGTATATTTAACAGTGTATTTTTTATAGAAATAAAATTAAACCTGTCATCAAATATATTCAAAATATTATTACTTATAATATATATATATATATATATATATATATATATATATATATATATATATATATATATATATATATATATTATTCACGTATGGGCCCTGGTGGACCACACGAAGTACAATTAGAGGCGTTTGTTGTTGTTAGCCTACCTTTGCGCCCATACTAATTTCATTCTTTCGCTATGAGCTTTTTTCCTTTCGTCAGACCAAGTTGTTCCAGTCTTCCTACATTTTTCTCTCTGGCCAACCTTCCAAACGTTAACCTTGTGTCTGAAACAGCCTCTATCCTGAATTTCACTTTGTGTAATATTTGGTGATCTTAGGTCCTCTTTAATTGCCGCAATCCATTTAATTATTTCTACTTTAGCTCTACTCCTATTTTCATAAAATTCGACTATTTGTCTAGTTAGCCTTCTCGGATTCATCCGTTTGATGTGTCCGTAAAACTTAAGTCTTCTTTTTCTCATATCGCTATGTATATCTGTGTATTGTTTGATTTCTTGGTTTTCTCGAAGTCGGTATGTTGTGCTATTTATTTGTTTGGGGCCTAGGATTTTTCTTATGATTTTTCTTTCCTCTTTTTCAATGTCCTCGATGTCTCTCTTTCTATTCAAAATGAGCGTTTCTGCAGCATATAGACATTCTGGCTTAATAACCGTGTTGTAATGTCTCAGTTTTGTGTTTTTAGATCCCTTTTTCCATCCCATTTTCCATGATTATTTCACCCAAATATTTGAATTGAGAACTTTATTTTCTGGGTATACATGCATTTACATGAATGTACACCATTTTTGCGTTTAAGTTGAATAAAACCTATAGCCTTGTCACCGTAACTGTCTCGTGACAAATAAAACTCTACAAATAGTTTAATTATATTTAATAGAAATATTTTGTTTCTTGTTTACATTTACATTATCATTTAAAACAAAATTACATCGATGTTTTAGCACCTGGAACTTCAGCTGAATTGAACCGAATGTCATTTTTCAGAAAATCTATGACCATTAAAATATCCACTGCAGGTATATTATCAGAATTAGCTTTAGCCACACATTACCGAACTAAATTAGAAATCAACAATATTTTATTTTGCACTTAACCAACAATAATTTTGACAGTATACATACGAATAGAAGCCGTTGACAGTACTGACGTGAAAACACTTTAGGATTCTAACGTCACAAACATAGCAGCCAATCGCGGCGCGTTCGTAGTCACGTGATTTTTTTTAAATTTTATACTTTTTATTTTATTTATAATTAATTGTAACAAGTTTTTAAAAAGTTTTTTGCATCGATTATCAATATTATTTATGATAAAGTTGTAAAATAAAGTAAAAAAATCAATAATTATTTTTTATTCAAATACCCAATTGGATGAAGACTCAAATCATGCGTTGAAATAATTGGCAGAAGGATTGAATGTTGCCCAAACAATTTCCAAAAGCCTTTACACATAGGAAAAGATCCAGAAGGAGGGAAAGGAAAGAGACATTGAGATATTGAAATTTTGCTTGCCAAACAGAAAAGAAAAGATTTTTTGATGAATGAATGACAGGTGATGAAAAAATGGATCTATTTTGACAACTCAAAGAGCAAAAAATCATGGGTTCAACATCACAACCAGTGCGCAATATACAACGATAGAAGATTTTGCTGTGTATTTGGTGGGATAGTGGGGAGCTGTGTATTATTAACTACTAAAACCCGGCGAAGCGTTTACCGGCGATAGATACCGACAACAATTGAAAAATTAAACCGAGCATTGGAGGAAAAACGACCAGCTTACGTCCAAAGACACGATTCAACATGACAAGTAATTTTTCAACATAACAATGCAAAATGTATTAAAAACTATTTGGAAAACGTTAAATGGGACGTCCTGCTCCACCCGCCGTATTCACCAAACTTAGCCCCTTCGGACTATCACGTATGTTGATCAATGCAGCACGGACTTTCACAATAACACTTACATTATTACGAAGAAGTGAAAATTTGGCTTGATGGATGGTTGGCCTCAAAAAACCAAAAGTTCTTTATGCGCGGAATCCATTCGTTGACAGAAAATTACTTGGAAAAAAAGTAATAACCTATTCGTGATACTCACAAGTGGGCTAAACTCATAAGTGGATATTTTGGCATATTGATGTGATCTAAATTAAAATTCTCTGTCATCTCGTAGTGTCCATATTCACCAAACCTAGCATCCTTCGATTATTTACAGGTCGTTCTCTGAATGAGATAGTCTTCAGTAATTAAAAGAATCTTAAAAGATACCTTTTTCTATCAATAGATGATAAAGAATCTTAGATAAAAATGGTCAATGTTCATATCATTAAACTCCAAGAGATTTACCACTAAACAACGCATTGAAGATTCCACAAAAAGGATTGATTGATATCATTAATTAAAATTTTATTTATATATTAAAAAATTGCTTTGTCTTGTATTATATTGCGAACCAATATAAAATAATTCCGACTTATTATTAACTAATAAAAATATACTGTAATTTTCCAATATTTCTATTTTTTGCACTTAATTTAGCAAGTGATTATTTTACATTAAAAGATATTTATAAAGTTAATAAATTCAACTTTATATTTACACGTTAACTGCTGATTTCAGTTAATATTGCTACCAGCTTAAATACTTAACAATAATCTGTGGCTAATACATCGTAAATCTGTGGAATGAATTACGTAAAAGATCCTTATCTCATTCAAACAGACTTGAAATGAACGCAAATTAACTATAAAGCGTAAAAAACCCAAATTACGAAGCGGATACATTTACAATGCGGAATTACATGTATCGTTATTACTTTTTGCAAATACTGCGCCGTTTTGATATATTTAGTTAAGTTAATCGGAAGAATCATAATTATACATAATCGCTGAAAGTATTTTAATACTCAGATTTAATGGACTTATATCAATTAACTTACCGATTATAGAGGGTGTCCCAGTAAGTACTTCGGTGTTTCCAATTTAAATGAAACCAACAATTTTGGAAAAATAGTATAATTATTTATTTTATCAAAAAGTAAAGACGGCGGTTATGTTTTAAAAATAATATTCTCCAAATGGCTGTTTCTACAGATGGCAAACCGGGAAAAAAATGTATATGTAAGTAATGTCTGAATGATTGTGGCGTGTTCATATATTTTCTTTTTTAGGTTTTTCGCCACGATCTTAAACTCAAAAAATATCAAAAATACCTGTTCTTATTTAAATAAAGAATCACTGGGTAAAAACAAAAAACCAAACGGAGACAAATTTCTCAGCAATTCTTTTCTGTAATAAATTTGCCTAATGTTCTAAATGTTCTAAAAAAATATACAAACTTTTAACGTTAACGTTTCGGAGGGTCCTCTCCCCCCGTTTTCAAAACTAATCTAAAAAATAAATTATATTAATTTGTAATATATAAAGTAACGAGTGAAAGTAAATATATTTTTTGTGTATCTCAACGATACTTACATTGACAACAATAGATTTTCATAACAGTGACATACTACCAAAAAATATATATAGGTAATGTTTACTGTGTGATTGTTTACTGTACTGATTGTGTATTCAAATACTTAAAAGTTTCTAATTGTATTCTTTAGAATTGGGAACCATATTGAATTTAAATATGCCGAAGGTATAGCAATACAGTTATTTTTATTTAAATTAATTACAGCGGTTTCTTTTAATCTTCTGTATTTTGTTACCGATTTTTTTAATACCGGTTTGGAATTATTCCAATTGATTTTATGTCCCGATTCCTATGCATGTCGACAAATTCTAGATTTATTAAAATCGCCCTTTCTAAGAAGGTTTTTATTTCTTTTATTCTAAAATCTAACGGTCTAGATGTTTCGCCTATATAGAATTTGCCACATTCGCAGGGAATTGTATAAACCACATATTTGGTATTCCGTTGTGCGTTTTTTGTTTTAAATGTCGTTCTTATATTGTATTTATTTCCTATTCTTTTAATTGTGTCAGAAATATCGCGGATGTAAGGAATTTTGAGGTTAATTGTTTGAGAGTTATTATTATTGTTATTAATAACTTGTCTGTTTTGTCTGGTATCAAAAGTTTTAAACGATGTATCTACGAAATTTTAATAAAAATAAATACAATTTCGGAATTATTAACTCTATGCTTAAAAACCATATATTTTCAATTAGAAAATGATTATTATCAACAAAATTTCGGAATGGCAATGGGTTCTTCCCTTTCTCCATTGATGAGTAATATCTTTATGGAGGGAATCAAGAATGAAATATTAAGTAAATCTCTTAAAAAGTTAATAATATGGCTTAGATATGTTGATGATATTTTTGCTATATGGCAACATGGCATTGATGATCTAAATATTTTTTTACAAGATATAAATTCTCGAGAACCTACAATTAAATTTACTTTACTAGAGATGGAGAGGGAGAATAAATTGCCATTCCTCGACACTTTATTATTAAAACAAAACAACGCATTAAAAAATACAGTTGACAGAAAACCGACAAACACAGATAGGTCTCTCAATTTATTTTCCAATCACTCAAAATCAGTAAAAATAGGAGTAATTAAAAGTTTACATGACAGAACAAAACTTGTTTGTACCGACAGTGATACACAACAATAAGAAACAAATCACATAGACATTTTAATAAAAAACAATTACCCAAAAAAATTCTTAGATAAATCATTTAAAACTTTTGATACCAGACAAAAGAGATAAATTATAAATAATAATAATAATAACTCTCCAGTATACCTCGCCTAAGGTACTGAACGGGTCACGGGTGGTGGATAGTGAAAGTTCCATTAGATATTAATGGACAGCTGCGAATATCCCAAAATAAGCAACCCCGAACCAAGGTAAAAAGAAAGCTAAATCCACTTAGCGTCTGACTTGTATCAAGCGGCTGAGTAGTCAGCGTCTGTTCACCAGTGGTGCGGCTGATATTTAAATTCTGGAACTAACCCCTCCAGTCTTAACCTCTGAACCGTCATGGTTCAAACCTTCAATTCAAAGTACAAGATGAAGCGTTCTAGTGCTTACAAAATTACCCCAGGAGGTAGACAATCCTCTGCCAGCTTTGCTGGTACAACCGGACTTTCGGATTCTGGGGCGTCCGGGCTTAAACGCAAAATCTTTCAGAGGGAGTCGGAGACCTCTGGCCAACGTCTGAAACCGAAAACAAAAACTTTCTTTGGAACGGTAAATATCAATTCTCTCCTGCGTCCAGGAAAACTACACGAATTGGGGCGAACATTAAATCAGCAAAAAATCCAAATTTTAGCTTTGCAAGAAACCAGATTGATAGATGATAACACCTTGGAATTCGGCAACTACAGACTTTTTAAAAGTAAAACGGACAAAAGAATACTCAAAAATACACCACATCTCGGTGTTGCTTTCGCTGTCTCAAGAAACATTCTTGGTTCTATAATAAATGTCCAGCCAGTAAATAATCGACTTATGACACTATCCCTCAAGTGTGCTAACAAAAACTATACATTAATCAATGCACACCTCCCAGTTAATGAAGAAAATAAATCTAATCCTGAAAAAGTAAATAAGTCCTGGGAAATTCTGGAAAAGACTATCTCTAAAATTCCCTCTAACCATGTAAAAATCCTGTTGGGTGATTTCAACGCCCAACTAGGGAAAGAAAAAAAGTACAGGAAAACAGTCGGCAGTTTTCCCGCTCATAAATGGACTAACCATAATGGTAGAAGATTGGTTGAACTATGTTCGCAGTTTAATCTAAAAATAATGTCAACCCATTTTAAGAAGAAAATAACAAAACAAAAGACCTGGAGGTGCCCAAACACGTACATGGGTGAATTTCAAATTGACCATGTTGCCATTTCGTACCCCAATTATAAAGAGATTTTGAATGTTCAAGTCAGGAAAGGAGCAAATATAGACACGGATCACTACTTGACTAGAATCAAACTTAGCTTAAAACCTCGAAAACTTATTCAAAAGGGGCTGCTAATACCAAAGTTTGACCCAACGAAAATAAAACCAGCCCTAACAGAAGAGCTTGATAAACAACCTGCACAGAACTGGCAAGAATTAAAACAAAAAATTATTAAAACAGCCTTAAAGTTGGTCCCTTTACAAAAACGTAGAAAACATCCGTGGTGGGATGAAGTTTGCGAGCAAGCAGTATTAAGCCGAAGTAAAGCATTCAAAGATTGGAACAGTCAAAAAACAGCAATAAACTATAACATCTTTTTGGAAGTAAGAAAAGAAACATCGAAGCTAATTAGACAAACTAAAAGAAAATATGAAAACAATCAACTTCATGAAATAGAAAAAGATTTCCAAAAAAATAACACCCGAAACTTTTACAAAACTTTTAAAACTAAACTAACAGGCTATCAACCGCAGAACCTATGCTTTCAAAAGGAAAACGGACAACTAGCTCTAAATAACCAAGACAATTGCAAAGAACTTGCGAAATATTTTGAACAAATACTAAACTGTCCGGAGCCCTTAAACAAATTACCAACACTAAACCCTAAACAAACAAACCCAGATTCATTACCACCGAATAAAGAGGAAATACTTAGGCAAATCAAGCGGCTTAAAAATAACAAAGCTTCTGGTGAAGATGGAATCACTGCTGAACTTTTGAAATCCGCAGGTCCAGGTACAATCAAGGAAATAACCAAAATTCTACAAGAAGTTTGGCGAACCGAACGGATTCCGGAAGACTGGAAAGATGCTCTAATCCATCCACTACATAAGAAAGGAGATAGAACGGATGTAAACAACTATAGAGGAATATCTCTTCTCCCAGTTTGTTACAAGATTCTATCTCAATGTCTACTAGACAGAGCACAGGGACAGTTAGAACCGAACATTGGTGAATATCAGGCAGGTTTTCGACCGGGCAGATCCTGCCCTGAACAGATCCTGAATCTAAAGTTGATTCTAAGACATCAAAAACTGTACAATAAAAATCTCGTCTGTACATTTGTGGATTTCAAAAAAGCATATGATTCTATTGGCCGGAATATCTTTATTCCGAATCTTGAAAGAACAAGGACTAGATCTGAAAACGCTGGCAATTATTAAAGCAACGTTAACTAACACAAGGTCAAAAGTTAAATTCATGGGTGACATCTCAGAACCCTTCGAAATTAAAACTGGTGTGAGACAAGGGGATGGACTCTCGCCACTCTTATTTAACTGTGTTCTAGAAAAAGTAATACAGGAGTGGCGTGAAAAAAAGTCGGCACTGAATATTGACCAGCCCATTAAACTGGGGAGAACCAACATCAAAATTGATTGTTTGGCATTTGCTGATGATCTAACAATTTTAGCTCAAGATGTATTAACGGCACAGAAACAGATTGAAATCCTAAAAGAAACAGCAGAAAATGTAGGACTCCAAATATCCTTTGAAAAGACACAATACATGACCTGCAACAGACTAAGAACACCATTTCTAAAAACAAAATATGGTAACATCAGACGAGTCTCTCAATTAAAATATTTGGGTGAAATAATCATGGAAAATGGGTTGGAAAAAGCGGCCAATAAGGGTAGATGTTAAAAAAGTGGAAATGGCATTGAGACTTACACAAAACATTTACAACAAAAAATGCCTATCTAAAAACACAAAACTGAGACATTACAACACAGTTATTAAGCCGGAATGTCTATGTGCTGCGGAAACGCTTATTTTGAATAGAAAGAGGGACATCGAGGACATTGAAAAGAAGGAAAGGAAAAAAATCATAAGAAAAATCCTAGGGCCCAAACAAATAAATAGCACAGCATACCGACTTCCAGAAAACCAAGAAATCAAACAATACACAGATATACATAGCGATATGAGAAAAAGAATCGATGAATCCTTTGTCTAGTTAACCTACTCGGATGAATCCGAGTAGGTTAACTAGACAAATAGTCGAATTTTATGAAAATAGGAGTAAAGCTAAAGTAGAAATAATTAAATGGATTGCTGCAATTAAAGAGGGCCTAAGATTAGCAAATATTACACAAAGTGAAATTCAGGATAGAGGCTGTTTCAGACACAAGGTTAACGTTTGGAAGGTTGGCCAGAGAGAAAAATGTAGAAAGACTGGAACAACTTGGTCTGACGAAAGGAAACAAGCGCACAGCGAAAGAATGAAATCAGTATGGGCACAAAGGAAGGCTAATAACAACAAACGCCTCTAATTGTACTTCGCGTGGTCCACCAGGGCCCATACGTGAATAATATATATATATATATATATATATATATATATATATATATATATATATATATATATATATGCAGTGTCAGATATCCCTGGACTGCGTCCAATGAGACAACAGTAGTTGAGTGTCATGATACAACCAACCGGGGTTTGGGTTCACAATCTCATGTGGAATACACAACAACCTGCATCTCCGCCTTAATGAGCATTTGGATTGGTTGCGTGACTGGTGACGAACCCCACCCATCCCGTCATCTGGAGGGCATATATTTCGTCTCTTGATGTTTAAACTCTTCAGGGTACCTACACATGCTTCCCCATCAAGAATAGCGAGACCCTATCCACAGCCAACAACCAATGTTTTCGCCGACTTCACGTCGGATGACGTAACTTTTTCAAAAATTGACCTATTGAGACTTTTTTTTAATTTTTGTTTTTAAATGTACTTTTTAGAAAATATACGAAAAAAAATCAGATATCAAGTCCTTTAAAATTTTTCAGTTTTTTTGAAAAAAAAACGTCATTTTTTCGAATTTCGACATTTTTTTTCCCTCAAAAAACTTATATATAGGGGGGACTTTTCCTTCTATTTTTTTATTTAATTGAATTTATTTTTAAATTTTTCAAACTTTTTCACTTTTTCTCTCATTTTAAAAACATTGTTTATACAGTAAAATTAATTTCAGACAATGATTCTGTGGTATTTTATTCTTAACTTATAGTCCAAACTTATAATTAATGATTAGGATTTTACGGTTTATACAATTAACTATCAATTGTCTTTATACTAATTCAACAAATAATTTATTTTGTTTTTCTTTGACATTTAAATATTGTCCCTGTTCTACTGTCCTATCTATTTCTTGTTTCTCTAGCATTTTCCATAGTTTGGAATTTCCAATTTAGTGTTGGCGGTTATGATAACTAGTGTTGTCCATTACAATTACGCTTTCCTTAGGCACATTGGAAAAAGGCTATTTATCAACCAATCTTCAAAAAGTCCTCCTGTGGTGTCGTCATGGTAGTCCAAAGATGAATGTTTAATCTTTTTGGAGGACAACCGTAAACAATTTGGAACCCATCCATCATCGGAACCATCATGTAAAATTGTAATTCTTTGTCCTTTGTTTGCCATGGCTTTGATTTGGCATTTTCTTGATGTATCTATCCATCGTTTTGCTGGCATTTCATGTGTACCGAACCATGTTTCATCAAGGTAGATAATGGGACGATTTTCTAATCTGTATTTTTTATAGAGTTTAAGCAGTCAAACCGCCATCGTTGCAATCCTTGTGATACCAATAATATTTGTCTTTTATTAAAAGTCCGATATGCCAAACCCATTTGAGATAACATCCTCCGGAGGCTAGTTATGCTGCAAAGAATGTTGGTTTCATCTTTCCTTAGTCGCTGTTGCAATGAATGCAATGCAGACACAGTTTGCTCTTTATACATAGCTTAAATTTTGCTATGTATGACAACGGCGTTTTCATTAATGAAGATGTTTCTGCTGCGACTGCATTTACATTAAACCCCCTATTCAATAGACATATACATTTTTAGCAATTTGCTTAGCATCGGAGGATAAATGTTTTCTTTTAAAATTAGCACTACCGGAGGCACAATAATCATTGTCTTGTCAAAAACGCCACATTTTTAGCACATTTGGAATAATAAAAATTCAATCGAAATTATACTGCGAATACTAACTGCACTGTTTAAGAAAAGAATGCGAACTAAACTAAAATATTTCGAAACTACTAAACCAGAAATAAAATTAATTTTATCTTCTTACCTGTTATTTTACTAGGCCCGGCCCTGTTTACTTTTTTTGCAAATTTGTCGGGTTTCATTATGACAGAGGTTGTTAACAGTTTATTGCAGCCATTTGGTCAACGATATATCTTGAATCGCACTATATATCTCTGTTCTTTTTTATTAGTTTTTCGCTTGATTGTCTTATCATGAACAGTAGACCTTGCCTGCTGCTTCCCCTCCTAAATCCACATTGTGTTTCCTTCATTGTCATTTCGATTTTGCTCCTTATCCTTTTCTCCATAACCTTTCCTGGTAGACTGGTCAACATTATTCCCATATAATTATTGCAATATGATTTCAGAGTTCTATTCCTTTAAAACTTTTACCTTTCTCATAATGTCATTCAAGAATCCTGTCAGGCTGCTTACTCCTTCATTTCCCATATATCTTATCATTTCTGGTGTTAAAATGTTTCTAGCAGGTGCCTTTCCCACCTTTAATTTCTCTATGGCTTCATATAACTCTTCTTGTATTATTCTGATATACATGTTCCCGTCTCTGTCAGTTCTCTAAAATCATCTCTTTATCTTTCCATTATTTCATGTTCCACCGTAATTATATTTCTGTTCTTGTATTTTATACTCATCATACTGTAGTCATTTTTCTGTCTTAACTGCTCTAGAGTTCCATAGAATAACTTTTGGTTTGTTTGTAATATTCAGTCATCCATGATTGTTGATTCGCTTTCTTCACGTCTATCTTTACTTCTTTTCAAAAAATTCTGATGCATAATTTTCATTTTTACCCCCATTTTCATAAAATAATTCAACAGTTTTATCGCATTGTTTATCGCATTGAAATGAGACTAGACCTTGGCAAATTCACAACGCCATCTGTGTTTTTATTCAAAAATAAAAAAACTCTCTATTTGAAGGACCTGTGATTATATTTATAGCCATATAGTCCATATGTTTCAGCATAAATTTGATTTGTATTTTTACAAAAAAAAAAAAAGAAAAACTTACGCATTGATGTTGTTTAATGTCAAAGTTGAAATTACTAGCACTTATTTTGTACACCATAACACGTTTTAAGCGATTCACGTCTT
This sequence comes from Cosmopolites sordidus, assembly GCA_031761425.1. Lineage (NCBI taxonomy): Eukaryota > Metazoa > Arthropoda > Insecta > Coleoptera > Curculionidae > Cosmopolites > Cosmopolites sordidus. Next base: position 97,331 of record JARFXV010001900.1, on the reverse strand, counting down.
ATTAAGAAACACATAATTAATTGTTTTATTAAAATAAAGGTTTAAAATGCCCACCATTTCTAGTCTATACAAACTGGCACCGTTTTAACCGATTTTTCGAACACGTTGGAAAAGTCCTGATATATTTCTTATCTGGTTGTCATTTCTTATCTGGCTCCATAAATAAGAAGCATATCTTAATGTATCCGTTCAGAACACAATTTTGGTTTTAAAGGGAATTTAAATACACACACTAACACACATTGAAATAATATTCGTCGCCAATACTCTTTGCCGTGTGTATCATCTCAATTAGTCAATGTAACCATTTTTTTAGCTGATGTAAGGCTAATTCTTTTTTTCAAGTTGTTTTAACAATGATGATTAGTTTATTAGCAAATATTATTTTACATAAATTTGTCAATTGACGTTTTAAAGCTAATTTTTATGGGAAGTAGAGCACGAATGAAATGGACGAAAATAATAAAAGAAAATATGATGAAGAAATGCTTATTTATATCTCACCCTGATACAATAATTATAATTAATAAATTTAAAAATCAATCAGTAAACAGGATAATCATATTAACCGATATGACTTGTTTTTATTTAACATGAAATCAATCAAGTTATTTGACAATGTTGTGGATATTCGGGTTGTCCGGAAAGTTCATGGGGAATTGTATATTAGTTGCTCCTATAATTCTTGTAAACAAAAATCAGTGTTGGATTAGTCCTGTTTATTTGCATATCAATTTTTGTGGTATTTAGAATGTTAGCGTTCAGATTCGCTTTAATTTACCTTCAGTTAACCAAGGTGGTTCAAATTGAAAATATCGATAACTTGCGTCTATTTCAAAAAGGGCAAGAAAGCTGTCCAAATAAAAAACAAGATTTGTAATATTTACCGAGAGGGTTCTGTTGGAGAAACCACAGTCCAAAAGAGGTTTAATCAATTCGAGAGCGGAGATTTTGACGTGCGATCTTTTCAGAAAAAAATCTAAAGCGGGTGGTAACTAGTTCTATAATGTAGATTATGTTCACTAACATGCAATAAAAAAAACTACAGGGGTTGCCGAGGTCAGTGGTTTTAAGTACAGTCAAAGCTCTTTATTCACGGTTCCGATATTCGCGTTTTCAGTATTCGTGGATTAAAAAATTTGGAGCACTTCTCAAAATATTTATAAACAAACAAGTCTTATTGCCGCATGGTCGAAAATCATTTGATAAATAAGTCGCCGCCGCCGGATTACGCGTGACGCTATGGCTTTTGATAAAAATTGCCTTTGCACGACTGGTCTATCTTTTGTGTTTTTGCTTCAACTTGTCATTCATCCCAATAATTTCGGGAGAATAGCACGTGTATCTTCTGCTTTGTTTGCGACATATAATGTCAAATAAAAGCAAAGGAAAATTAGTTTCTACACGGAAAACGTCTTGACGACTCGTTTGCATCTATATCACGTTTTCTTAATGTCAATGAATCAACTGTACGATCAAATGTATACGACAAAATACATATGTGGAACGTTGCATCAGAGAGCGAAGTTTCAAGGAGATCGGGAACAAAGTGGACGGAGGAGAGAAAGAGAATCCACGGAGAAAGGATGAGAGAGGTGTGGAGGATCAGAAAGAACACTCGAAAATAAGTTAGGATGCTTTGCGTGATCCAACCGGGTTTATACGCACCTAATAAATATAATATATATATATATATATATATATATATATATATATATATATATATATATATATATATATATATATATATATATATATATATACAGGGTATTAGGTAAACATGCGGCAAAAATGCAAGGGGTTATTCCTTGTCCTATTCTAAGAAAATTTTGTCCTATGATGATTTTTGAAAAACCCCTTTGTTTCGAAGATAAAGGGCGAAGAAAATTTACGACAACCATATTCGATATTTGTTGAAATCATTAATGTAAATAAAAGTAGGGTGTACGTCAATGAGTTTATCAAGTACAAAGAATTTTTAAGTAAGTGGATTTCATCGGTGGCATTTGTTTAGATAGATTGAGTGACGTTTGGCTGTTTGACGTGTCTTAAATAGTGAGTGAAGTCCTCTATCATAATGTATACAAACGCCGAGATGACTGACATGCACTTCATGTTTGGACTTGTTGATGGCAATGCATTACAACCTAGGTGATTGTACAATGAACGATTTCCAGCCCATAATGTCCCTGACCGAAAAATCTTCGAAAACATTCATCGACGTCTTCGTGAAACAGACACATTGAAACGAACTGAAGGGCCAGGAATATCACTGACTCTAAGAACGGTACAATTGGAACAGAATGTGTTGGACATGATAGCGAAAGAGCCTGGTAGTTCTACGCGAAAAATTGCAAATACTTTGAATGTGAGTCACTGGACAGTTTGGAAAGTTCTTAAGGACAATTTGTTGTATCCATACCACATTCAACGCGTTCAGGCACTACTACCTGTTGATTTTCCTCCACGTATTGCATTAGGTCAATGGATATTGCAAACTTTACTTCGCATCCCTCTATTCCTGACACAAATTCTTTTCACCGATGGAGCCACTTTCGCAAGAAACGCAATAAGGAATTTTCATGATAACCATGTGTGGGCAGATGAAAATCCGCATGAGGTATGCGAAGATAGTTTTCAACATCAGTTCTCGTTGAATGTTTGGGTTGGAATTGTAGGTGACTATCTAATTGGACCGGTATTTATATCACAAAGACTTACTGGCGAGGTGTATCGCAACTTTTTGGAAGCAACGCTGCCTGAGTTTCTGGAAGATGTACCATTGGCAACAAGGCATGAAATGTGGTTTATGCACGATGGTGCACCACCACATTTCAGTATGGTTGCTCGTGATTTTTTAACAGCAACATACGGATATCGCTGGATTGGTCGAAGTGGGCCACACGCATGGCTTGCTCGATCCCCGGACTTAAACCCCCTGAATTATTTCTTCTGGAGATATCAGACATCATTAGTTTACGCTACCCCATTGAAGAATTTGGATGATTTGCGAAATCGGATAATTGCTGGGTGTAACTCAATTAGAAACGACCCTGGTATGTTTCAAAGAGTTCGGCAGTCAATGACGAGAAGATTGAATGCTGGTATCAAGGCTGGAGGAAGTCATTTCGAACATTTATTGTAGATTGAACAACTTTACAGGTACTTTTTCATAATAAAATGTTCTTAATGTCGCAAATTTCGTTCGCCTTGAATCTTCGAAACAAAAGGGTTTTTTAAAAATCATCATACAACAAAATATTCTTAGAATAAGTCAAGGAATAACCCCTTTAATTTTTGCCGCATGTTTACCTTACACCCTTACACCCTGTATATATATATATATATATATATATATATATATATATATATATATATATATATATATATATATATATATATATATATATATTCTTTTTATTTTGAAAGCTTGGAACGTATGTCCCATAATCTTGTACAAATTACCATTCCGTATTCACGATTTTTCTATTCGTGGCATATTTACGAAACGCATTCCCCGCGGATAAGGAGCTTTGACTGTATTGCAAAAGACAGCAATTCTTTAAATTGAAATGAATTAATTTATATTATTTGTTTAAATATATAGTTAGTAAATAAGTGTGCACCAAAGACATTTCTCTTGATATATGTCATTAAAGGAGCGCCAGTTGATATGTTAATCATTTTGTTTCCAATACGTCTCCCAATGATGAAGTAATTAAAAACCAGTCATTATTATTCCATTTACAACGAACAATCCGCATAAGATTTTGTAACCCTGTTCGGGTCACGGAAAAGCCGAACGAAATTGACCTTGAACTTGTACGCTTCAACAATATAATTTTAATATTAAATCCTCGAACTCATTCATTTTTTTTCTCCTGCATGTCCGCAATACCGGTAATTCCTGGTAGACGTTTCTGTTTATTACATTCAATAATATTTTTACTGAGAACAATGATCTCAATACAAGCGCGCAACATCCTTCTTCGCTAGTATCTCCACGAACAGTCACGACTTTCAAATACTATATTAAAAAATATGGTCGATTTGCTTTATCAAGAATGTTATCAGGATTTATAGTCGCTTAAAATTTGTATATTGATTTTTAATTTAAACTTTTATTTAAACTGAATTAAAAACGAGATTTTTTTTACAGTAAATAAACGATGTGACGACATTTGATTGATAAAGTTTGTGACGACATTTATCGACAATTTATATCAAAAATAATCAGTCAGAATAGCGGGATCAAAGGAACTAAGACACAGAGGTAGAAATAGAAATAAATCATAAGTATATTACAGTTCGTCATACAATCTTGATTCAATGTTTGATCAAATTTGTTGTCGATGGCGTTCAGTATTAATGGTTTCGCCAAGTTTCAACAGGTCATAATAGATCACACCCTTCTGATCCTACCAAACACAGAGCATTGTCTTCGGTCTATAGCGATTTGGCCTTGCAGTCGATGTCGATGGTTCGCCTGGAGTTACCCATAATCTTTTACGCTTAGGATTCTCAAAATATATACATCTTTCACAGTCAGTGACAATTCGATGGAGAAATGACTTTATTTTGTACTTGGCGAGCAGCATTTCCCAAGTGGTTTTTCGGTTTACCTGCTGTCTGTCATTCAGTTCATGTCGAACCCTTTTTCTCATCTTCTGGATCTCGCCCATAGCTTTCAAACATATAGAGACGGCTTCTCGTGTCACATTTAATTCATCCGCAAGTTGTTGCCTTTGAGCGTCATCCTCATCCAACAATGCTTGCAATTCGCTGTCAATCTTGATTTAATGTTTGATCAAATTTGTTGTCGACTGCGTTCAGTATTAATGGTTTCGCCAAGTTTTAACACGTTATAATAGATCACACCCTTCTGATCCCACCAAACACAGAGCATTGTCTTCGGTCTATAGCGATTTGGCCTTGCAGTCGATGTCGATGGTTCGCCTGGAGATACCCATAATCTTTTACGCTTAGGATTCTCAAAATATATACATCTTTCACAGTCAGTGACAATTCGATGGAGAAATGACTTTCTTTTGTACTTGGCGAGCAGCATTTCGCAAGTGGTTTTTCGGTTTACCTGCTCTCTATCATTCAGTTCATGTCGAACCCATATTATCATCTTAAGGATCTCTCCCATAGATTTTAAACGTATAGAGATGGCTTCTCGTGTCACATTTAATTCATCCGCAAGTTGTTGCCTTTGAGCGTCATCCTCATCCAACAATGCTTGCAATTCGCTGTCAATCTTGATTTAATGTTTGATCAAATTTGTTGTCGACTGCGTTCAGTATTAATGGTTTCGCCAAGTTTTAACAGGTTATAATAGATCACACCCTTCTGATCCCACCAAACACAGAGCATTGTCTTCGGTCTATAGCGATTTGGCCTTGCAGTCGATGTCGATGGTTCGCCTGGAGTTACCCATAATCTTTTACGCTTAGGATTCTCAAAATATATACATCTTTCACAGTCAGTGACAATTCGATGGAGAAATGACTTTCTTTTGTACTTGGCGAGCAGCATTTCCCAAGTGGTTTTTCGGTTTACCTGCTGTACAGACACACACTGAATGACAGCATTCAGTTCATGTCGAACCCATTTTCTCATCTTCTGGATCTCGCCTATAGCTTTCAAACATATAGAGACGGCTTCTCGTGTCACATTTGATTCATTCGCGAGTTGTTGCGTTTGAGCGTCATCCTCATCCAACAATGCTTGCAATTCGCTATCTTCAAACTTTTTCGGTGGTCTTCCACATTCTTCTTTTCTCATGTCAAAATCGCCACTTTTTTTTTAACCTCTCAGAGCACTGTGATTTACCAAAGCATGCTCACCGTAAGCTTCGACAAGTATTCGATGCGATGCGATATATTTAATAATTTAATGATCTCAGCCTTTGACAGGTGCTTCCATAGTTATCTGTAGGGTAACTAAGCCAAAGGCCCATTGGTTGACCTCAAATTTGAGGTTGCTTACTTCAGATAGGAACCGTGCTCTGCATAAGTATAAATTGTCAGAATCTAATAGTGATTGGATAACATATAAAAAATTGAGACATTTTGTAATTTCGGTGACGAGACGTGAAAAGAAGAATTTCCTTAACAATACAATTAATCAAAATAATGTGAGGAAAACATGGTCAACCCTAAAAACATTTGGTGTAGGCTCTAAACGCCAACGAAATTTGCCTGACAACTTAAATAAACCGGAACTTATAAATCGCTATTTTGGACAATTTGTTTCGGATGTAAATGGTAATTGAGATGAAAGGATAACTTACTAGTACTCGAATAAATTTCTCTCGGCAGGCGCATTCTCGTTCCAGTTGGTGGAAGAGAGGGTAGTGCATGGTATGTTATTTAACTTAAAAAAAGATACGGCAGGTACTGATAATATTTCTCTGCGGATTCTGCGATATTGCAGCCCCTTTCTTGTTGTATACATACTTAATATAATTAATAGTTGCATAAAGCAAAACCACTTTCTAATTTCCCTCTCTAATTTGGAAGCAAGCTGTAGGGATTCCTCTTCCGAAACATGATAAACCCTGTTCGTTTTCTGACCTGCGTATTATTAGCATACTTCCAGTTCTTCCTAAGATTTTTGAAACTTTTTTATTTAAACAGATGTACGAGTTTTTCGTCTCCAATAAAGTAATATCCGATTCGCAATGTGGCTTTAGAACTGGGTTTCAACGTCTACAGCTTTGGCTTCTGTGACTAGTTATTTATTTAACAGTTATGACAGGGGCTTAGCTAGCGTGCTTGTATTACTGAACTTTTATAAGGCGTTCAATACATTAAACCACAGCTTCTTGTGCGCAAAATTATCATACTATGGGTTTGACGAATCATCCGTTAATCTAGTAAAATCGTTTCTAGATTGTAGACCACAATATATTTCTGTTAATCATGTAAACTCGTCTAAAGTGGATGTTCTTTCTTGTGTGCCTCAGGGATCAGTGTCGAACTCATTATTCTTTATTGTATATACATCTGACATTTTGCGTTCTGTTCAGAACATGGAAGTCCGGGCTTATGCTAATGACACACAATTATATATCAGTTTTCCTCCACGTGAATACTCCAGAGCCAATAATATAATTAATATTCAGTTAAATAACCTTAAAAGACTCTCTTTACCACATAATTTGAAATTAAACTTTTCTAAATCTAAAGTTAGGCTATTTTGTACTAAATCTAACCATATTTTTTTGAAGACGAATCTTTCAATATCAGAAAGAAGCTTGGTTTTGTAGATTGTGCGCAAAACTTAGGTGTTATTATTTATTGAGTCGAAGTTACGTTTTAAAGATCATGTATCCAAGTTAATTCGTACATCATTCATGCACCTTAAGTTACTTTATGCTGGTAGGCACATTTTGAACCAGGCTTTAAGAAAGCTATTATCAGAGTCGTTGGTACTTTCTCCGTTTACCTACTGTGACTTCATTTATTTCCCATGTCTCGATTCTGTAGACAAGGGCAGAATTCAGCGGGTGCAGAATGCTTGTTGTCGCCTTATTTCTGGACTTCGAAAACGGGATTATATCTCTCGAAGGATTAATGAGCTTAAGTGGCTGGATCACAGATGGCAACTTCATATGCTTAATTTAATTTATGAGGTGCTGACAATAATTCTGAAGCACTTAAAAGTATGTTTGTAGCTCGTTCAGCCAATCATTCTGTGAATATTAGATATGAAAGCAAATTTACAATAACACATTACAAAACATCGATGTTTACGAGATCATACATATACAGGGTGTTAGGTAAACATGCGGCAAAAATGCAACGGGTTATTCCTTGTCCTATTCTAAGAATATTTTTTCCTATGATGATTTTTTAAAAACCCCTTTGTTTCGAAGATATAAGGTGAACAAAATTTGCGACAGCCATATTTGATATTTGTTGAAATCATTAATGTAAATAAAAGTAGGGTGTACGTCAATGACTTTATCAAGTACAATTTTTTTTTTCGATCTATATCACTTGGAATGGCTGTTTTATCTAGTAAGTGGATTTCATCGGTCGCATTTGTTTACATAGATTGAGTGACGTTTGGCTATTTGAGGTGTCTTAAATAGTGAGTGAAGTCCTCTATCATAATGTATACAAACGCCGAGATGACTGACATGCACTTCATGTATGGACTTGCTGATGGCAGTGCATTACAAGCTAGGCGATTGTACAGTGAACGATTTCCAGCCCGTAATATCCCCGACCGAAAAATCTTCGAAAACATTCATCGACGTCTTCGTGAAACAGGCACATTGAAACGAACTGAAGGGTCAGGAAGATCACTGACTGTAAGAACGGTACAGTTGGAACAGAATGTGCTGGACATGACAGCGGAAGAGCCTGGTAGTTCTATGCAAAAAATTGCAAATAGTTTGAATGTGAGTCACTTGACAGAAGCAACGCTGCCTGAGTTTCTGGAAGATGTTCCATTGGCAACAAGGCATGAAATGTGGTTTATGCACGATGGTGCACCACCACATTTCAGTTTGGTTGCTCGTGATTTTTTAACAACAACATACGGATATCGCTGGATTGGTCGAAGTGGGCCACACGCATGGCCTGCTCGATTCCCGGACTTAAACCCCCTGGATTATTTCTTCTGGGGATATCTGAAGTCATTAGTTTACGCTACTTCATTGAAGAATTTGGATGATTTGCGAAATCGGATAATTGCTGGGTGTAACTCAATTAGAAACGACCCTGGTGTGTTTGAAAGAGTTCGGCAGTCAATGACGAGAAGATTGAATGCTTGTATCAAGGCTGGAGGAAGTCATTTCGAACATTTATTGTAGATTGAATAACTTTACAGGTACTTTTTTATAATAAAATGTTCTTAATGTCGTAAATTTTGTTCGCCTTGAATCTTCGAAACAAAGGGGTTTTTCAAAAATCATCATACAACAAAATATTCTTAGAATAAGTCAAGGAATAACCCCTTTAATTTTTGCCGCATGTTTACCTAACACCCCTTATATTTTTTTATGATTATTGTTTCATGGGCATTTGAGGTTCTGACGGTGACCGGACGGTTGGGTAATAGTATTGTTTTTTAGACTATATGTGTGAGACATGAGAGGAAATGTTTGTGGTTTTATAGATGATTTTTTTATCTAGGGATTAATATCAATAGGTTGGTTGAGTGGAATAGCAAATTATTCTGGGCTTCGCCAACTTGCTGATAAATAAACTGAGTATTCTCATTTATTTTGTTTGTATACTTTTGTGTATTTCTTTTTTTTTCTTGTCATTAATATGATGCAATAAAGGCCATTTATTATTATTATTATTATTATGCAGCAGTTTTCTTCAAATGGTCCGCAAATCGTAGTTTCCAGGCACAAAATTTGACATGTTCAATGCCATTACAAACTATGCTGTTGTATGAAACTTGTATTGTTGTGAGTTGAAAATCTTTGTCAGATGTCAACAAGGAATAACGCGGTTTGACAGTAACTACATTGACAGCTAGGGTCATCTATGGGCATATTCCGGTTTCATATTTTATTTACAGACCTGGTATACACCATCAACTTTTCATCACCAGTTACAATCCACTTCAGAAATAAAACCTCAGATTTTTTCCACCTAAGGATTGCATGAAGAGATTCAGTCCAGCGCTCTCTACGTTTGTACCCACACATCGTATTGACCCACACTCATTTTTCAGATAATCAAATCGGGTCGATTTGCCAATATTTAACTTATTTGCTATTTCACGAACCGTGGTGTTTGGATCTGGAATCCAAACCACCAGAGCGGTGATCTTCCAGATTAAAATCTCCACCCCTGAATCAATCCATGCACTTTTACACCAGTAGATCGCGTTGGCTGCGACGATAAGGCGGTGGCTTGTCGCCACTTTGCTGAAGATGCAGTTGATTGGATTCTAGACCTCGGATGATTGTTTATATTGTTGCCTACCCCACACATACACATATACACTTACACACACACCCACACACGAACACACATGCCCACACTTAAATGTTTGTGATTGTTTCTAGGCAAGAGGGTAAAATTCGACAACGAATTACCCTTGAGTCACGCCAGTTAAAGGCTGGGTAAGGTCGGATACCTTCTGAAAGGTATTCTACGTTGGTCACTCACCCTTCGGTTGGCTTCTGGATAGACTTATGGGTAAGCACAAGCCAAGGGTTGATAGCTTGAGGGGGGTACTGACCGGGGTTGTCGGTGGCTAATGACCGTAGTTCGGAACCCACATTAAGCTGTAGATCCAGTCGATAAATAGCATGTAAGTTGCTAACGCGTCTCTAACCCCAAAAACCTAACCTAACTTTTACACCGTGGTCTCCCTAACAAAACGCTCTCTGCAAAGAACCTGAACGTGAACTTTGTAAATATCACAGAAATTAGTAATATGTAAAGGAACATTCCTAATTCAATACAGATTTTTGTTTACAAACATTAGAAGAATAGCCAGAACTGCCAGAAAACCCCTACTGGCGTTAAAGACAGCCCAATATTACAAGAAAAAAATGTCATTATTTAATGATTTATATGCTAATTATACCACTTTTACTAAATACCTTTTCAAGACAACACCTCGTACATTTTATAATAACTTTTCTCGTTGAAAACCATGCCTAATTAAAGTATGATTCGTCATTCCCACTATAATTCCCCAACATCATATGGACTCTGAATAATCATCTATTGTTACATCAATCAAAGCAACGTACGAATCGCCGAAGCTACCCAAAAATAACAACACAATTGTTATTAAAACCTGCACCATTTATTTCCTTGTTCAGTTTCGATGGTGATCTCGTGGGTGGTATTAGGGCGATAACACATAGGAAGTAATGCCAGTTTCATAGAAAATAAAATGTGCATATCTCTCTGATAGATTGCAAAGCGCAATTTGAACATTTATACTTGTTTGTTAATATTAACTATTGTTTATATCGTTCTATATCATGAAACAATTATTAAGCCGTACGGGGATTTATTTAAGATTTGTTTCTTCGATGATTGTGGTACTGTTATTTGTCTTGTTGTCTTTAACTCAGGTTGGCAAATGTGATGATGAACCAGAACGTAAGTAAAATTTTTTATACAAATTTTTAGCCTCATAATTATAAATGTTAAGGTACATTTACTGGTCTATTACTTGTGGTCATCTATTGGTCATCTATTTACTTGTGAGTAAATGTTTGCTTATTGTTTGCTTGTTTACTTGGTCATCTATTTACTTTTGAGTAGTGATAATGCTCCATAAATTTCACACCGATATGAAATTTATTTTTGTTTTGACAATCGACTTTCCTGTTTTTCAAAATGAATTTACCAACGTTTCTATTGTGGCAACTCGATCATAAGCACTGCAGAAAAGGCTCGCAAACGTTATATGCCGTAACAGATCTATTAAGTTTTCGGTTTCGCAACCAATTCTCGATCTCCTGTGCATAAAAAAATTTTAGTGGCCCCATAAATCCAATGTCTAACAGCTGCATTTTGTGGGTTGAATGAGGCTGTAAACCAACAATTATTATGTTGTTTTCTCGAGTTGTATTAATTATTTCTAACTTCCATGTGTGACTGTATTGCCCTTCCAATACCAATAACACGGGATCGTCTTTTATTGGCTTGGTGTATGCAATGAAATGGTCAAACCATATCGTAAAAATATCCGTTTGATTTGGTTTGAAAATCCAGAAGTCTGACATGCATAAATTGAATCAATTGGGACGTCGTCCATTAATTCCTACTTCATGTTCTTGCGCGGCTAAATAATCATAGATGGAACATAATTACCAGCTGCATTCATACAAATGTTAACAGTAATCAGAGAACATGTTTCTGCTGATTGTATAGATGCTACTTGCTTTTTACCTTTTGAGGATATTACCTTGCTCTATTTGAAAAATGGTTCGTTCATAAATTTGAAACGCTCATTAATTTGAAAAGTTATTATATCACAAACTTCTGTAGCGGAGATGTTCAAATTTTCATCATTTAATTTACGTTTTTTTTTAAATGTACACTATCCTAGTTAAAAGTAACAACCCCTTTAATTTTTGGCGCATGTTAACCTAGCACCCTGTATATATATATATATATATATATATATATATATATATATATATATATATATATATATATATATATATATATATATATATATATATATATATATATATTCGGGTTCGGCCGGAAAAAAGGAAAAAGGATGGAACCGAGTTGATAAACACTTTTCGGGTGCGGTTAATACCTATAAAACCACCATAAACCTAGAATAGCCTATATACGGCATCAGTTTTTTAATAGTCCTTAATATAAGCAATCTAAAAAAATTCCAGACACTTTGGAGTAAAATGGATATCGGATTAAATAAATAATAAAATTTTGAACTTATCTTTGTCAATATTTATTTTATTATGGGTTATTTTTGACCAATATTTTGAAATCACTACTTCTATTCTATTCTAAACAATGATTTTCATTTAACAAATGTGAAATATAGTCAAAATTGTGTTTCTGATAAATAAAACTTCTTTCATAAACTTGATCCACAATATAGCTGATATACCTCAGGTTTATCTTTTGCTTAGCAATTTTCGATTAAGTTTACTAAACTACTTTGACATTGCGTTTATATAAATACTGTTCAATTTTCTCAGCCTGGTGTTCTGAATGAATTGTCTTGTTCATTTTTTGTGGATGTTTTAGAGTACAACATTTTTGTAAAGTCTTCTTTTTAAAATGTTAACTGTTACTCTCTCCTAGTAACCATTATTGTTTTGATGATGTTTATCTCCTTACTAAAATCTACATCTGATAAAGAAATATCAATCAGTTTATGTATAAAGCCATGACAAGCAGCTAAAATAATATTAATGTTTGTTTAGAGCTAACATTAGAAGAATGTTTCGATAAATATGAAAGAGGTATTTACCCGCATCCATCAGATTGTACAAAATTCCTTTCTTGTGCAACAACCGATGCTATAGATTGCCCAGCTGGCCTTCACTTTAATCCCACTTTGTCGGTCTGTGACTGGCCGGCAGATGCAGGTTGTATGAAAACAACAACACCAAGTCCACAGGTAACAACGCCAACAGCACCAGAGAGTAAGTAGAAATAATAAAAGTAAATACTTATTTAATATGGTATTTTTTTAGCAACAAACGGTCCACAATCGTCTGATTCACCACCGCCCCCGACGGATATTACTCAGGCTCCTTCTGAACAATCTCCTAAATCGTCACCTGAATCAAGTGAGTTGACACCTACAGATTCACAAGTCACCACACCAAATATCGATACAACTCCAAAAACACCAGAACAAACTACACCAGCTGTCGAATCAAAACCAACAACACCATCAGATACCACACCCAAACCATCTGAATCAAGTCCTCCTAACGAGGAATCAAAACCCACTGAACCAACAGAACCCACACCTAAAGCTTCTGAACCAACTACACCAAGTGATTCCTCAAAACCCACAGACTCACAAGAATCAACACCCAAACCATCCGAAACAAGTACTCCCAGCGAAGAATCAAAACCAACGGAACCATCTGAAGCAACACCCAAACCATCTGAATCAAGTGCTCCTAGTGATGAATCAAAACCCACTGAACCAACACAACCCACGCCTAAACCTTCTGAACCAACTACACCAAGTTATTCCTCAAAATCCACAGACTCACAAGAATCCACGCCCAAACCGCCCGAAACAAGTACTCCTAGCGAAGAATCAAAACCAACGGTACCATCAGAAACAACACCCAAACCATCTGAATCAAGTCCTCCTAACAAGGAATCAAAACCCACTGAACCAACAGAACCCACACCTAAAGCTTCTGAACCAACTACACCAAGTGATTCCTCAAAACCCACAGACTCACAAGAATCAACACCCAAACCATCCGAAACAAGTACTCCCAGCGAAGAATCAAAACCAACGGAACCATCAGAAGCAACACCCAAACCATCTGAATCAAGTGCTCCTAGTGATGAGTCAAAACCCACTGAACCAACACAACCCACGCCTAAACCTTCTGAACCAACTACACCCAGCGATTCCTCAAAACCCACAGACTCTCAAGAATCCACACCCAAACCGCCCGAAACAAGTACTCCTAGCGAAGAATCAAAACCAACGGAACCATCCGAAACAACACCCAAACCATCTGAATCAAGTACTCCTAGTGATGAGTCAAAACCCACTAAACCGACAGAATCCACGCCTAAACCTTCTGAACCAACTACACCTAGTGATTCCTCAAAACCCACAGACTCACAAGAATCAACACCCAAACCGCCCGAAACAAGTACTCCTAGCGAAGAATCAAAACCAACGGAACCATCCGAAACAACACCCAAACCATCTGAATCAAGTGCTCCTAGTGATGAGTCAAAACCCACTGAACCGACAGAACCCACGCCTAAACCTTCTGAACCGACTACACCAAGTGATTCCTCAAAACCCACAGACTCACAAGAATCCACACCCAAACCGCCCAAAACAAGTACCCCTAGCGAAGAATCAAAACCAACGGAACCATCTGAAACAACACCCAAACCATCTGAATCAAGTACTCCTAGTGATGAGTCAAAACCCACTGAACCGACAGAACCCACGCCTAAACCTTCTGAACCAACTACACCAAGTGATTCTTCAAAACCCACAGACTCACAAGAATCAACACCCAAACCGCCCGAAACAAGTACTCCTAGCGAAGAATCAAAACCAACGGAACCATCCGAAACAACACCCAAACCATCTGAATCAAGTGCTCCTAGTGATAAGTCAAAACCCACTGAACCGACAGAGCCAACGCCTAAACCTTCTGAACCAACTACACCCAGCGATTCCTCAAAACCCACAGACTCACAAGAATCTACACCCAAACCGCCCGAAACAAGTACTCCTAGCAAAGAATCAAAACCAACGGAACCACAAGAATCATCACCTAAACCGTCCGAGTCAAGTACTTTAAGTGAAGAATCTAAACTAACTGAACCACAAGAAACTACTCCTAAAGTACCTGAATCAAGTACGCCTAGTAAAGAGTCAAAGCCAACGGAACCACAAGAATCAACACAATCCCCTGAATCCAGTCCTAAACCTCCTGAAGCAAGCACTCCTCAGGAATCAACAACTACACCATCAGACACAACACCTAAATCCGTTGAGACACCCGAACCAAGTAAACCGAGTGATTCTTCTGAACCAACAGCAACCAAATATCCAGATGATTCCTCCAAACCAACTGAATCACAGGAATCAGAACAGAGTTCAGTGAGACCAACTGAATCACAACCTCAAAGTACACCTGAAGAATTACAACCAACCACACCTAGTGACTCATCAAAACCAAGTAGTACATCTGGTAAGCAAAAATCTGGCAAAAATTCAAATACACTATACTGATAATAATTAAAACACTTTTTCAAAGTTTCAAAAGTTCTATCTAATCTATCTATAGTCGGTTTTTTTTTGTCTCGTTAAATTTACAAAATTACACTTTCAATGATTAGGGTATGTATTTCCGAAGTCTATCTGGGTGTTTGTTAGATTTTTATCTTCGTATATGTAATATTCTTCACTTACTTGAAAATTAAATAAGCCATGTACGACGGCAAAAAACCTAACAAACACCCAGCTAGATTTCGAAAATACCCTAATTATTGAAAGTCTCATTAATTTAACGAGACAAATAAACCGACCTCCCTTAGACAGAATTTTGAAACTTTAGTTGAGTTTATACATAACTCCCTTTGCGAAGTGTTTTATTATCAAGTGTTTTAATTATTATCATTGTTACTATAATTCACCAAGAACCAACCGCGCAATCAATTAAAACTATATATTATACTATCTACTTTATTTGATAGAAGCTGTTTGCAGCCCAGATTCGCGTGAGCAAATTGCTTGTCAGCCAACATCACCACAAGAGTCTAAACCAACCCAATCTCAAGAATCAACACCTTTCGAAAAATCGGAACCCACTACAGATGTTTCTAAACCTAGTAAGTCACATACACCCGGTAATACATTTAGATAATTTTTCATCATCTACCCATGTCCAGGCTTTTCCTCCAAATTTCCCTCTTCATCTATTTAGATTGTGGCCTCGATCACTATCTTGATGTTTTCACTCCAAGATTTCCAGGGTCTGCCAAGGAAATTTTGGTAATTTTCTTGCATCCTTCTCACATGTACCTGGTAAGCTGTCATCTTATTTCAAACCGATTAGTTCTTTAACTCGCTTATTTGTTCCTTTATCAAAATTTAATATTCTGCAGCATGTTCTTTAAGCTCCATTTCACTTGTTTATCTGCTTCAATTAATCTTCATGATTCTGACCCATACAGCACTATACTCTTTGTTATGCACGTTCCTGTTCCTTGTCCCATTCTCTGTCGAATTTCTTTTTCAGCTCTTCCATTTCTTTGTATGCTAGCTCCCAAATATTGTTAGTTGTCACACTGATATTTTCTCATCATTGTCCAATGCAAGATCCCCTGTTTCTTCTTCGTTCGCACATATTCGGTTTTTGAAAAGTTTATTGTCGAAACAACTGAAACATGTGACATCCTTTGTTACTAGGAGATCATTTCAATACTACTTTGATTTTGATAATGATCTTGCTTTGTCTATAAAGTTCCTGAATTGCTTAAATTATTTATTGTTTCAATTTAGATTGAAGAGATTCAGAGTTTCCCATAGTTACATTAACATACAGTGTCCTTCTAAGGTCTCTTCGCACCCCTTCACACCCCTTTGACTTTTGAACTGAAAAACATAAAACAATGAAAGTTGGCATCCATAAATTATAGCATAAAAAATGTTTTAGTTAATAGGCAGTGATATAACTGTCAAATATGACGTTGTGATGTTACTGTGATTCCTCTACTATTTTCACTAACTGAAGTCATTATGTTATGAAATAATTAATCGCGAATATCTACAGAATCTGAAGCGACACCAACAGCTCCCCAAGAATCCACCAAATCACCTTTGGAACATGTGCCTGATACAAAAGTCAGTAAAGCCCCCGATAATGCATGTGGTCCAGGATCTTCGAATAAAACTGGCTGCGAACAACCACCCACTGCACAAGAAAAACCATGCGATCCCGACAAGGATCCCAATTGCCCCAAAGAATCCGGAGAACCTACCGAACCAGGACTGGTCACTGAAAGTTCTCCAAAGAAAGAACACCCGCAAATTACATTTGAAAGTCGATTCAAAGAAGATACTAGTGCACCTCCTGAATCCAATAAAGAACCTGTTACAGAACCTTCAGCTCCAGGTAAATCATTATGATTTTCTTTTTTTTTTAATAATTGTTCCATTTTTCTTTCAGGGCTCAGTTTTAGGGAGTGTATTTCAAAATATAAATTTGGTATTTTCCCTGACCCATCTGATACGACCAAATTCTATATTTGCACCAAAACGAAGCCGCGTCTGATGACATGTCCTAAAGGATTAGAGTTTGACCAAACTTCCATTGGATGCAACAGACCCAAACCAACACCACCACCTCCCCCACCAGGTAATAAACTGACAAAAGTAGCTCCTCATCTATCTCAATAGAATTTACTTAAGAAATTTAACGTTATTCAAAAAAGATATAGTTATAATAGTACTCACATTATGTATGAAATACATGTCTATTTTATTTGCAGTATTGAACCTAAGAGAATGCATATCAAAATTTAAGACAGGAGTGTTTCCTCATCCAACTGATTGTAGCAAATTCTACGCATGTTCCAAAATGGGACCACTTGAGCTAAATTGTCCATTAGGATTAAATTTCCATCCTGTCAAAATGGTTTGCGACTGGCCATCAAAACATTGCATCAGTTCAGGTGCCAAAACAAGAGACAAAAGTAAGTTTATCCTTGGGAATAGTTAAGTCTTGAGTTATAATAAACTCAAGATGAATTACAAGGCGCACGTTTCACGAATGATATTAGTATCATCAGGAGATGATAATTCAATATGATGATACTGTCAGGGTCAGCGAAACACTCGTCGAGAAGCGAAGTGAATTCGAATATAAAAATGTTCATATATATATATATATATATATATATATATATATATATATATATATATATATATATATATATATATATATATATATTAGTATTATTATTATTAGGTGCGTATAGACCCGGTTGGATCACGTAAAGCATCCTGACTCATTTTCGAGTGTTCTTTCTGATCCTACACACCTCTCTCATCCTTTCTCCGTAGATTCTCTTTCTCTCGTCCGTCCACTTTGTTCCTGATCTCCTCGAAACTTCGCTCTCTGATGCAACTTTCCACATGTGTATTTTGTGTCTGTACGTTCTTCTATCATCAATCTCTGTAGGACCCATTTATGCCTTTCCCAGATCAGCTCTGACTTGTGCGATCCATGGTACTGTTGACTTGACTCCTTGTATATACGTAAGAATTCTGTTGGTGAGTCTTGTTGGTGGGAGTCTACGGATATGTCCATAGAATTTCAACCTTCTTTTTCTTATGTCCGCCGCTACGTTGGACATTCTCTATGAGGTCTTTCTAGAATGTAGTCTGGATCCTTCCTCTGTCAGTTTTGGGCCGAGAATTTCCGTTCTTCTTTTAGTATGTTTTCTATGCCGCTTTTTGTATGAAATGTAAGTGTCTCGCTTGCGTATAGTACCTCTGGTTTGATTACTGTGTTGTAGTGTCTTATTTTTGCGTGAGTGGATATATATGAGCATTTTTGTTGGTTGCTTGACTAGAGACGTCTCTTGATGTTTAGACTCTTCATGGTACCGACATATGCTCTCTCGTCAAGAGTAGGGAAATCCTATCCACAGCCAACAACCCTTGTTTTCGCCGACTTCTCGTCGAATAGCGTATATATGCAATGTTAGATTTCCTTGGACTGCGTCCAATGAGACAACAGTACCTGAGTGTCATCATACACCCAACCGTTGGATTCCACAATTTCATGTGAGACACACAACATATCAAGAGAAGAAAACGCGCTCTCATTAATACTTCTAATCTTCCTTCGGGTGATAAAAAGGCTTTAATACCTAGCGAAAAATCTTCTCGTATCGCAAAAACGTACGGTCCCCCAAAAATCCATAAAACTGACTGTCCAATTATCAGCGCATATCGGTCACCAACTCACAAATTAGCAATATATTTAGCCAAAACTCTACTGCTCGTCGTAGAAAAATCAACGTCCTATATTAAAAATTCTCACAGGCACAGTATATCTGAAAGTGACATTCTTGTTAGTTTCGATATTGTTTCTTATACTTACAAACATCCTCCTTCCAGAAACTTTAGATATTCTAAAAAACAAACACCACATATCAACGGATATTCTTAGTTTTATTCAACGTTGCATGTCGAATACATATTTCATGAATTCGGTGATCAACACTTTAGTTATGATAGATATCTAAGACTGTCGGACAAGGAACATAGGCAAACATAGATCTAAACATAGATTTAATTGCGAATTGAGCCCACATCAAGATGTTCTAGATTAGTTACTCGTTTTAGATGTTGACGCTTTTTCTTCGGTGATTTTAACATTTCGTTATTCTTCAACTTGAACTAATTGAACCAATACTAATATTTAGTGCAACTGAAACTCGCTAAAAAAACTCCAATTAACCATGAGACCTACTAAGTACATACCTCTCTCTCTACATACCTCTCTCACAGCGTTTAATGGCAAAAGAGGAGTCCCATTATCTCGTTTCTGTTCAAAATAACTAATAAGTGACGAGACAATCTACTTACACTGACCGCTTAACGGTTTTGACATTTGTTCGCAAGTATAATCGTAGATTTTTTACTACAGAACTCACAAAAACAGAAACTAGACCAAAAAGGAGCTAAAACAGCAAATAATACAGTAAAAATAATTCAGAAACGTTTGAAGGCACAACTCAAAAACAACCAGAACATGAAAATGGCAGATTCTACGAAAAAAAAGACAACACTGTCCAGGACCACAAACCTAAATGTTATCTTAATCCGCCGGCTCACCGTATTTTTGTCCTATTCTAATACGATTAGAGGAAGAAGGAAAGAGAGTGCTTTGAACTTTAATTTTTTTTTTATTTCTTATGGATTTAAATTGGCAATAGATTTCTCTAGAAATGTGTAATCATTGTTTTCCTGAATGAGCTATAGATTATCTTTATAATGGCTTCAAAGTGGAAGTCGAAAAGTCGAGATTTTACAAATCTAAAACGCGGTTTTACCCAAGAACCTAGTAATTCTAATATTACTGACCGCGAAAGCTTTTCCGAATATATATATATATATATATATATATATATATATATATATATATATATATATATATATATATATATATATATATATATATATATATATAATATCAGAAATATCTCTTGACATGTCAGAGATATCGATTTCGGGTTTTCACTGGATGATTCCTCTTTAAATTACCTTTCTAGCCATGTAATAAAAGCTGTACCATTCTATTTGAAAAAACTGAACAAAACTTCAAAAAAACTATTGTTGAATGTAACGCCACCTCGCGGTTTCATTTATAAACTAAATAATTTATCTCCCAGATTGTCTGATTGTCCCAGCAATTGCCTTTTAAATGAATCCAAATTGAAGAAAATCGATTTAGGTAAACGGACATTAGACGACTTTTTCTTCTTCGCGACTTCTTTATTCGCGAAGTTACGACAAAATGTCATAAAACAAAGTTGTAGGAGACAGTTTGCTAATTATAACTGAGAATTTTTCTTACTCGGTTAACACTTGAAAATACACAAAAAAATTATTTTTAAAAATGTTTAGCTCGTCACGCCCTCTTGTGGTCGTTTTAGAAGCTTAAAAATATTTTTGGTGAATTTCTCACGGTCAGTTTTAGTATAATATTTTTTTCCCCAAAGCTGTGGGATAAATAGTTTTCAAGATACTGCCGCGATCCATCCTTAATGGGACACCTGGTATATATATATATATATATATATATATATATATATATATATATATATATATATATATATATATATATATATATATATACATATATATATATATATATATATATATATATATATATATATATATATATATATATATATATATATATATATATAACGTAACGATGCGTTATAAAAAGTATCTCCTATGTCCTATTTCACGACATAATCGACTTCTATGTCAAATTTTATTAGAATCCGTTCGAACGCGACTGGAATACAAACATACTTTCGCATTTATAACATTAGTAAGATTTATGAATACTAAATTAGTCATATTTTTGATCCATTATTTCGTTCTTCCTCAGTTTTCAAGACGATGAAATCTGACAAGATTGTACCAGATGTTGTGGATCGATGTCCGGAAAAACTTGCTGAAGTTGCTTTCCCCAGCGGAGGACAAGTTAATCTTGGTAAAGAGCTTACACCAACCCAAACGTTGAAACCTCCAAGTATTTATTGGGAGGCAGACAAAAATGCTTTCTACACTCTTTGTATGGTGGATCCTGATGCTCCAAAACCCCCTGGTGTCAAATCAGTGGGATGGAATCATTGGTTAGTCGGAAATATACCTGGAAACAACATTCGACAAGGTCAAACACTAGCCGAATACCTTCCATCATGTCCTCAACAAGGTTCCGGACCACACCGATATACGTACATGATCTACAAACAAGCTAAACGGGTTAACTTTAATTTCCCGAGAATTCCTGAAAATTCTCTGCAAAATAGACAGGGATTCTCTATAAACAACTTCTCTAAGCAGTACAACCTAGGTCATCCGATTGCAGGAAATTACTTTAAGTGCAACTGGGATCAATCCGTACCTCAAACTTTCCAGAAATTGCGATATCAACCACCGCAAATGACGATGTTCAGATTTGGAAACACCGGACACACCGGACAGTCATTCCATAATTCTTATTCGTATTCGTACAGTTATGGAAAATAGAGTTTTGTTTCTCTCGAAAAAAAAAGTTTTCATAAATAAATAATTATATATGTGTTCTGATAATAAATAGATATAAATATATTAATATTTGTATTATTATGGCAAAAAAACTGATATTTATTAATTCTTCTTCTTCTTCTTCTTCTTCTTCTTCCTGCTATGCTGCTAAAGCCCATAATGTTGTTTCCCCCCTGGAAACAACATTCGACAAGGTCAAACACTAACCGAATACCTTCCATCATGTCTTCAACGAGGTTCCGGACCACACCGATATACGTGCATGATCTACAAACAAGCTAAACGGCTTAACTTTAATTTCCCGAGAATTCCTGAAAATTCTCTGCAAAATAGACAGGGATTCTCTATAAACAATTTCTCTAAGCAGTACAACCTAGGTCATCCGATTGCAGGAAATTACTTTAAGTGCAACTGGGATCAATCCGTACCTTAAACTTTCCAGAAATTGCGATATCAACCACCGCAAATGACGATGTTCAGATTTGGAAACACCGGACACACCGGACAGTTATTCCATAATTCTTATTCGTATTCGTACAGTTATGGAAAATAGAGTTTGGTTTCTCTCGAAAAAAAAGTTTTCATAATTAAATATGTGTTCCTATAATAAATAGATATAAGTATATTGATATTTGTATTATTATGGCAAAAAACTGATATTTATTAATTCTTCTTCTTCTTCTTCTTCTTCCTGCTATGGTGTTAACGCCCATTAGTGAGCCTTGACCTTCTTCAAGCATCGCCCCCAACCGGATCTAATCTGAAGCTATCTATGAGGGTTGCTATTGTGACCTCCTAATTATACCGAAGGCAAGTACCGCCAATATCGGTTCGGCTCAGAGCAATTCGGTTATAGCGAAATTTTTTTTCGCATTCTCTCTGAAAAGACATTCGGACGGAATCGGAGTCTCGGGTAAATAAAACAATTTATCGATCTTAGTCATTGTTCTATAGGCTTAACTTATATCTTTGCATTTGTTGGTTTGCTATCGATTTGAAAATATACTTGCTTTTAGTTGTTATTTAGACTTTCGGTGCTACTTTGGACGTTATACTCATATATCTTTACATACGATATGGAGGCTCAAAGGTAAGTTCAGAATGAAATCAGATTAGTATTCATTTTGTTTTTTACATTCGTTTTTTATAATACTTTTTCTACATACTCTTATTTATATTATTTAATTCATGTAGGGAAAACAAATTAAAACAACTAGCAACATAACAATTAGCAACACAAACGAGGGTAGTACCAATGACAAAGTCCTACAGGATCATGTATTTTGTAGGATAAGAATAATAATATTCAAAAATTAGACGATAGACAAGAAAAAAATTTGACTATCAATTAGAAAGGTAATCGTATATGAAAAGTCTTATACTTATGAAAGTTTTACAGGATAAAAAGGAATAAAACATTTTTTTTTTACTTTGCTATCTATCACTTTTATTTTTAAACAAAATTTGTGTGACTAAAATTTCGTAAACGATTTTACATTCTCAAACACTACTTTAAAACTCTAAACTACTTATAAACTACTTAAAACTAAAGTTTAAAAGTAGTGTTTGAGAATGTAAAATCGTTTACAAAACTATAGTCACACAAATTTAGTTTAAAAATAAAAGTGATATATAACAAAGTAAAAAATTATTTTATTCCTTTTTAAAAAAAACTATCACAAAGTAACGGACAAATCAATCAATAATTTTACAGGATAATCTAATTTGTAGATGGTCGAAGAGTACATAAATTTGTGTGATCAGTTTAATGAACACCAACTAGTTCAATAATTATTAATTAAATAAGTTAATTTTCAATGATAAATATTTGTTTTTATTTATTATTCCGGATACATACATTGTAACGCTCGTGCGAGACGTGCAAACATAAAAACTAATGAGACCGGTGGTGTGGCATTCGATCTGACAACACTGTTGCCTACCTATGGAGGAGGAGGCAGGTCGACATCTGATGCGTCTTCAGTGCGAGTTTGAACTAGCTTTGCAAAACTTTAACAGACCTATGAGAACAATCTTTTGATCAAGGGCGCACGTTCTCAGGTGGTTTAAGGAATTCTCAGAAGGCTGTAACTCGATTGAAACCGAACCTCACAGCAAGAGGCCTTCCACTGACTGTCGGCTAACGGTCAGAATGATGGGAACGGGGGAGTGCTGAACTTAACTCCCACAAACATTCGTCTGATTTTGACCAATATACAGTGTGTCCAGGATAAGGACTTACAACCCCCTGAAAATTTTTATTTCTGGACCCATTTTCATAAACTTTCTTTTGTTGGATAAGATGTCGGAAAACTGCATTAAGAAAGTGTATCACATGTTTTTTTTGTGCTAAAGTCATTGCCAACTGCGTCAACTTTTATGGCTCGAGAATTACAATTAGGACTTTTTTTAGAGAAAAACGAACAACAGATTCTTAACCAGCACCACCTTAAACTAAAATGTACCGATTTTATGGCTGTAAATTACTGGGTGTTTTTGATATTATTTTATGCTTTTTACAATAATAATTAATAATTAATAATTTTTCTAATAATTACAGACTATTTTTTAATAAAAAACTTCCTTTATTTACAGGTCGATCTAAATTTGCATTATAAAACGTAAATACTAGACATTTCTATCATTCCGCCATTTTCTATCAACTTCTTTTCAATACGTCGTCGGGTATTGTTCACTACTTTTCTCAATTGTTGTTTGGTAATGCTACGGCAAGCTTGCCTAATATGATCACAAAGATCGTCTCGAGTTTGCCTTGTTTTTAACATAAGCCTTATTTTTAATTGTCCCCCAGAAAAAAATTCAAGAGGCGTGAGGTTCTGGGATCTCGGTAGCCAATTAATTACAGGACTGTTTCGCCCAATGCAACGATTTGAAAAATTATTATTTAACCAGTCTCCTACGTTAAATGCGTGACGAATGGGTGTCCGGTCAAATTGTAGGTGTAAATTGTACCGATAATTAAGAGATAACATATCAATGTCATCATCAAACTAATTCTGTAAAAATCTAAGAAATCTAGCTGCATTCAAATTTCCATAAAAAAAATATGGTCTAATAATAATGCCATTTAAAATACCGCACTAAACATTCACCTTAGTAGAATATTGTTTTTTACATTACATCACCCAATGGGGGTTATCTTGAGCCCATAATCTAATATTTTGTGATAATACGATACATGTGTCGTAAATGTGGCTTCATCTGTGTATAAAATATATTTTAGAAATGCAGGATCTTGTATGGAGTATGGACAGTATTCCATTCTTCTTTCAGTGTCACCAACTTCAAGTGTTTGGAGAAATTTTGATTTAAAAGGTTTCCTGTTATATTTCTTCAGGCAAAACCTGATGGTGCTTTTCGGGATATTTAAAATTCTACTAGCGTCCCTAACGCTTGAATGTGCTTTCTCATTAAAATAATCAAGAACTAATTGAGTTGCTCGAAATTCACGAGAACGATGCTGGTTAAGAAGTTTATTAACAGTTCCGTTTTGATCAAAATATTGATTTATGCAAGAAACTATAATATGATTGATGTTCCGTTCTGGATGTTTTCTATTAAATTATTTTGCGGCTTAACGAAAAGTTCGCGTGTCATCACCAACTCTAATCTTATAATTTCTACTTTTTCTTCTAAAGAATAAATCATTATTGCCGTTTGAAATCACTATAACACAAATCAATCACTAAACTTGAAGACATTTACTACTGAATACCAAATCACTTCTCTTGAACTGCTCGAGGCACGTTACGCTAACCATGTTAGCATCATCAGGAGATGATTTAATCTAATTCTAAAACTAAACTATATACTATTTATATAAAAAACCTTACCTAACGAAGCGTTTAAAAGTCATGAACCGTGAAGTTTACTAAGCCTACATTAATAATTGAAAAAGTTGGCTGAACGGGATAGGCCCTTTATCTCGGTTCATGATTTTCTTACATTTTTCTATTTGAAAGGTTTCATATGCATCCAAAGCCCTATGATTATTAACACTTTTAATTAGCCTTAAATTACTAATATCTATACTGTGGTCGTGTTCGATTGCATGTTGGGCAACACAAGATTTTTCATTTCTCCCATATCTAATGTGGGTAATATGTTATTTATATATTGTTAATATGGATCTTTTTGTTTGCCTAATATACCTTCGATCACAGTCTTGACAACTAATTTCCTAAATCCCTGACTTTTCGTGTTGCTCTACTTTATCCTTTGGATTACCCAGAACTTCTCTTAATTTATTATATGGTTTGTACACAACCTTAATGTCCACTTTTTCCAAAATTTTGTCTAGCTCTCTTGTTAATTGGGTATCAAATGGTATTACCATGAATTTTTTTGTGTTCTGATTCTTTTGAAAAGTCGAAGATTCTTTTAATAATTTTCTGAACTTATGTTTTCTAATTAATTTATCTATAATGTTTTTATTATAACCATTCACTTGAGATACCCCCCTAATTAATTTTAATGCTTTGTTATAATTATCTTTATTTTAAGAAAAATTTATTAATCTATTTACCATAAAATTTAAACTATCTTATTTTGGAAGCTATGATTTGAATCGTTAGAAATGTATCTCGAAATGGTAGTGTTTTTTCTGAAAATATCAAAATCTAACCTATTTTTATTGTTTCTACTGACTAAAACATCCAGAAATGGTAAACTATTGTTATTTTCGAGTTCATGCGTGAATATTATAATTTGGGATTTACTATTTAAGTTCTTAATAAAATCATCTAAATTTTCATTTTTTGAATCGAAAATGGCAAGAACGTCATCCACATATATTAACCATACCTTCGGAAAGTAACTGAATTCATCTTTTGCCTCGGTTTCAAATTTACTCATAAATAAGTTGACTAAGAACGGTGACAGAGGATTGCCCATTGCCGTTCCTTCTTGTTGTTTATAAAAGCTGAAAACAATTTTGCTTCATACATAACCTCGTTAAGGAGATATACTCAGAAACAATCTTGTTATTAAAATCGTTTAATTCGAGTAACTCCCTCAGATATTTCAAGGTATGTGGAATCGGGACACTCGGAAACAACGATGAAACGTCAAAGGAAACCAAAACATCACCTTCCTGTACATGTGTGTTTCTTACTTTTTCTATGCATTTGGCTGCGTTTATCACAAAACAGGTAGGTAGTCGGTTTGATAGATTTTAAAATTCTTTTGTTAACCACTTTGCCAAGTTGTATGTTGGATGATATAGATGATATGGTTGATGAATGGCTGATACAGTTGGTCTCATTGATTTTCCTGGCTTATGAATTTTTGGTAGAGCATACAATCTTGGCACTTTTGGATTAGAAACATGTAGTTTGCTTTTCAGAGAAGGAGAAATAAGGCTGTTACAAGATTTCAATGTATCTCTGACTTCGTTAATCATTTTTGACAATGGATTCCTAGGTAATCGTTTATAAGGACCGTCTTGAATGAATTTTTTAACGCATTCAAACTAATCAGGTTGTTTTTAAATAAAAACAATCCTCTCGCCAAATTGACATTTGATAATTAATTTACAATTTCCACGTCATATATAGTTTTAATAACAGAAAGTACATGTAATTATTAGAAAAATTAAAATATAAATATCATAAATATCTGAAACACCCAGTAATTTAGAACCATAACAATCGGTACAGTTTGATTTAAGGTGGTTCTGGTCAAGTATCCTTTCTTAGTTTTTCTCTAAAAAAAATCCTAATAGTACTTCTCGAAAATGGGAGCCATAAAAGTTGACGGAGTTGGTCATGATATTAGTAAAAAAACATATGATACACTTTTTTAATGCCGTTTTCCGAGATCCCTTCAACAAAAGAAAGTTAATGGAAATCGGTCTTGAAATAAAAATTTTAAGGGGGTGGTAAGTTCTTATCCTGGACACACTGCATGGTTCTTTTGCATTTTCTTTATGAGTCTGAACAGTTGGAAACGATTATATGATCATTTAAATCAAATGCACGTGTCGTTAATGTGACCCTTTATTATTTCGAACTGTATATGTTTGGTTACACTATTATTTGAGTTGTTATACCCTAAAATTGCTCGTTAAATCAATCGATCTGGACTAAAACGACGGTTGTCTTCTTGTAGACATTTGTAATATTATAATGAGGGTTAAATGGAACCGCTCAACAGTTGAATTAGAATTGCTGTTTCCTGTTGTTGTATAGCGAAATTCGACTGAGAATTATTTGCATAGTTTTGTAATTGTAAATTTTTCTTCGGGCTTTAAATGCGATGTGTTAATTAAATTCTCACCGTTCAATTTTTTTTTTCTTGTTTGATTATCCGAATTACTTTCTATAAAGTTTTCCATATTAAAAAAAATCGTAAATATTAGGTTCGAAAGGTTCGACCGGTATTGGTTCGTGTAACATTAGGTCTGTGCTAGCATTAATTTCTATCGGTTTGAAACCAGTTTGATGAATTAATTTACTGCGCATGTTCTTCCCTAAACTTGGTTGCAAACGATTTGAGATTTTTTTTCTGTTAGAACGCTTATTTTGATTGACATTTCTCTACATCGTGTCAAGTGTCAACGAATATTGACGTATACGAATAAAAATAATAAATATTATTTGGTTAACTCGCGGAAAAAACGTAGTTTTTACCAAAAACTAATAAAGTTGATTAAAATGGATAATATTGATGTTAACGGTGAGTTTTTGGACCACATTTACTGTGATTTTCTTTAAATATACGATTTTATATTTGTAGATATCTCAGAATTTGTTATAATTTCGCCCCCATCCAACACAAACAGTGTGTCTGTACCCGTACAGTCGGTGCTTTCTACCTCAAAACCTACCAACACACTGGAGGAAGAGGAAAGATATATTTTGAATTTGATGCAGAAATTAATGCCATTTTTAGCAAAAAAAATTATAAACCCAGAAATTTTGCTCCGCTCATCAAGCATTATAACAACTAATTCATCTAATGAAGAAAGTTTGGGAGTTGCAAGTGAAATTGAAAATGTTGAACCACACTTGGAATTCAAAGATGCAAATATATTTATTGAAAAAATACTAACAGCCCCTGCAAATACACCGAAAAAAATAAGAAAACTGATACAGACTATAAAGTATAAAAATGATGTAACTATTGAACAAATGATTTTAGATAGGAAGCACTATCAAGAAGAAAAACTGGAGCTACAAAAATGCAAAATAGAGCAAATTTTGCAGATTGAGAGAGAGAAGTTAGAATGTAAAAGAGGAAATGCATTAATAGATAGAAGAAATTAGTAAAAATACTAATTTTAATATTAATTCACTTATGTAAATTTCATGTTTTTATTAGTTTTCGTTTTGTATTATATACTAGATGTATGTAGAAAGGAATTATTAATGTATATGGAGTTTTGTTTATTTTGAGTTGAAGAGTTATTAAAAATTAGAAACTTGGTTATCAAATGTTTTTCCTTTTATCTGAAAATATATAATAATGTTACATTACTTAATATAAAATATTTGTTGGCAAGCCTTGGGTATACAATAAGACACATAGTAAACATGAAAATTATATTTAAATTTAGACGAAATAATATAAAACAAAATTATACACTAGGTAAAAAGAAAGTCAAGCCATTCAAAAGAAGATTGTGTTTAGAAGTCTTCTAAAGGAGCTTTTAATTATAATGTATGTGCTGTTTTTAAAAATCAATCATCTGTGACCTTAAATTATCCAAAATATAACAATATTAATGCTATCTTAGAACTTGTCAAGCTACAAAAATTTCTGTAACCAGCAGCATCCCTATTGATATTTTGATTGTCCTCCTCATATTTATTAATTACAGGTATAAGAGAGTTTTCTATGTTTGGTAGAAATTCATCTCTTATAGATAAATTGTGCAGTACACTGCGGGCCTGTGCATGCAGCCAAAACAGTGTTCAATAACATAATGGGTTGTGGATAACTTTGAATTGAAATTTGTGTCTATGGCTGTAAGGTTCCCTCTATCTTTTAATAGGGTTAATAAGTTCTTCATGCAAGGATAGCCACTATCCCCGAGTAAATAAAGATCGTGACACATATCCACCATTTCTGCACATAGAGGTGAATTTCTAAAAACTGCTGTCATGAACAGAGCCAGGATATCCAATAAAATTATCTCTTATTTTCAAATTATGATAACACACCGTTTGCATCTGAAAATAATTAAAAAACAAACTTAAAACATTAAGTATGAAGGGTATCAAAAACGGAATATGAATTTTGTTTGAAATGGATTTAATAAAGTAATATATCTTCCTCACTGAACTTACCTGGATGGAGAAAATATTTTCTATTTAAATATGAGTCTGGATCGATAGTAGGCTTATCAATTTTTGTATGCGAGCAGTCCAACGAACATTATCAACCATTGCGCCTGTCACAAACTAAATTAAACGGTTTGAAACTAGTTTGCAAACTGGATTTTGTTGTTGCTAGAACATCTGACTGGTAGTCGGAATCCCGGATTTAATTTGCTAGAACGCGTACATTCGTCTGCGCAAACTCCGGACGATTTGGAACCGTTTAAAATCTTTGCTAGAACAAACCTATTATTGATATAGTTCGTTCCGTTAAGTTTTAAATTTCAATGGGGGCTACTCCGTCTTTTAAATATGATAATACTTGTGATATACAGAGGTCGTTGATGTGCCCTGGTTTAGTAAGAATTTCACCACAATAAATACTGACGGGTGTATTTTTAACGGCCTTTTCTTGGGATTAACTAAAAAGGAGTAATGTACTTCTTCAGGCTGGCGGTACTTAAAAGGAATTCTATTGTAAGGACCAATTAATTTTTTGTGGTTTAAATAAAGAATATTCAAATTCATATTCATCAAATCTGTTATTCCTAAAACTCCGTCGAAGCACTGATGAAAGTCGAAAAAAATTAATTTTATTTTATAATTGTTACCAAATTCTGAAAACGAGATGTCTGCTTGATATTTAATTGAGTGACTTCCGATAGCTGTCTTCATAGTATTGGTAGTTTGATAAACACAATTTGAAAAACATTCTTCTGCTATAGATCGTTTTAAAATAGAGCGCCAACTTCCAGTGCCGATAAACAATTTTAATTTATGCTCTTTTATTTTGACTTAGAGCCGGTTCTACAATGTAAGTATAAGCCAAGTATAAACGGCGAACAGTTACATTCGGAATAAGTTATACCAGGTATTATTCTCAGGATATCTGTCGTTGGCCTGTTGCCTACAACGCCTTTAGTTATACCTAAAATAACGCCGTAGTAGTTCTAATATGTCAAAATAGTAGGTGGGATTGCGCCATCGTTGACAGTTGAAGGCGTGGGAAATTATAGCATTTTATAGGCCAAACCTAACATGAACGGTTTGGAAATTACAATAAATTAAAATATTATTGATTGATTTGTCTGTTACTTTGTGATAGTTAATTTTTTAAATCAAAAAAAAAATTATACTTTGTTATCTATCTCTTTTATTTTTAAATTTGTGTGACTATAGTTTCGTAAAACGATTTACAGTACAGTGCCAAAAAGCAAAAAATTAAACAATTTAGAAGCAATTGAAATTTGTAAATATAATAAAGACCCATCTAGACAGCTATTAAATGATCAGACAGATCTCCGAATTTCCGTACTATTTAAAATATTGTAAAGAAATGAACCCCAGTAAAAGTGTAAAATTAGGTACATAGGATAAACAGCTGTAATACCTTATTTTTAAAGTAGTGTTTGAGAATGTAACATTGTTTTATGAAACTATACTCGCACAATTTAAAAATAAAAGTGATAGATAACAAAGTATAAAATTGTTTAATTCGATTTATAATAATATTGTTTCATCTTATTAAAATGGAAAAAAATACGATTGACGAAATTGTTCTGTTAGTCGATTTGATTGAGGCAAGTAAAGAAATTGTCGGTACGTATAAAGTTGTATTACATAGTAACACTGCCGGTGATCCTCGCATTATTCTATTCCAGAGTGCAAGAAAATAGACACTCTTTCCAATAATACCAAATATATAGACTGGAGACTGATTGAAGGAAGGTTCAATGCAGTTTGTGGTATAGGAAGAACTGCCAGAATGTTATGTAGCAAATGGGATTCGTTAAAAATATCAATAAAGAAGGAATATGTAGAACAGAAACAATATATGTACAAAACAGGTGGGGGCCCAACGAGAGAAATATAGTTAGATGGTGTTGGAAATATGGTGCTGCCTTTGATTGATGTTAGGGCAACGGTATTGTATTATTCTGATGTTGGTATTGTTTATTTTATTGTATTCGTTCAATTATTTTGTCTTGTGTATATATTTTATAGTAAATAGAGATTTGCCAGTTATAAAAGACAATGCAAACCCCATCACTGAAGCTTTTGTAGAAGATAATATAAGGCAGTTGGAGGTACTACAGATGAATCTTTTTGTGCCAATATAGAATTTGTATGTGTACTCAAACGAAAAAGATTTGTAATAAAATAAAAGTAATTAATAATTATAGGCAAATTGTAACTGGAGTTCATGGAATCCACACCAGTTGAGACAGTCTAAAAGCAAAGTATTGCAAATCTCACATTATTTAGGTAAACATTCATATATATATATATATATATATATATATATATATATATATATATATATATATATATATATATATATATATATATATATATAAAGAGTCATGAAGCAATGCCCCCAATTTGGTACAGGATTTATAGTAAATTTGAAAATCATAGATTCCATAATTGAGTTTAAAGCCATTTCACCGAGAATTGCAACTATAACTTTACAAACCACAAACAAATTTTACACCATCATAAATGCCCATGCCCCCACTAATGAAAAAAACTTCCTAACAAAAACTATGCAAGAAGTAGATAATTTCTGGGATCTCCTTGATCAGACAATGAATAAAGTAAATATGAATCATGTCAAGATCCTTATAGGGGACTTTAACGCTCAATTGGGAAAAGAAAGGAAGTATCGAGATGTAGTTGGAAAGTGGGCTCCTCATAGATATACTAATAGAAATGGCCAAAGAATCATCGAAATTTGTAGAACGCATGGACTCATCTCCAAGTCTACATATTTTAAAAGAAAACCAAATAAACTCAAAACTTGGAAACATCCTGACTGGACAAAAGGGGAATGGCAGCTGGACCACGTATGCATGGACAAGTTCTTTCACAAGGAAATCCACAATGTCAAAGTTCTAAGAGGAACGGACACCGGCTCAGATCATTACTTAATAAAAATCAAGATTAAATTTACCCCTTTAAGAAGGAAGAGACAAAACACAGAGGGAGAGAAAAGGACATACGACCCTCATCAGTTAATCCAGAATGACCAATACCAGAAAAGAACAGGAGCCACAAGACTAACAGACAATTTAGAAGAACTAATACCAATTCTTAAACAGAATGCAAAAGATCTAGCCCCATTAAATCCGCGGAAGAGACATGCCTGGTGGAACTCTGATTGTGACAAAATGCATGAGGAGAGACATCAAGCTTGGTTGAAATTTCAAACTCACAAAACAGAAGAAAACGCCACTAACCTCAAGAATGTCAGAAAAGAATTCACCAAAATCATTAAAAAAATTAAGCGACAGTATCAAAAAGATTTAATAAACTCAATAGAGGAAAATTATTATAAAACAAATCCGAGAGATTATTACAAGGCCTTTGATAAACAATTGCAAAAATACAACCCCCCTACATTATTGTTGAAAAATATGGATGGAAAAACAGCACATAATAATAAGGAAAATGCAGAGATCATGGCAGAAGCGTTTAACAAGCTCTTGAACTGTGATAAACCTGAGGAACTTTTATCTATTGATACACAGACCCCTATAAAAACTAAACCGGAAAATATAAACCCACCTACAGCAAAAGAAGTTGAAACAGCACTTAAGGAAATGAAAAACTACAAAGCATGTGGTGAAGACCAGGTTTTTGCAGAGATGTGGAAATACGCCGGAAGTACAACCCAGACCTCCCTCCATATGATATTAAACAAGGTTTGGATATCAGAAAAGTTCCCGGAACAATGGACAACAGCTATAATCAACCCACTTCATAAGAAAGGTGATAGAAGTAATCCAGACAACTACAGAGGTATTTCCTTACTAGACGGCACATATAAGATTTTCTCTAAGATACTATATAATCGGATTAAACAACAACTAGATCAAGAGCTAGGTGAATACCAAGGAGGCTTCAGACCCTGGAGAAGCTGCACAGAACAAATAATTACTTTGAAGCTAGTCATGGCATATTATAGAAAACGAAACAACCCCCTTTGGATAACGTTTATAGATTTCAGGAAAGCATACGACTCCATCCACAGACCATCATTATTAAAAATTTTAAGACATTTTGGACTTCACCCAAAACTGATCAAATTGATAGAACTGATAGAAAGTTCAGGGGAGAACTTTCTGAACCATTCTTGGTAAAAACTGGTTTGAGACAGGGTGACGGATTATCACCTCTTCTTTTTAACTGTGCACTGGAGTATATAATGAGAGAATGGTACAAGAACAACCCAAAAAATATAAAAATTGGAACCAAAAAGGACATACATTTGAATTGTCTAGGGTTTGCTGATGACCTAGCTCTTCTGGCCAATAACATTCAGAAAACAAAACAACAAATAAAATCTTTACAGGAAATAGCTCAGAATATTGGTTTGAAAATTTCATTTGAAAAAACAGAAATCATGTCAACTCAACTTCCATTAGTAAACAAAATTGAACTGGGTAGCCAAGAGATAAAAATTGTGGAAAGATTTAAATATTTAGGTGAAATAATCACATACAATTTGAATGAAAAACCAGCATGGCAAAGTAGAATAGATAGACTGGTTAGAGCACAGCATGTGACCAAGAACACATACAACAAAAGATGTCTCTCAATAGCAACCAAATTAAAACACTACAAAACGGTCACTCAACCTCAAATTACATATGCATGTGAAACAATATTCAAAACAACAAACACCGTTGCAATAGATGGAATACTAAAGACAGAGAGGAGAATAGTGAGAACTTGTTTGAATAAAAATTATCAAGTAAATGGAGTCTGGAGACTGGCTTCCAATGAAACCGTCTATAAGGAAATAGAACCAGTGACGAGCACTATGAGAATGAAGCGAATATCTTTCTTGGGGCATCTAGTAAGGACACCGGAAAGTAGAATCAGTAGGAGAATAATAGAGAAATTTTGGAATAGTAAGAGCAATATTAGATGGATCACAGAACTTAAGGAAGACATGAGAGAGTTGCACATCACAATGGAAGATTTAAGGTGCAAGTCAGATGCACTTAAGATATTGCAGGACAAACACACAGCACTACAGGCAAGGATCAACAGACAGAGGACAGGAAGAGTGATTCCGGAGGAGGAAAGGAAATTACGATCAGAGTGGATGAAGAAGTATTGGGCTGAGAAGAGAAAAAAGGACCTGAACCATAACTTGAGTAGAGTGGTCCTATGCGGACCATAAAGTTGAAATAAATAATAAATAATATATATATATATATATATATATATATATATATATATATATATATATATATATATATATCTAAACACTGCAGCACCTGCATTAGATAGGTGCAACACCTACATAGATTAAAGCGAGTCAGTTTCTTCCAAGTTGCAATAAGGACGCAGTGGGAAAGTGTATGAAGAGTTGGCCAGAAAAAAGATTGAGTTCATTGTTTTTCAAATGGCACTTCTGGAGGAATCAGAAAGGAAAGAAAAATGCTTGGAAGAAATATAATCAGTTGGAAATGAAAATATTGTATGGCCAACCACACAGGCATTTTATGTTTATAATTATGATTTATTAATAGATGTGAATATTACATAATTAGCTAGCATCATAGATAACAAATAAATAGTTAGCATTAAGGGGTTTTATTTTAGAAATTGATGTATTATCATGAGGTTTGAAATAAAACGTTAAAAAATGTACTTCCGTTTTTATTTAATTTTAACGTTTATCAACAACATAATTAGATAAATAAATTTATTTTATTTTCCAATTTACCGTTCTTATAAATAAATGTTTATTTATTCTAAGCGAACAAAATAGCTTCGTAGCTAAACAGGCATAAGGAGACAAAATTACATACTAAAATACAAAATAAAACAAACAATACATTGTTTTCAGTACACAACATAATTAAACCGTATTAAATGATGTCAGATTTGAAAAATAGTCTTGAATCAGTGGAGACAATCATACTTGCAGATGTTTTGCTTATTCCTGCTAAATCTCCAGCTGCAGGTAACATACTATCCGTAGCGTAAAAACGCAATGCCAAAAACAATTTTGTTGCAGGTTTTATCGCACGATTACGATCTGTTGAGTTCGTTTTTGTAAGCGAAAACGTTTAAAAAACTCCAGGTCGTCAAACTCCACGAAATAATGAGCCCTAAAAAATGCATTTTACATTAAAAATCGTATAACTATATAACATATTTATGTTTTTTCATACCGATGTTTCAATAGTTTTGGCCGTCGAATTAAAACTGCGTCTTCAAAATCACTTTCATCAGAATCAAAAATGTTTAAATTTATGGGATCCATATCAATTATTTATTTCACTGTCATAATTAAAAATGCATAAAACTGTGGAATATAAAGAAAGGACAGGTTATGTTTATTAATACTGACAACTAAAGCTGGCCAATAGAAAGCAAGAATAACTATATTCGAAGTATATCCACCCAAATTCAAGGGGATAACTTATATCTGTCGATTTCTATCGAGAATAGTTTTGTTCGGCGATTGTAGAAGGGGCGTTTCAGACTTTATTCCAAGTATAGCTTATACCAGGTATATATTTGCATTGTAGAACGGGCCTTAAGGAAGTGCATTGTCCCAAGAAATATTTATTTCGGATACGTTATTAACAGCTGTTATCAAATTCGCTTAGGTTCTCTATCTATTGTAGGGAATCTTTGTGGTGGAAGTGGTCTTGGATTTATATTAATTGGTTGGCAGGGTCAGACAAATGTTTGGGGAAAGTTTGGTCTAGGTGTAAATTTTCAAATTAGTTTACAAACGGCATTGCATATTCCAATGACTTAGGTTTGCTTAAATACATGTTGTTCCTTAACGTACTGTGACATCTTGCTATAAAGGTGCTTAAGGCTGTTTTGTTGTAATGATTGATTTGACATATGATCTGTTCATTTGAAAGTGTTATTTCATTAGTTACTCTCTGAATCACGTTACTTTAAACAAGCTAGATTCGAGTACCAAAATTTAGATGTTTGCCTTTAAATGGTCTAGTTCTAGTTAGTTCTTGAATAAGACAATCTAAATCCCGTCTATCCGAAAAGTTTTGAATGAGAGCTGCTTTTAGTTTGTCCCAATTGTTTAATTCTTTTCTATTGTCTACCATTAATTCTGCTGTACCTACTAACTTAGATTTTAAACATTCAAAAATGTGTTGTTTAAAATCTTCATCATTTACTTGGTGATATTTTTATATTAATCTTTCACATCTTTGAATAAATATATTTAATTTATTGATATCGCCATCGTAAGACTTAATATTTTCAAGTTTGGATTTAAAAATATCCTAATTAATTTTATTGCTACTTTGCATGTTTATTTCTTCAGAATCTTCGCTAACTAATAACTTATTTAATCAATCAACAATGAAATCTACTGTGTTCATGTACGACTTGTTTCAACTATTTTCTTTTTCTTAATTCCAATTTTAACTATACCTATCTGAAATCCTTATACCGAAGGTTTTAGGAGGGGCAAAAAGGAAAGGCATTTACGATCTTTCTTGTCCTTTTCTTGATCTCTTCTTCTACGCCTGTGGCGATGGAGGTAAAGTTGAACTCGTCGAGGGTTCCTGTCTCTGTGGGACCGGGGACCCATTTGATTCGCTTTAACAACTTTCTTCTGCACTCGAATGTAACTCGCGACGGTTCAGTTCTGCCACAGTTACTATCGATACAGCAAAGTTTTTCAGGAGAGTATTTGATCACGTTGAGGGGTTGAAACCATCAATTTCCGATTTACCGCACAATGCAAAACTCAAAAAGAAATCACATGATTCTACCGACTGCGCCAAATAAATGTCGAGAATGACGAGAGTAATAACAAAACTAAACCTTCTTACAACAAGGTTTCAAAGTAAAATATACATTTTAAAAAACTAAATCGAATATATAATATAAAAATTATTATGAAGTAAAATACGAGTTTCCGCTGGCTACTTCGCAGATTCTCGGTATGTAACTCACCATATTTAAATTGGTATGTATAACAATTGTTTGACATAGTTTGACAGTTTGTATTTGAAAAAGGCATTGTGAGTTGAAACTATTGTTATTCATACAATTTTAAATATAATGGAAATGTTTAGATATTAATCTTAGCTTATTTAATTAAAATGAATTTCCATCAAGTATTGACTATAATAAAACAGACAAGAAAGTAAACAAGCAAGAAACCATTTTGAACAAAACAAAAAGGAAAGAATTAAGTTGGTTTGGTTACATGAATAAAATGGTCCCAGACAGACTGACGGAGTTTTTAAAACCTAAAGACACAAGTAAAAGAGAAATAGTAGACAAAGGAAAACATAAATATAACAAACAGTAGATTAGAGATAGGATAGAGACAAAATTTTGGAGGAGATGATAGCAATGACGATAAATGAAAAAAAAAATGAAGGAATGGAGGATGAAGAATGAGAAAAGTACCCCAAATGCGACATCGGAAATGATAAAATGAAGGGAAGAAAGAAAAAAAGAAGGAATAAATGTAAAAAGTACCACAGATTTAAATGTCTGTATCTCGAATAACAGGAAATAGACACTTCAATAATATCAAAATTCAAATTTAATTTAATTTAATTTAATCCACTTATGAGAACAATATAATACAAAAAAAATAAACTTTTACAGTGTATCTGATTATATATGTATTGATTTAAGATTACAGAATTTACATTATTATAGAAAATTACACTTTTTTCATAATTTGTAACAGAAGAGTATTTACTTCTAGAAGTTTCTTATTATATTTTGGTTTGCTTGCTGCTACTGCAAGTGTAGTATGCATAGCGTGGCTAGTAGTTGTGGGAGCACGCGGTGTTGTACGTGCATGTGTAGTAGATGTAGGTAGATGGGTTGTAGTATGAGCAGGCGTGGTAGCAGCAGTTTCTGTAGGGGTAGCTGGAGCATTAGTTGTAGACCATCCTTGACCAGTGCAATTGGCCTGTTCTGGCCGTAAACAGGTATTTGTATTCTGATCAAAATGGAGACCTCCAGGACAATCGAACAAGTGGGCTACTCCATTAGAGCATTCCCAAAATTTGGTACAATCTACTGATGGGAAATATGTCCATTCTACATCGTCTTCAGGGGGACATGGTGCTAGAATCGTTAAAATAATTTTTAAGTACAATGTATTCATTATATGAAGATTCGCCGAGAGCTACTTACGCACTGGTTCACCAGGTTTAGGAGTTGTAGTAGGTGCACGAGTCGTTGTAGGTGCAGGGGTAGTAGTTGTCGTAGTTGTAGTAGTAGTGGTAGGAGTCGTTGGGGCATTAGTCGTAGACCATCCTTGACCAGTGCAATTGGCCCGTGATGGCTGTA
This sequence comes from Cosmopolites sordidus, assembly GCA_031761425.1. Classification (NCBI taxonomy): domain Eukaryota; kingdom Metazoa; phylum Arthropoda; class Insecta; order Coleoptera; family Curculionidae; genus Cosmopolites; species Cosmopolites sordidus. The sequence goes on along the minus strand of JARFXV010001900.1, from coordinate 57,663 downwards.
AACAGGTATTTGAATTCTGATCAAAATGGAGACCTCCAGGACAGTCGAACAGGTGGGCCACTCCATTAGAGCATTCCCAAAATTTGGTACAATCTACTGATGGGAAATATGTCCATTTTACATCGTCTTCAGGGGGACATGGTGCTAGAATCGTTAAAATAATTTTTAAGTACAATGTATTCATTATATGAAGATTCGCCGAGAGCTACTTACGCACTGGTTCACCAGGTTTAGGAGTTGTAGTAGGTGCACGAGTCGTTGTAGGTGCAGGGGTAGTAGTTGTCGTAGTTGTAGTAGTAGTGGTAGGAGTCGTTGGGGCATTAGTCGTAGACCATCCTTGACCAGTGCAATTGGCCCGTGATGGCTGTAAACAGGTATTTGAATTCTGATCAAAATGGAGACCTCCAGGACAGTCGAACAGGTGGGCCACTCCATTAGAGCATTCCCAAAATTTGGTACAATCTACTGATGGGAAATATGTCCATTCTACATCGTCTTCAGGGGGACATGGTGCTAGAATCGTTAAAATAATTTTTAAGTACAATGTATTCATTATATGAAAATTCGCCGAGAGCTACTTACGCACTGGTTCACCAGGTTTAGGAGTTGTAGTAGGTGCACGAGTCGTTGTAGGTGCAGGGGTAGTAGTTGTCGTAGTTGTAGTAGTAGTGGTAGGAGTCGTTGGGGCATTAGTCGTAGACCATCCTTGACCAGTGCAATTGGCCCGTGATGGCTGTAAACAGGTATTTGAATTCTGATCAAAATGGAGACCTCCAGGACAGTCGAACAGGTGGGCTACTCCATTAGAGCATTCCCAAAATTTGGTACAATCTACTGATGGGAAATATGTCCATTCTACATCGTCTTCAGGGGGACATGGTGCTAGAATCGTTAAAATAATTTTTAAATACAATGTATTCATTATATGAAAATTCGCCAATAGCTACTTACGCACTGGTTCACCAGGTTTAGTAGTTGTTGCTGGATGCGTTGTAGTAGGTGCACGAGTCGTTGTAGGTGCAGGGGTAGTAGTTGTTGTAGTTGTAGTAGTAGTGGTAGGAGTCGTTGGGGCATTAGTCGTAGACCATCCTTGACCAGTGCAATTGGCCCGTGATGGCTGTAAACAGGTATTTGAATTCTGATCAAAATGGAGACCTCCAGGACAGTCGAACAGGTGGGCCACTCCATTAGAGCATTCCCAAAATTTGGTACAATCTACTGATGGAAAATATGTCCATTCTACATCATCTTGAGGGGGGCATGGTGCTAGAATCGTTAAAATAATTTTTAAGTACAATGTATTCATTATATGAAGATTCGCCGAGAGCTACTTACGCACTGGTTCACCAGGTTTAATAGTTGTGGCTGGTTGAGTTGTAGGTGCTCGAGTCGTCGTAGGCGCAGGAGTAGTGGTAGTAGTTGTAGTTGTGGTAGTAGTTGTCGTAGTCGTAGTGGTAGTTGTAGGAGTCGTTGGAGCATTAGTCGTAGACCATCCTTGACCAGTACAATTAGCCTGAGACGGTTGTAAACAGTGATTTGAATTCTGATCGAAATTTAGACCTGCAGGGCAGTCTAACAAGTATGCCACTCCATTAGAACATTCCCAAAATTTAGTACATTGTACTGCTGGGAAGTATGTCCATACTCCGTCGTCATTAGGAGGACATGTTGCTAAATTCGTTAAAATATTTTTTAATTATTATATTCATAACATAAAGATTTACCAACTGATACTTACGCACTGGCTCATCTTTATAATTTGATGGAATATCTGAAAACAAGAACGGATTAACATTGACTTGAATCAAATATTAAACTACCTTTAGTTAGAACTAACAACACATACCATGGCTTATACAAGGTGGTCCATGGAAAACAAAGGTTTTGGGAATGGGATAGGTACTCGGCTAATGGAAGAAGGGAGAGGTCTGGGTCATGTGCCTAACGACTCTCCCTACGACGCTGTTTAGTATCCAACATGTCGCTGTGGTGTCGAAAGCACCGAGTTTTTTGCTTACAATATGGTTGTCAATAATATATTATTATTGAATCATTACTCCAACAAGGACGTTAAAACCATCTAGTCTTTTTCATACAACGCGGACACCATAAAATGTGGATAGGGTGAGGAAGGTAACACTGCGAAGGCCCCCTCGATCTTCTAGGCAACATTTCTAAACTAGACATTTTAAACAGCAATTTAAAAAGGTATTTTACATTCGGATTTGAATTTTATCGGTATAAGTAGATGATTCCATCGACCATCGACAACACTGATCCTCCAAAGACCTGGAGGGAAAGGGAGATAGTTTTTCATGTGTTGCTATATCCCTCTGAAACATTGACTTTTAGACTTTGATGTTGGACATGGGTCCTTTGCACAGGGCCGGCTCAGATACATTTGCCGTAAGTAACACAAGTCGAAATTTGTCGCCCAGGTATAAGATAGAGTTTGTTGCATTTTCTTACTACAAACTCGCTTTTATATTAGCGCAGAACACAACCAATAATAGGAAAGTCTTATGCATATAGAAATGTAACATTCAAGTTTCAAGAACGGATTGAAATAATTAATATGAAGTATATACTATTTTTAAAAGCTCTTTTCGTGACCCTCCCAGATATTTATAAAAAAATATACATTACAATTTACGGCATTACTGAAAAGTGAAACATCCTGTACATAAACAAATATAAGAAAATTGTAGCTTACAATGTTTCATGTGAAACCCACATATGAAGATTTTTAATAAAACATAAATGAGTAAAGAGAGCTAGTGATTCATATTGGAATACAATGTGTTTAAAATGTATACAAGTTTAAATAAAATCTACTTGTCTTGCTTTCAAGTATGCAGAATTCTTAATTACATAATGAATGTTTAAAGTATTAACAATTTCATTTACTATTGAAATAATAGTTAAATCGTTTGATCTTTCTTGTCCCATGGAAGATCTCAAGTAGTATTAGGATCAGGAGAATTCTCAATGCTATCGTAATATTAAGGAATGTTTCAATTAACTTATGTTTAAAAATATACTCTAATATATCTTTATGGTTTTTGTTGTTTTCAAGGTCCGGCAAAAGGGCTTCTATCTCTCCGGCTAATTTTCGACAGTCAATATCACGCTCGTTTTCATCGGACAGTTTGGATTCCAAATCAGTGCAATATTTCAGAAGTGTTGTTCTATCAATACTGACGTGAAAACACTTTACTATAATGACGTCACAAACATGGCAGTCAATCGCAGCGCGTTCGTAGACACGTTTTTAATTTTCATATCATTCATAATTAATTCTATTTTTTTTAAGAATACAGGGATAGCAGTAACCTAAAAGTACTGATGCTGCAGGGACGGATGGAGGGTTCTAGATCATGCAGCCAACCTCCAAAAAACATGGACAGACCAAATTAAAATGAACGCGTAGGTCACATCTTTTCTGAGAAGAACAACACGAAGATTAAAAAGAAAAAATGGTATAAAAAGCCAGGTTAACCCAAAATTCTCAACACCACAGTATATATTTAAAATGATTTTTTAACAATATTTAATCGATTTTTTTTTATTATCAATCATTTGCTTACTAACACATCACTCAAGTTCATAAGCCACATATACATAACACCACTATTGACAAATCCATATGAGTTTTAGTCAATATTTCATGATAATCCGAGGTTTACTTCACAAGTTACAGTGATTTTAATGACGTTACTCTTATAATTTTGAAAACAATGGAAATATTTGAGATTCGTGTGTTAATAAAGCTTTTTAATGGCAAAAAATAACGTTCAAGCAAATGAATGGCTTAACAAGTGGTAGAGAAAACAAATGTTAGAAACAAATGGCAGAAAAGTGGTTTGCTGATTTTAAACGCGGCCGTACAAATACCGATGACGCTGAACGCTCTGGCCGTTCAAATTAGGCAGTTATTCCAGATAATATAAAAACAGTCAACAAAATAGTTTTGGTCAATCGTAAATTGAAGTTACGTGAGATAGCTAACACTTTAAGAATATCAGAAGGCAGTGTATTCACCATTTTGAATGAACATTTGACCATGAGAAAGCTCTGTTCGAAGTGGATACCGAGTTTGCTCACAGTCGATCAAAAACAGCAACATGTCGACGATGCGATGCGCTATTTGAAGCCATTTTACCGCAATAAAAAGGATTTTTCATGCGGTATGTAACAATGGACGAAACATGAATCCATCACAACACATTTTATTCATTGATTACCTTGACAAAGCAAGAACCCTCAATAGCGAATATTATCTGGTGTTATTGGTGCGTTTGAAGGAAGAAATTGGGAAAATACCAACCCAAATGAAGAAAAAAATAGTGGTCCTTCATGAGGATAATGCACCAATCGTTCTACAAAAAAGCATCAAAATTTTAGAGAAGCATTGGAATCGATATATCACTCTTGAAGGAGACTATGTAGATGAATATAGTCAAATTTTGCTTAAAAGTTGTTATTTTATTAGTCGTCCTACTAACTAATTAAGTGATGTGTTCAATTCTGCTGTTGGAACGCTTTTTTGAACTGCTCGACGCACGTTTCGCTAACCATGTTAGCATCATCAGGAGATGATTTAATCTGAAGTGATGTGTGATTACTGAATAACAATATTTATAGTTACTGTATAACTATTAGATCGATAAATACTTACGGAGAAATGCAGAGGCTAAATTCGATACGATTGCGCATGTTGCCACAACATGTAACACGAACATTTTTTCAAACAATGATGTTTCTATGATTTCTTGTCACTTATATCCTTTTTCTTTTTGACAAGAGATATAGAACGTCAATTTTCAAGAGTGGAATAACCAATGTTATCTTTTTAATCGCACCCAGAGATTCGCTTCCGGTTATTCTCCTGATTCCAAGCATTATCTGTGTATTTATTCAATAAAGTAACGAAATGCTCTAACTTTCGAACTGGAGAATATTCTTTATCAGCATCATTTCATAATGATATTGAATTATTTTCATAAAGGGGGCTCAAACATGTGTATATTTTTAATTGTTATTAAATTATTATAACAAGGATATTGTTGGCGATCGTAAACACTTGACGAAACTGTTCTTAATATGTCACTGATAATAAATTAGAGATAACAATGTCCCACTAAAAGTGTAAATTCTTAAAATGAAATAATGTTTATATTTAAAGCTGTAAATGTTATATTTATTAGTAATTATTTATATTTCGACAAACAAAGGTAAGCAAGCTAAACTGTAATAGATTTACGGATGGCGGGATGCGTTTCACTATCGAATGACGATAACTTGAAATAGCATGAATACACCGCCCAAGAGCAATCACGCCCACTGATCTACCTCCCCCATGAGCTAAGCAATGGCCTTTCGAAACCAGGGTATAGTTCGGTTTAAGATATTTCGTTGCTCTTCTGAATAATTTTAGAAAAAAATAAAATATTGTTAAATTATTATTATTATGTATAACTAAAACATTATTTATTGGTTTGTGTTTTTTTTTAATTTATTCGTACAATAGTACTAGGTCATTAAAAATTATAACTTAAATTTAATTATGCATTTAATTCGGGTTCACTCTCACTGTCACTTTGATCTACATTAATAATAAGTGGTTCCTTATTATTAATAAATGATACATAGGAATCTTCTATTTTAATAACATAGTTAATCAAATTTATCCAACTTTCTTTGGGAATACTATCTACAATCTTCCTAATTAATGTTGCAGCACTTGTACTTAGAGTCGGATCAATGTTTTCTGCTCTCACATTGGATTTATCTGATTCCACATATGCTCAATTGGATTGAAAACACAAAATTCTGGGACAAGCCGTAAAACCGTATGTCCTATATCGGCAGCTATGGAATCACATCTATATTAAATGTCTTTAATATTTCTAGAAGATCGCATTTAAAAAAATTACATATAGAAAATACATATAGTATTTTCGAAGTATATAACGTTTTTTAACATATAATTTTGAATTTCCAATTTAGTGTTATTTCCATTAGGAACTTTATTTTTTTGACGGTTATGTTAACTAGCATTGTCCAGTACAATTACGTTTTCCTTAAGCACATTGGGCAAAAAAGTATTTATAAACCAATCCTCAAAAAATTCTCTTGTGGTGTAGTCATGGTAGTCTAAAGATGAATGTTAAATATTTTTGGAGGACAACCGTAAACAATTTGGAACCCATCCATCCTCGGAACCAGCATGTAAAATTGTAATTCCTTTTCCCTTGTTTGCTGGGGCTTTGGTTTGGCATTTTCTTGATGTATCTACCCATCCTTTTGCTGGCGTCTTATGTGTATCAAACCATGTTTCATCAAGGTAGATAATAGGACGATTTTCTAATCTGTATTCTTTATTGAGTTTAAGTAGTCAAACCGCCATCGTCGCAATCGTTGTGATTCCATTAATATTTGTCTTTTATTAATAGTCCGATATGCAAACCCGTTTAAGATAATATTCCCCGGAGGATAATTCTGCTGCAAAGAATGTTGGTTTCACCTTTCCTTAGTCGCTGTTGCAATGATTGCAATGCAGGCACAGTTTGCTCTTTATACATAGCATACATTTTGCTTCGAATTAAGTCTTTATCGCTTTCGTCAACACCTTTGCTTTAACCAGAATCAGTACGGACTTTTAGGGTTTTAATTGGCTTCGTCACAATATCTTTAACTGTAGACAACGACGTTTTCGTTAATGAGGACCTTTCTACTGCGGCTACATTTGCATTAAGACCCCTATTCAATAAAAAAACATACACATTTTTAACAATTTGGTTAGCATCGGATGGACAATAAATGTTTTCTTTTAAAATTAGCACTACTGGGGGCACAATGATCATTATCTTGCCAAGAACGCCACATTTTAAGCACGTGTGGAATAATAAAAATACGATCGAAATTATAGAACTGCACTGTTTAAGAAAAGAATGCGAACTAAACTAAAATATCTCGAAACTACTAAACCAGATATAAAATTAATTTTATCTTTTTACCTGATATTTTATTAGGCTCGGCCCTGTTTACTTTTTTTGCAACATTGCCGGGTTTCGTTACGATAGGGATTGTTAACAGTTTATTGCAGCCATTCGGTCAACGATATATATTGAATTGCACTATAACCTTTTTGCCAAAAATTGCAAAAAATCACTAAATCCCCGACGTACTCGGCACCTTTCGTAAACGGTCGATAAATCGACTGGCGGATATTTTGAATGGATTTCCTGTCAAAAGTGAAATACAACCTAACCTCACATTTCAACGACAAGCGTTGAAAATACCAATGTATGTTTTCTAAACCATTTCTCCATGTTTTTGTGTCATTTTGCTACTTTTCGTAACAGAAACAATTTGAAAATTATTCTTATAATATTTGATTGTGTGTTTCGACGGTCTTAAGAATAATTCGTTGATAAACGAGTTGAAATGTTGGTTACAGTAATTTAAGTTGATACAGTTAGGTCAGAAAAAGTATATTGTCCTATACAATTATCAAATGGAATATTGATATTTCATTAAATAAAAGGCATATACTATTTTTTTTTTGTATATATCCCCAGCTTCGATTAGAACCCGGTAAGAAGAAACTGCAAGAAACTTACGGGTCATTTTTTTCGAAAAAAACCAAGGTACAATACAAAGTGCTATATTGTTAATAATAAATCTTAGACAAAAGTCTTCTATATGCAACACTGGATGACTTTCACCTAAGATAAAAAATGATGAACGGTATTATTATTTTAAAAAGTTTGTATCTAAACAGTATTCCCTATAAAACTATTAACTAAACTCTTATGAAATAGGTAATACAATATAGTTATTTACTTTTCATCATGTTATTGAATTAAGTACAATAAACCTTTTTGCTTGAAAAAGAAGTAGTAATTTTTTCATTTTACTTTCACTTTTAACACAAATATGCCACGTCTTTCCTATTTAACATATTTATCCCTTTTCTTACAATTCACATATTTGTTTTACTTATTTATCCTTACCTTATCGTTATCCTTATTTCAGGTATTTCAAGTTATTTCCAATGCTGGCTTCTAATCTCCTCTGCATAACCTACATACAATTGCCATTATAAGAAATTATATATTTTTTTGGTTGTTTTTTTTCCTGTACATATATAAAATTAATAATTATATTAATAAAATAATATATCTGTTTACCAGATCTTTATATTCATACAAGATGGGCATAGTATGTACATTTTTATTGCCGCACCAGCTGTCTCCATCCCCTTAGAGATTTTGATGTTAATCTCTAAGCATAATATAAATATATTATAAAATAAGGAAATATTACTCTGCGTTCTGCATTTTACCAATTAAATTACTACGATTGCATACATCATTATATTTATTTGTCCTAGACACATGCATGTCTTCTCAAATTTCTTCTCTTCAAATCATTGTTCATAGCAAAGCTACGTGATTTAATTTTTAATGTTATGTTATAATTTTTCTCCAAATATGTTTCTAATTTATTATAACTTTCACAGACTACCTGATTTTCAGAACACAGTGGGTAAATAATATGTGCTTTTCTTAGCACGGCAATCCTGCTGTTTATTATGCATATTTTTTAAGGGTCTTTTCATTGTTGAAACATTGGATAACTCCAAATTGCAGAATCGATATTTTTTTTCCGGATAGTTTGGATCTCCATATTCGATACTTTTCACAAAATAAATAAAAAATAAATAGATCACAAAATAGCTTCCGAAAAAGCGATCAAAGACAATGCCAATTGATGACAATTGTCATGGAGTAATGGCAATCTATTGCAAATCAAATTCAACGGATACCCACTGACCATTTCCAAAAGAAGCCGAGTGCTTCCGGGAAGATTTTTATCGACGTCTCCTTTTTACGGCACTCTACACTTCAATAGTGTCTTCACAACGAACGCCCGAGAATATGCGAGAGGTTCAGTTAAATATGGTCAATTTATACGAATAAGAGGCATACACAATACGACGGAAAAATAAGAGAACTTTTTAAATGGGAAAGAAGCAATTAATTTTTTTTTTAATTCCAAATTCAATACTCAATACACGAGTGAGTATGTTCAAACAATGCTAGCATAGATTTTTTCTGTCGTTTTTCTGAATTCCGGGCAAATAAAACAATTTATCGATCTTTATCATAGGATTAGCGGAGGATTAGCGCATATAATTAGCGGATTAGCGGATATAAGGAAGAGCGAGCAAAGAGAGGAGTATCTTTACTTATTAACAAAAGGTACAAAAAGAATATCTCCGAGTGGGAAGCGGTGAACGAGAGAATATTAAGAGTAAATGTATGCCTGAGGGGAATAAAATTGTCGATAATTGGGGTATATGGCCCGAATGAGGACGCGAGAGTTGAAGAAAAGGAAAATTTCTATAAACAACTGGAGGACGTAATATCAAATATAGGACCCTCTAGAGAGATCTTAATACTCGGGACATAAATGCCAGAACGGGAAAGAAAACACAGAATTTAGTGGTTGGACCTCATGGAGAAGAGACACTGAATGATAATGGGGTAAGATTGATTGAACTATGTCAGCATCAATCATTGACAATAACGAATGGCTTTTATGCACATAAAAATATCCACAAATATACTTGGATTCAAAGGACCAGAAACCTAAAGTCGATAATTGACTATCTAATTATCAAGCAAAAATCAAGTATTAAAATACATGACGTCCGGGTATGCAGAGGAGCTGAATGCGGAAGTGATCACTATCTCCTAAAAGGAAAAATAATTTTACCAATATATAAGCAAACCAAAGGAAACAGCCATCGACAACCTGAAAATGAAAATCTGGAAAGCAATACAGATCCTCGATACAATCTATCAAGCCTGGAAAATGAAAGTACGAGAACCTTATATAAGAATAGCTAGATGGAAGATTAATAAAGGTTCCCGAGAATAGTTCAACTGAATCTCTACTTAAAAATGTAACAGAAGGAATACACCAAGCAGCCAAAGAATCCCTAGGAATTAAACAAACATATCCCAAAGCTAGGAAGTACTGGTGGAACGATCAACTACAACAAATGAAGAACAAAAAACAAAAGCTCCATGAAAAATGGATGAGTTCAAAGAGGCAAGAAGACAGACAGAAATACAAAGAAGCTACATCGATATTCAAACAGGCTGTGGTTCAAGCAAAGAATCAAATTTGGGAAAACAAATGCCAAGAATTAGATGGATATATAGGTGGGCGTAAATCTAGTGAATCATGGAGATTTATAAAGAATCTAAGGTCACAAACGAGAAATGAAATAAATATAAACCCAATTACAGCCCAACAATGGGAGGAGCACTATAAATCACTTCTGACAGAGCAAAGAACAGAATATATGAACAAGTCTCCCAAGAAAATCCGAATTGTTGGAGAACCCATAGCTCTTGATCTGGACAGGACAAAGAAAGCCATATACTTATTAAAAAATGGTCGGGCCGCAGGCCCGAAAGGTATCCCTGCAGAACTAATAAAAAATGGAACGGAACAACTTTTTAAGATCCTGACAGAAATTTTCAACCGATGTTTAAATGGGGAACCAGTTCCACAATGCTGGAAAGAAGGCTGGTTTACATCTATACATAAAAAGGGCAACAAAAAGAACTGCAACAACTATCGAGGTATAACGGTGACGAGTACATTAAGCCGACTTTATGGAAAAATATTAAAGGATCTCATATGTGAAGAATATAATCCCTACGAATCTGAAGAACAAAACGCCTTTAGGGCAGGTAGATCAACAATAGACAATATTTTCTGCCTAACACAAATTATTGAAAAGAAGACAATGCGGTCACAAGATGTACACCTACTTCTAGTAGATCTAACAAAAGCATACGATACGGTCCCTATTGTGAAACTATGGGAAGTCCTAGAGAAATCTAATATTAATGTGACTATTACAAATGCCATTAAGGAATTCTATAGAAACACAACATCTAGAATAAAAGTGGGGAATAAACTTTCAAAAGGCTTCAACGTAACTAAAGGCTTACGCCAGGGATGTTCTTTGTCACCTACCCTATTTAATATATACATCGATGAAGCGCTGAGGTTATGGAAACGGAAGTGTAATGGCATGGGAATAACAATAGAGGATACAACTCTATATACATTACACTACGCGGATGATCAGGTGGTGATCGCCGGATCTTATAAGGAAGACCTGGAATATATGGCGCGGAAACTATTCGAAGAATACAGGAGATGGGGATTGCAAATTAACACAGAGAAGACACAATATTTGAACATTGGACAAGAACAACTACCAGGAGATCTGATTCTGGACAACGAATATATCAAGTGCTGCGAGGAATACGTATATCTGGGCTCAAGACTCAACAAGACTGGCCGAAACAACGAAACAATAAAAGACAGAATAACAAAGGGAAAGAAGGTTATCGGAGCATTGAACTCAATATAATGGCAAAAAAATATTAGAGCACAGACAAAAAAGAAAATCTATAACTCTATATTACAACCCACACTGATTTATGGCTCGGAAGTATGGCAGCTGACAAACAAGCAAAAAACAGCCTACTTGCGGTGGAAATGGATTTCTGGAGAAGATCGGCAGGTAAATCTAGACTTGAACATGTTAGAAATGAGGACGTCAGAAATTTAATGAGGGTAGAACACACCATAATTGATGACATCGAAAGGAAACAACTAGGCTGGTATGGACATGTGAGGCGAATGCCAAGGGAAAGACTACCTAAAAGGATTCTGGAGTGGATGCCTACGGAAAGGAGGAAAAGAGGAAGACCGCCCATAACATGGTTGCATGGAATAACAAAAGCTATGTCGGCAAGGAATCTCTCGGAGGATGACTGGGAGGATAGAAATAACTGGCGATTAGGAACCCAAAGGCGGATAGCGCTATAAACGGGATATATGATGATGATCATAGGATTATACATTTAAACAATATCTCTGACTGCATTTATTGGTTTGCTAGTGATTTGAAAATATACTTAATTTTAATAACAAAATATATCGTTGTTTACTAATTGAATTCAGTAATATGTAACAAAGGGTTCATAAAGGCCAATTCTGATAATATAACTGGTGTGGATACTTTTCTGGTCACAGATTTTCTCAAATATGACATTCGGTTCAATGCAGCTAGCTTCGAGGTGCTAAAGCATCAATTTCAGTTTTGTTTAAAATAATAATGTAAATGTGAATAAGAAACCAAATATTTCTATAAAATATAATTAAATTATTCGTAAAGTATCACGCGAAAAGTTACGGTGGCAAGACCATGGATTATGTTCAATTTAACCGCAAACGTTGTACTTGCAATGTTGTACTTGTGAATGGTTGTGTATGTCTAGAATATAAAGTTTTCAGTAAAACTTACACAGTAACCGTTTACAGAGGATATTCCCATTGCCGTTCCATCATGTTGGTCATAAAACCTGTTATTAAGTTGAAAACAATTTTGCTTCATACATAATCTTGTTAAGGAGATGTACTCAAAAACAATCTTGTTATTAAAACCATTTAACTCGAGTAACTCTCTTAGGTATGTGGAATCGGGACACTCGGAAACAACGATGAAACGTCAAAGGAAACCAAAACCTCACCTTCCTGTAGATTTGTGTTTTTGACTTTTTCTATAACTTTTGTTGAGTTTATCACAGAACACGAAGGTAGTTGGTTTGGTATATTTTCAAATTCCTTTGTTAACCATTTTGCTAAGTTGGATGTTGGAGAATCAATGGCTGATACAATTGGTCTTGGTTTATTGACTTTCCTGGTTTATGAATTTTTGGTAAAGCATACAATCTTGGCACTTTTGAATTAGAAATATGAAGTGAATACCGGCAACCATATCCTCCAAAGCACTACGGAATGATGGCAAAGCAAAATTAAGTCCTTTATTTAAGTGATCTAGTTCTGGATTGTCGAACGTCTGTTTTAAAAGATTTTCTACTATATTGATGCCCTTTTTTGGAACATGTTCTTTCAACTGCTCAATTTCTATTTACTAAATTTACTATTTACTGCTTTGAACCTATGCTTTTGGAAAGTGCACCAACATTCATGTTCTACATTAGATAGTTTAAAAGTTAATTTCCTGTAAAGATTGTATGCCTGAATTTCAAGCATACTCCTTTTACTGTACAAATGTTTGATTTTTAAGTCAAGCCATTTCTGTTTTGCAAAATTAGTTACTTTGTCCCATACTTTGGAAGATTTGTGTAGCTTCAGCAGGTAATAAATACTCTACATAAAAAAATGGATAGAATGTTCTAAGTAATAATCTTTCGTATATATTTGATGACAGGTGATTGTATTTGATGTTGTTTTAAGATTAATACGTTATGCTGGTTGGAATCGCTGATTTCGACGTTTAAACAGGCACGGTAAGATTAGATTAGATTTGACATTTTCAATAAATTTATCAATACATTTAGGATAACAGCAAGAATAAGTTGATTAAAAACTACAAAAATCGTATCAGCTGTCTGTAATGTCGGTGGAAAATAAACATTGTGACGTTTTTGGGTTTTTCGGGAACTGTCGCGTCATCATTGTAGCGCATCATCGGTACTAGGTTTAAAAATTTATTTTCATTTTGATATAAAATATTATTATTATCCTCGTTCTGAACTCAGCATCTCAGCCTAAGCTGGTCTATATTACAATGCCAAAATGAGAAAGCAATTCAACTCCTCTCACTTAGCATAAAATTTTACGAACAATGTGGCATGTCTGCAAGAGTACTGCACGTTGTCCTACTATGGCAATCGATTTTGAGATACCGAGGTTCTTCAAATTTTTTGAAAAGTTACTTATTAGGCCTTCGGCGGATATAACAAAGGGCACTATCTCTACCTTATGCAGTTTCCACTGGTTTTTCAAATCGTACGTAAGGTTTTCATACTTAGTGGTTTTCTCCAACTCGGTTTTCCTGATAATATGAGAGAGTGGCACTGCGATGTCAATTATAAAAGCCCTTTTCTCATTTTTACTAATTAGAACAATGTCTGGTCTATTATAATCGACCGTTCGATCTGTTGTGATTGGTCTGTCCCAGTATAGGATTGAATCAGATGATTCCAATACGGGAGAAGGTGAGTACTTATAATAAGGAGCAGGTGCGTTATCTAATAGCGAATACTTTAATGCAATTTGCTGATGTATAATTTTCGCCAACTGATTATGTCTTCCTAAATAAGCATTAGGGGCTAGAACTGCACACCCACCGATAAGGTGTTCAATCGTTTCCCCCACTATACCCCACTTCCTACATCGGTCGACAACATCCATGTGTAGTATATGCTTTTCATTGTTCCGTGTTCTTACTACCTTATCTTGAACAGATGTCGCAAAACCTTCTGTTTCTGGATACAACAGCCCATCGGTCAAACATTTTTGAGACAATGGTCCATAAATGGTATCATCCTCGAGTGACTTTGGATACCGTCCATGCAGTGTCTATTGTTTCCATTCACGGACACAATCCGTAAGTGTTCTACCATCAAAACGATTCAATTTATCTAGATTCAGTAGGACCCCGGTCCTCCTTAGCAACGAACTTCATTAGCGTGCTGCTTGAATTAATGAAGCGTTCTCTCATCTTGCTCTCCTGGTTCAAACAAAGGTTCTTAATGTTCACGTGGCCTCTGCCTCCCAACTTTCTTGTAATGTACAGTCGCTTTATAGATGAATTTGGATGCAGACATCGGAATTTTGTCAATGTTCGATGTGTTAATCTATCCAGTTCATCAAGGTCTGTTTCTGACCATTTAACAATACCAAAGGAATAGGTCAAAGTTGGCACTGCCCATCCATTGATCGCTCTAATCAGGTTTCTACTGTTCAGTTTGGTATTTAAAAATTTTGTAAGCCTCTTTTCGTACATAGAAGAAAAGTCTTTCTTTAACTGGCTATGGTTAAATTTCTCGTTTTGAGGTATACCTAAATATTTATAGGATTCTTCTGGTGCCAGTTGTTGTATGTTACAGTATGTTGAATATTGATTATTGACTATTCCTTGACTATTCTGAATGCTAATGGTAGAGCATTTATCAAGTCCCAATGACATCTTGATATCCCTACTAAATTCTTCGACCATTTTTATTAAGGAGTTTAGTATTTCTCTAGTTTCTCCTAGTTTCTCCTAGTTTTTTCTAGTTTCTCTAATAGAGAGATTATTATTATTAATATTATGATTATTATTATTATTATTATTATTCACGTATGGGCCCTGGCGGACAACGCGAAATACAGTTTAAGGCGTTTGTTGTTGTTATCCTTCCTGTTGCACCCTTACTGATTTCGTTGTTTCACTATGAGCTTTTTTCCTTTCGTCAAACCAAGTTGTTACAGTATTTATACATTTTTCTCTCTGGTCAACCTCCCAAACGTTAACATTGTGTCTGAAACAGTTTCTACCATGAATTTCACTTTGTGTAATATTTGCTAATCTTAGGTCCTCTTTAATTGCAGCAATCCATTTAATTATTTCTACTTTAGCTCTACTCCTATTTTCATAAAATTCAACTATTTGTCTCGTTAGCCTCTCGGATTCATACGTTTTATGTGTCCGTAAAACTTAAGTCTTCTTTTTCCCATATCGTTATGTATATCTGTGTATTGTTTGATTTCTTGGTTTTCCCGAAGACAGTATGTTGTGCTATTTATTTATTTAGGGCCTAAGATTTTTCGTATAATTTTTCTTTCTTTCTTTTCATCAATATCCTCGATGTCGTTCCTCCTATTCAAAATGAGCGTTTTTGTGCCATATAGACATTCTGGCTTAATAACTGTGTTGTAATGTTTCAGTGTTGTGTTTTTAAATATGCATTTTTTGTTGTAAATATTTTGTGTAAGTCTCAATGCAGCGTCCATTTTTTGACATCTACCCTTATTAGCCACTTATTACCCTTATTAGACTCGTCTGATGTTTGTTGGCTAAAATTGGTAGATGATCAACAAACGACAGATCTATTTTCCAAATTTCCAAATCTTCCAAAAAATTCCAAAATCTATTTTTAAAATAAGGAAAATAAATTTTTAATTATAAGGAAAAAAATTTAAATAGTGTTGTTATAAAACGTATATATAATCTTTCCATTTATGACATGTTTTTAACCCCAATTGGAGAGGAATATGTTGTTACTACAGGAATTTTTGGCGATCCTGCAAACTACAGGAACGCTGTTTCTACTGGAGCGCGCGTGGTAGGTGCTTTAAAGAGAGCATGAATGGTTTTAGTAAAGAAGTGGTAAGAACTGGCGAGGTGGACTGGTGTTAATTATCCCTGTATTTGTAGGACTCGTTGGAGCATTGGTCGTAGACCATCCTTGACCAGTGCAATTAGCCACTGAGGGCAGTAAACAAGTATTTTTATTTTGATCAAAATGAAGACCCCCAGGGCAATCGAACAAGTGGGCCACTCCATTAGAACATTCCCAAAATTTAGTACAATCTACTGATGGGAAATATGTCCATTTTACGTCGTCTTCAGGAGGACATGGTGCTAAAATTGTTAAATTACATTTTAAGTACATTTTATTCATTATATGAAGATTCACCGAGAGCTACTTACGCACTGGTTCACCAGGTTTAGGAGTTGTAGTAGGTGCACGAGTCGTCGTAGGTGCAGGGGTAGTGGTAGTAGTTGTCGTAGTTGTAGTAGTAGTTGTAGGAGTCGTTGGGGCATTAGTCGTAGACCATCCTTGACCAGTGCAATTGGCCACTGAAGGTAGTAAACAAGTATTTTTATTTTGATCAAAATGAAGACCCCCAGGGCAATCGAACAAGTGGGCCACTCCATTAGAACATTCCCAAAATTTAGTACAATCTACTGATGGGAAATATGTCCATTTTACGTCGTCTTCAGGAGGACATGGTGCTAAAATTGTTAAACTACATTTTAAGTACATTTTATTCATTATATGAAGATTCACCGAGAGCTACTTACGCACTGGTTCACCAGGTTTTGGAGTTGTAGTAGGTGCACGAGTCGTCGTAGGTGCAGGGGTAGTGGTAGTAGTTGTCGTAGTTGTAGTAGTAGTTGTAGGAGTCGTTGGGGCATTAGTCGTAGACCATCCTTGACCAGTGCAATTGGCCACTGAGGGCAGTAAACAAGTATTTTTATTTTGATCAAAATGAAGACCTCCAGGACAATCGAACAAGTGGGCCACTCCATTAGAACATTCCCAAAATTTAGTACAATCTACTGATGGGAAATATGTCCATTTTACGTCGTCTTCAGGAGGACATGGTGCTAAAATTGTTAAACTACATTTTAAGTACATTTTATTCATTATATGAAGATTCACCGAGAGCTACTTACGCACTGGTTCACCAGGTTTAGGAGTTGTAGTAGGTGCACGAGTCGTCGTAGGTGCAGGGGTAGTGGTAGTAGTTGTCGTAGTTGTAGTAGTAGTTGTAGGAGTCGTTGGGGCATTAGTCGTAGACCATCCTTGACCAGTGCAATTGGCCACTGAAGGTAGTAAACAAGTATTTTTATTTTGATCAAAATGAAGACCCCCAGGGCAATCGAACAAGTGGGCCACTCCATTAGAACATTCCCAAAATTTAGTACAATCTACTGATGGGAAATATGTCCATTTTACGTCGTCTTCAGGAGGACATGGTGCTAAAATTGTTAAACTACATTTTAAGTACATTTTATTCATTATATGAAGATTCACCGAGAGCTACTTACGCACTGGTTCACCAGGTTTTGGAGTTGTAGTAGGTGCACGAGTCGTCGTAGGTGCAGGGGTAGTGGTAGTAGTTGTCGTAGTTGTAGTAGTAGTTGTAGGAGTCGTTGGGGCATTAGTCGTAGACCATCCTTGACCAGTGCAATTGGCCACTGAGGGCAGTAAACAAGTATTTTTATTTTGATCAAAATGAAGACCTCCAGGACAATCGAACAAGTGGGCCACTCCATTAGAACATTCCCAAAATTTAGTACAATCTACTGATGGGAAATATGTCCATTTTACGTCGTCTTCAGGAGGACATGGTGCTAAAATTGTTAAACTACATTTTAAGTACATTTTATTCATTATATGAAGATTCACCGAGAGCTACTTACGCACTGGTTCACCAGGTTTAGGAGTTGTAGTAGGTGCACGAGTCGTCGTAGGTGCAGGGGTAGTGGTAGTAGTTGTCGTAGTTGTAGTAGTAGTTGTAGGAGTCGTTGGGGCATTAGTCGTAGACCATCCTTGACCAGTGCAATTGGCCACTGAAGGTAGTAAACAAGTATTTTTATTTTGATCAAAATGAAGACCCCCAGGGCAATCGAACAAGTGGGCCACTCCATTAGAACATTCCCAAAATTTAGTACAATCTACTGATGGGAAATATGTCCATTTTACGTCGTCTTCAGTAGGACATGGTGCTAAAATCGTTAAAATACTTTTTAAATATAATTTATTCATCATATGAAGATATGCCAATAGCTACTTACGCACTGGTTCACCAGGTTTAGGAGTTGTAGTAGGTGCACGAGTCGTCGCAGGTGCAGGGGTAGTCGTAGTAGTTGTCGTAGTTGTGGTAGTAGTTGTAGGAGTCGTTGGAGCATTAGTCGTAGACCATCCTTGACCAGTACAATTAGCCACTGACGGCAGTAAACAAGTATTTTTATTTTGATCAAAATGAAGACCTCCAGGACAATCGAACAAGTGGGCCACTCCATTAGAACATTCCCAAAATTTAGTACAATCTACTGATGGGAAATAAGTCCATTCTCCATCGTCACTAGAGGGACATGTTGCTAAAATCGTTAAAATAATTTTTAATTACAATTATTCATTATATGAAGATTCACCAGTAACTACTTACGGACTGGCTCATCACTATAACTTGTTGGAATATCTGAAAACAGAAGAACATTAACATTGACTTGAATCAAACATCAAACTACATTGAATTAAAACAAATATAAGATAGTATTTGAGCTACTAATGTAACATGCATTATACAAGACGTGTCACTAGAAATCAACGTTTTTAATATGATTACTACTCAGCTAGTAAAGGAAGAAGGGCTTTATCGAGCACCGCGTGTTTGCTAACTATATGTATGTTAAGTGGAGCTAAATATTTATATCTGACTAAGCTACAGTACTCTCACGACTCGTCAAACTTTAATAACAAAATAAAAAATATTTTAATAAACATTTAAACGACCTTATATTTTAAATAATGTTCATTTAAAATACTTAACTCAACAGTATTTATTTAAACTGTTTTTTAACAATATGTATTAAATCAATGAACACTTACGAAGAAATGCATAGGTCAAATTGAACACAAGTCCGCATGCTGCCACAACATGTAACACGAACATTTTTTCAGACAATGATCTTTCTATGTTTTGCTTTCTCTTATATCCCATCTCTTTGTGTGAGGGGATAAAAAAAATGTCAATTTTCAAGAGCAATTTAATTTAATCTTTTTAATCGCGCCCAAAGATTCGCTTCCGGTCGTTCTCCGTATTCCAATCATAACATTTAATAAAATAACAATATACCTTTTTTTTGATTAGGGAATTCTAAAACATATATCTTAATTTGCAATTGTTCTGCCAAAAATGGTGCTTTTATCTATATCATCTATTAAAAATATTGAATTATTTTCTTAATAGAGGTCCAAAAAATATATATATTTTTACTGTTTTGAAATTTTTAAAACAAGGATGTTCTTTATATTTGATAAAGTATCTTAAGTGTTGACAATCATGTGGATCTGACGAAATTCACTGTAATATGTCACTGATATTATTAATTAGTGACAAAAATCCCACCAAAAGTGTAAAGCGAATTCTTAAAATCAAAAACAAAGTGTAAGAAATATTTTTGTTTAGTATATATTTTTAAGACATCGATTTCATCTCAAATAAAACGATAGGTCGTTTGTTTAGAAGGTATTTTAGCATGAAAATGTAAGAAATATGTTTGTTTAATTTACATCTTCCGGTATCTTGTCCCATCTCAGGCAAAACGATAGTTTCATCGCCTCTTTCTTGGTAATGATGGTTTTTATAACATTGAACCAGATGCCGACTACATTTCATTTTTCGCTAAAATTCAGACTGGGTTGTGTTGTGTTTATGCTCAATATAAGTTCGCTTATTCTATTTAAAAGCTCCGATAACACTTAAGGGTAGTTAACCGCCAGATGCTTGATAATGGTGGGGCATCTTTAGAGATGGCATCATTTTCAGTATTTGAAACCAAAATTTTCATTTATATTGTGAACGAGTGAAGTGTTGTGTCGTTCCCGAATAATTCCAACACTTTGTTATCGATTAACTTTTATTAGTTGTGAGTGTATTACTGAACACTTTGTTGTCTATTAACGTTTATTAGTTGTGAGTTTGTCACCGAACACTTTGGTTTCTATCGATTTATATTAGTTTTGAGATGTATCTAAAACTCTATAAATTCAATTTGATGTTTTCACTGATATTAATGATTACTATGTAAGTGAGCTTTCCACTGAACACTTTGTCTTCTAGTATTTCAGTAGTTTCATAAGTATTTAAAGATTGCTTCTATTTCTTTTACCGTTCTAACCATTTTCAAATATTAAAGTATAAGTGAATTAAATCTGTCACCGTTCATCTTAAATAGTATTTAAGACAATGTTTCTTGATTAATGTTTTGATCAATATTAAATGTTTTATATTTAAGTGAATATCCAAACATTGCTTGAGTAGTGGCATCAGCACATTGATCATTGCACATTGACTTATAATTTAATTGAGAGAGAGATCCATGGTATTGCCGCGCGGTTTTCCCTTCAATACTATGAAGTGGGTAAATGATGTTCTGCTTTTCTAGTATCTAGAGCGGGTACATCGCGAGTTTGCCCTTTGTACCCATTGCACAACTCAGTACTAGAGGTTACATCGTAGGGTGTGGTTGGATATCCAGTATGTTTTGTTTAGCTTTTTGGGTGGGTATCTCGTGCGGTTTTCCCTTGATACTCCGTTCATACCCTAAGCTGGCACTGTTGCGTGTTTGCCCCTCAGTGTCAGGAACAGTACCCAGTTTGATATTTGATTATTAGCCGATAATAGTATCATGGTTTGAGTTATGTTTAGAATATCTATTTGAATTGATGTTGATTGATATCATTGCTAGTATAACTGATGTGCTAACGAGTATATCTCGTTGAGTATGTGAATAACTTCGTGATAAGATCAGATTTGTACCGATCTGATGAATCTAAAGTAACAGATAGTAAACAGAGAATAGTTTGATGGATTCGGAGTGTTCAGGGTTACTTTTATTTCCAGGTAGTTACAGCTGCAATGCTTGGAGGCCACTGCCATGCTCGTCAAACTCATGTACTCAACTAGCCGTCCAGTTAGAGCAATTCTAGTTAAGCCATCACAGTTAATATTAGGGATATATGTGTGTATATATATATATATATATATATATATATATATATATATATATATATATATATATATATATATATATATAAGCTAATACATTTCATATTTGAAATTGTAGCTGTTCCTTTCTAAGGAACTCTTCAAATCCTTTCAGTGTGGTGGATCAGTCCACATTTCTTTTTGTTGCCCTTCTCATAGTTGTTGGTGAGTTTTCGCCTTTTCGACTATTTTCCTCCATCTCTTCCTATCTGCGATCTGTCCTCTCCATCCCTCTGCGTTTACTGTTTTTATATTTTCCTCCACCTGCTGTCTCCATCTGACCCTGGGTCTCCCTCTCGGTCTGTTCTGTGCTGGTTTCCATATTGTTATCTCTCTTATTGGCGTATCCCTGTCTCTTCTCATTACGTGTCCATATCATCTTATTCTTTGTGCTTTAATTGCTCTCACTATGTTTTCCCTTCCCAACAAGTTGTCGATTTCAAAGTTCATCAGATTTCTGTACTCGTTGTTTCCCACTTTCTTTGCACTCATTATGGTTCTCATTATCCTGCGTTCGAAAATATTTAGTTTGTCTTCCTCTTTTGCTGTGAGTGTTACAGTTTCTGCGGCATATGTTACTATTGGTCTTATTATTGTTTTGTATATTCCTAATTTATTCCTTGTGCTCAATCTCTTGTCTTTCAGTAATTTCTTGCTGCTATGGAACGCTCTATATCCTTTATGTATCTTCTCTTCTATATCAAGTCCCTCATTCCTTCTATCTATTATGACTCCCAGATATTTAAATGTTTTTACTTCTTCAAATTTATAGCTTTTTTTATATTTTATATATGTTTATTCAAAAAAAAAAAATCCTTTCATTTTTTTTTGTCGTATCGTTACAAAAGTAATTATATTAGTGCATCAGAGATTTTAATTCAAATAAAACAACAACCAAATTAAATGTTATTAGAATAACTATTTATTTTCTGTGAAATAATATTCAGTGGTTCTAAACTTTGAAAACAATTTCGCACAAATATCTGCCGCCGCTAGTTCTGACAAAGCGCATTCCGTCAATCTAATTCCCCACCGCTTTCCCAAAAATTGGTGTCTTATATCTACAATTCTCCGAGTTATGTTGGCTTCCAAGGCATCAACAATTGCTAGCTCATCGGAATGGACCAAAGATTTATCAAAACCCCTAAGAATACAATGTAAAATCGTTAAATCACATGATCTGGGTGGCCAATTACCGAATTGTGTACCTCAATAAATCGATTGTTGGCTATATGACATGTGGAGTCTCCCTGTTAGAACCACATCTCCTCCATATCAATACCATTCATTGATCATAGCGAACCGCGATGAATTGAAAAATTTGGATCTTCATCAACACTACCAGCAACAGACATCCTAAGCGCTGACGTCAGTAACGGGCGGAGGTTAACGAACCTTTCCAAATAAAGGAAATATCCATTGAAATTCTCGTAAGAGCTAGCTTTGTTAGTAATTTTCTTGTATCTACAAGTTTAATGAGCAATTTCTCTCACAGTTTCGTAATCTTCAGTATATATTTTTCATTTAACATATTTGAATTGATTGTAAAACGTTTTTATTCGGACCTTTTATTGTAAGTAAATTTAAGGTTATGTTAGTTTGGCTATTATGAGTGTCAATTTCAGTTTTGTGTGATGATATTTAGACATATTTTGTTGCATTCATTATTGGTAAGTTGATTTTTTACAAAATCTGTATTATAAATTGTATTAACAATATTTGTGTTTCTGTTTCAGTTGAAAATGGTGATGTGTTTTGTGTAGTTGAAGGGATAGGTGGGGCTCCTTCCCGGTCAAGCAACCAATAAAAATGTTCATTTAGACGGAGACGCAGGTTGTTATGTGTTCCACATGAGATTGTGGAACCCTGTGTGTGATAACAGTCAGCTACTGCTGTCTCATTGAACGCAATCCAAGAAAATCTAACACTTCATATATATATATATATGTATATATATATATATATATATATATATATATATATATATATATATATATATATATATATATATATATATATATATATATATGAAGTTCATAGTGTTTCGTAGTGTTCGTATGTTCGTAGTTCGTAGTGTTTCACTGATGGAAGAATTCATTATACTATTAGTCCAGGAGTACATCCGATCGTTTGTGTCCGGTTGTTGGAAACGTGCAGACGTTTCGCCAAGGTCACACTTGGCATTCTTAATACTTGTCTGAAGACTGAAAGCTGTGGAAACCGTCTTGTAATATTTATATTCTTCTGGGTCACAGATTGTGATCGAAGTACACACCATCATTTACAAACCAGCCCTTAAACAAATTACCAACACTAAACCCTAAACAAACAAACCCAGATTCATTACCAACGAATGAAGAATTAATTAGGTAAATCAAGCGACTTAAAAATAGCAAAGCTTCTGGTGAAGATGGAATCACTGTTGAACTTTTAAAATCCGCTGGTCCAGTTACAATCAAGGAAATAACCAAAATTGTACAAGAAGTTTGGCGAACCGAACGTATTCCAAAAGATTGGAAAGCTGATCTAATCCATCTACTACATAAGAAAGGAGATAAAACGGATGTAAACTACAGAAGGATATCTCTTCTCCCAGTTTGTCACAACATTCCATCTCAATGTCTACAAGACAGAGCACAGGGACAGTTAGAATCTAAAATTGGTGAATATCAAACAGGTTTTCAACCGGGCAGATCCTGAATCTAAAGCTGATCCTAAGACATCAAAAACTGTACAATAAAAATCTCGTCTGTACATTTGTGGATTTTAAAAAAGCATATGATTCTATTGACCGCGAATCTTTATTCCCAATCTTGAAAGAACAAGAACTAGATCTGAAAACGCTGGCAATTATTAAAGCAACATTAACTAACACAAGGTTAAAAATTAAATTCATGGGTGACATCTGAGACCTTCGAAATTAAAACTGGAGTGAGACAAGGGGGTAGACACTCGCCACTCTTATTTAACTATGTTCTAGAAAAAGTAATATAGGAGTGGCGTGAAAAAAAGTCGGCCCTGAATATTGACCAGCCAATTAAACTGGGGAGAACCAACATCAAAATTGATTGTCTGGAGTTTGCTGACAATCTAGCAATTTTGGCTCAAGAAATATTACCGGTACAAAAACAGATTAACATCTTAAAAGAAACAGGAGAAAAGGTAGGACTCCAAATTTCCTTTGAAAGGACACAATACATGACCTGCAACAAATTAAGAACACCATTTCTAAAAACAAAATATGGTAACATCAGACGAGTCTCTCAATTGAAATATTTGGGTGAAATAATCATGGAAAATGGGTTGGAAAAAGCGGCCACTAAGGGTAGATGTCAAAAAATAGAAACGGCATTGACACTTACACAAAATATTTACAACAAAAAATGCATATCTAAAAACACAAAACTGAGACATTATAACACAGTTAATAAGCCAGAATGTCTATATGGGCTGAAAAGCTCGTTTTGAATAGAAAAAGAGACATCGAGAACATTGAAAAGAAGGAAAGTAAAATCATAATAAAAATCTTAGGCCCCAAACAAATAAATAGCACAACATACCGACTTCGAGAAATATAATAACAATATGAGAAAAAGAAGACTTAAGTTTTACGGACACATAAAACGGATGAATCCGAGTAGGCTAACGAGACAAATAGTTGAATTTTATGAAAATAGGAGTAGAGGTAAAGTAGAAATAATTAAATGGATTGCTGCAATTAAAGAGGACCTAAGATCAGCAAATAATACGCGAAAGTGAAATTCAGGATAGAGGCTGTTTCGGACACAAGGTCAGATAGAACAATGTAGGAAGACTGGAACAACTTGGTCTGACGAAAGGAAAAAAGCTCATAGCGAAAGAATGAATTTAGTGTGGGCGCAAAGGAAGGCTAACAACAACAAACGTCTCTAATTGTACTTCGCGTGGTCCACCAGGGCCCATACGTGAATAATAAATGATCAGAAAAAGTAGTTATATTATTTAGTACAATGACAATTTTGTACAATTTACAATTTTAAAGCGATCTAAGAGTTACTTATATATATATATATATATATATATATATATATATATATATATATATATATATATATATATATATATATATGGACATTGCAAGAAGTTGCAACGGTTCTTATTAAATGTGATCAATCATCGGCAGAAAATTTAAAACTATTGAAAAATTTGTATGTTAAATATCACTTACCTAAATTATTGGACATGTACATATATATATATATATATATATATATATATATATATATATATATATATATATATATATATATATATATATATATATATATATATATATATATATATATATGATATTCTTTATTATACAATAAAAATAAGATATTAAAAATACTTACTTTTTATTGAATGATGCAGATAAAAATAAAGTTAGCAACTATGCTAGTCTTCAGAGAAGCATTGAGAATGCCAAGTGTGACCTTGGCGAAACGTCTGCACGTTCCCAACAAACGGGACACAAACGATCGGATGTACTCCCGGACTAATAGTCTAGCGTATTCTTCCTTCCACGAAACACTACGAACTAACATCTCTCTTCAGGGCACCGACATGTGCTCTCTCGTCAAGAATAGGAATATCCCATCCACAGTCAACAACCCATACTTTTCGCCGACTTCCCGTCGGATGGCGCATATATGCAGTATTAGAATTCTTTAAACTGCGTCCAATGATACAACAGTCCATGACACCCAACTGCAGGGTTCCACAATATTTAGACTCTTCAGGGCACCGACATGTGCTCTCTCGTCAAGAATAGGAAGATCCCATCCACAGTCAACAACCCATAATTTCGACATCGAGAGACGAAACATGTGCCCTCCAATGGAAGGGATGGGTGGGGCTCCTTCCCGGTCAAGCAACCAACAAAAATGTTCATTTAGGCGGAGACGCAGGTTGTTGCGTGTTCCATCAATAAATTCTAGAACTTTTTTTAATAGTTTCATTTAAATTTGGCAAAGTGGCAGGTTGCAAAACATTGAAATTGGAAACAATTTCAATCATTGAAAGGAAACGCGATTTCAGTTGATTAATAATGATGTCCAATACTCGATAAAATACGTTGACTTTGAACAAACTTTCCGGATCTTGGAGACGCTCATCTACGCAAAGTTCATCAAAATGGCGTTTCACCTTCCTCTGACGAGTTTTAGAAAATTCATGGTGGATGGACCATTTTTCTGCTACACTATTTCCTTCTTTTTTTAAATTTTCAAGTTCATGTACCTTTCGAATTCTTCCAGACAAATTTTCAAACGTTTTAAGGCATTTAAAAGATCGGTCATTTTATCTAGCCCTTGTGTTTACCTAACAATTCTTGTAAAATCGGATCGTATTTTGATAATAACTCAACAATACTCAAAAAGTTTCCTCGGGAACTTGGATTATTGCTATTACTGCTATATGATGTCTCGCGTTTTTCTATGGCGTCTATAATATGTTCCCAGTCGTCATAGCCGTCCATCCCACAATACGCCTTCTGAAGTATTAAGGAATAGGATAACCATGTACGTTCAAGTTTCACTCCAGACTTGGAAACAATATAGTCATGTTTTTTTCTAGGAAAGATCTATTGTCACTGTCTTTTAAGAAAGGACCCTTAGGTATTGTAAATGTCCGTTTCCGATCACGAACCGTTTCACTTGATTATTTAGTTCTTTAAAATTAACAGCTATATATGGTGAAGATACAATATTGTTCGCCCTAAAATCTGATTCACTTTGATTTTTGCTTGTACCTTGTTGTGGTTGTCATGGATCTGGATATGCACTGGTGTCGGGTGCTGCATCTGCTATACTGTAACTTTTAGTTACGTCCAATTCTTTACTTTCGGAGCACTGTTCATTCGCTTTTTCATCAATGAAGTCATCATTCTGTACAAGTACTGACTAATTTTAGGTAACTTTATATTTTTTTCTTCAGACTCCCTTTCTCTCTTTCGTTTTTCGCTCCCGCTTAGATATTTTCTAGAACTAGACATGTTGATATCTAACTTTCACAATTAACTTTACTTTATCTCTATTTGTAGATTCAATAAAACAAAAACTACGAAAAATCAAAGATACAAATAACCAAATGTCATAACAATCTAACGAAGAATAAAAAATAGAAATCCGGGATTCCCCTAACATCGTGCGTCGCTAGCCCGCCAACACCACGAAAAAAGTATTTTCTTGGTTAACAAAATGCGGGGATTCTCCGAGCATCACTAACTCGCCCACGCCACCAAAGAACCGCGACAAAAAATGAAACAACCAATGGATGTGTTCTCAAATTGATCGACTTCCATTTCTTATGAATGCGTTTAAATCTTAATAATTTATTTGAATTTATATGTGGTCTTTAGTTGTGTCTAAGTAACTTAAATTTATTAGTAATTTTTACTACATTTCGTTAAAAATGTTAGATTACTTCTGAGCTGGCAGCCTCTTGGACTGGGGGTCGGGAGTCCCCGTAGGGTCGGGGGCCCGTGATATCTTGCCAGCCCTGCCACCTTATAGTTACGCCACTGGTTGTATGTTCGCGGTATCAAACTATCTGATATAGTTTGACGATTAGGCAGAGAATATCCGGGGCATAACATATTAAAATAAATGTTTAATCTCAACATATTCCACTGCGCTATACAGGTGGAATTATTTTACAATCACACGCAATAACTGTTCATACAATTGTCTCGATTTGTTTATCGGCACTGGCTTCGTACTCACTAAAAAATCGTCCATACGGCCTTGTGTCTTTTATCTTTTTGGAATTGGAAGTCAACGTTGGAAGATGCTCTAGGCATATGCTACTGTTCAATATTAGATTCATCATTATTTTTGCTGGTTGAAGGTAAAGAAACTATATTAATTGCCCTAATAATGGCTATTCCTAAAATAAAAACGATGCTGAATTCTCGCTTTTATTTACAGTAATAATAATACCATACCTGAGTGTTTTATGCGCATATGACTTGTCAGATTTCCTGTAGAACCTCTTCAGATATTTATAAAATAGTAACAATAATTGATCTTCGGTATATTCGTCTCTTCGTCAAAATCAAAATGATTCCATATTTCACTTTTTTTTATAAGTTATCATTATTTATGTAAGCAATTTGCGTGTGATTTGAAATATATCTATCGTCTGTTTTAAATTATTTAGTAGTATCTGTTTAACGAAAAGTCCAATCGTATAGTAGCCTTACTATATTACTATTTCTCGCCTGCGAAATAATTGAAAACACAAAGAAATCGTTCCTAATGCATTCACATATTTGATTATACAAAAGCATTTTTATTTATGTTTACTACTTCGAAAAAACATTCAAATAAATTGTTCGTAATGCATATATCTGAAAACCCGTATAAAGTTCCTAATGCATACGCATATTTGTTTATAAAAACGCATTTTATTTATACCTACTTAGTATACAACAACTACCAAAAAGAAATTCTGGTAACTATAATAAAAAGTGATTCTAATGTCAATGATATACCAAGACCTTTCAATAATTCGTTCGAAAAATAATACATCGATCGGTTGATTCCAATTAATGAGAGCCCGCGTAAGGTCTTTGTTTTTCGAAATTGATTTTGTGTCCGGTATTGAGCAGATGCTGCGCTAGATAGGAGATGATGAGCTTCTGCTTTACGGCGTTAATATGTTCGACCCATCTGGCACTTATTTTTATATTTATTTTGCCCACGAATGAGAGGTTACAGGATTATTTCGTATTGTACTTCCTGACTGTTGAAAGGGTATCTGATTTGTCGGTGATGATAATGGTGACATTTCTGGTTTGTTAAGAAGTTTTCCAATTTTGTTCGTCGTATCTTTAATATATGATAGAAAGGCTTTGTTTGTGTGTGTATTTTTTCAACGTTTAAATTTAATGGACCCATGGTAAGACTATAACAGACTAGATAAACCTTGAAAGTCCACTTTATTATAAACCAATTGATTTCAAATTTCAGAATCTACCTTATTATAGAAAATTACACTCTTTTCTTTGTTTGTAATAGAAGATTATTTACATCTAAAATTATTTTATTATCTTTTGGTTTGTGTTTCACTAAGAACGATAACCATGCAGGTCTGGGTGTGTTTGTTATGCCAGGATCCAAAGTTCCATCTGGATACCACCCACCAAATCCCGGTGTGTTTGTTATGCCAGGATCCAAAGTCCCATTTGGATACCACGCAGTTTGAGTTGTATAAGTAGGTGTTGTAGATGTAGTTGAGGTAGGTGCTGTAGATGTAGTGGAAGTGGGTGTTGTAGATGTAGTGGAAGTGGAAGTGGTAGATGTTGTTGAGGTGGATGTTGGAGATGTGGTTGAGGTGGGAGTTGTAGATGTAGTTGAAGTGGGTGTTATGGTCGTGGATGAATGTGTAGTATGTACATGTGTAGTGGACGAAGCTGGATGCGTTGTAGGTGCTTCTGTTGTAGACCATCCTTGACCAGTGCAATTAGCCTGTGATGGTACTAAACACATATTTGAATTCTGGTCAAAATTAAGGCCTGCAGGGCATTCTAACAAGAATGGCACTCCATTAGAACATTCCCAAAATTTAGTACAATCCACTGCTGGGAAAAATGTCCATACTCCATCCTCATTAGTGGGACATGTTGCTAAAATCATTAAGATACTTGTTAATTACAATTTTTATAATATGAAGTTCACCAACAGGTACTTACGCACTGGCTCATCAGGTTTAGTAGATGTAGCTGGCTGAGTTGTAGGTGCAGAGGTAGTGGTAGAAACTGTCGTAGTTGTGGTGGAGGTTGTAGGAGTCGTTGGAGCATTAGTTGTAGACCATCCTTGACCAGTACAATTAGCCTGTGATGGCTGTAAACACCTATTTGAATTTTGATCGAAATAAAGGCCAGCAGGGCAAACTAACAAAAATGGCACTCCATTAGAACATTCCCAAAATTTAGTACAATCCACTGCTGGGAAAAATGACCATACTCCATCCTCATTAGTGGGACATGTTGCTAAAATCATTAAGATATTTGGTAATTACAATTTTTATAAAATGAAGTTCTCCAACAGGTACTTACGTACTGGCTCATCAGGTTTAGTAGATGTAGCTGGCTGAGTTGTAGGTGCAGAGGTAGTGGTAGAAACTGTCGTAGTTGTGGTGGAGCTTGTAGGAGTCGTTGGGGCATTAGTTGTAGACCATCCTTGACCAGTGCAATTAGCCTGAGATGGCTGTAAACACATATTTGAATTTTGATCAAAATAAAGGCCTGCGGGGCAATCTAACAAAAATGGCACTCCATTAGAACATTCCCAAAATTTAGTACAATCTTCTGCTGGGAAATATGTCCATACTCCATCCTCATTAGAGGGACATGTCGCTAAAATCATTAAGATACTTGTTAATTACAATTTTTATAATATGAAGTTCACCAACAGGTACTTACGCACTGGCTCATCAGGTTTAGTAGATGTAGCTGGCTGAGTTGTAGGTGCAGAGGTAGTGGTAGAAACTGTCGTAGTTGTGGTGGAGGTTGTAGGAGTCGTTGGAGCATTAGTTGTAGACCATCCTTGACCAGTACAATTAGCCTGTGATGGCTGTAAACACATATTTGAATTTTGATCAAAATAAAGGCCTGCGGGGCAATCTAACAAAAATGGCACTCCATTAGAACATTCCCAAAATTTAGTACAATCTTCTGCTGGGAAATATGTCCATACTCCATCCTCATTAGAGGGACATGTCGCTAAAATCATTAAGATACTTGTTAATTACAATTTTTATAATATGAAGTTCACCAACAGGTACTTACGCACTGGCTCATCAGGTTTAGTAGATGTAGCTGGCTGAGTTGTAGGTGCAGAGGTAGTGGTAGAAAGTGTCGTAGTTGTGGTGGAGGTTGTAGGAGTCGTTGGGGCATTAGTTGTAGACCATCCTTGACCAGTGCAATTAGCCTGAGATGGCTGTAAACACATATTTGAATTTTGATCAAAATAAAGGCCTGCGGGGCAATCTAACAAAAATGGCACTCCATTAGAACATTCCCAAAATTTAGTACAATCTTCTGCTGGGAAATATGTCCATACTCCATCCTCATTAGAGGGACATGTCGCTAAAATCATTAAGATACTTGTTAATTACAATTTTTATAATATGAAGTTCACCAACAGGTACTTACGCACTGGCTCATCAGGTTTAGTAGATGTAGCTGGCTGAGTTGTAGGTGCAGAGGTAGTGGTAGAAAGTGTCGTAGTTGTGGTGGAGGTTGTAGGAGTCGTTGGGGTATTAGTTGTAGACCATCCTTGACCAGTGCAATTAGCCTGAGATGGCTGTAAACACATATTTGAATTTTGATCAAAATAAAGGCCTGCGGGGCAATCTAACAAAAATGGCACTCCATTGGAACATTCCCAAAATTTAGTACAATCTTCTGCTGGGAAATATGTCCATACTCCATCCTCATTAGAGGGACATGTCGCTAAAATCATTAAGATACTTGTTAATTACAATTTTTATAATATGAAGTTCACCAACAGGTACTTACGCACTGGCTCATCAGGTTTAGTAGATGTAGCTGGCTGAGTTGTAGGTGCAGAGGTAGTGGTAGAAAGTGTCGTAGTTGTGGTGGAGGTTGTAGGAGTCGTTGGGGCATTAGTTGTAGACCATCCTTGACCAGTGCAATTAGCCTGAGATGGCTGTAAACACATATTTGAATTTTGATCAAAATAAAGGCCTGCGGGGCAATCTAACAAAAATGGCACTCCATTAGAACATTCCCAAAATTTAGTACAATCCACTGCTGGGAAAAATGACCATACTCCATCCTCATTAGTGGGACATGTTGCTAAAATCATTAAGATATTTGGTAATTACAATTTTTATAAAATGAAGTTCTCCAACAGGTACTTACGTACTGGCTCATCAGGTTTAGTAGATGTAGCTGGCTGAGTTGTAGGTGCAGAGGTTGTGGTAGAAACTGTCGTAGTTGTGGTGGAGGTTGTAGGAGTCGTTGGAGCATTAGTTGTAGACCATCCTTGACCAGTACAATTAGCCTGTGATGGCTGTAAACACATATTTGAATTTTGATCGAAATAAAGGCCTGCGGGGCAATCTAACAAAAATGGCACTCCATTAGAACATTCCCAAAATTTAGAACAATCTTCTGCTGGGAAATATGTCCACACTTCATCCTCATTAGATGGGCATGTTGCTAAAATCATTTAGATAAATGTTAATTACAATTCTCATAACATGAAAGTTCACCAACAGCTACTCACGCACTGGCTCATCAGGTTTAGTAGATGTAGCTGGATGAGTTGTATGTGGATGTGTTGTAGTAGGAGCGTGCGTTGTAGATGGGTGTGTTGTAGTAGGAGCGTGAGTCGTTGTAGGTGCAGGGGTAGTTGTAGTTGTTATCGTAGATGGACTAGTTGCAACTGTAGTTGTAGGTATCATTGGAGCATTAGTTGTAGACCATCCTTGACCAGTGCAATTAGCCTGTGATGGCTGTAAGCATTGATATGAATTCTGATCAAAAGTAAGACCTGCAGGGCAGTCTAACAAGTATGGCACTCCATTAGAACATTCCCAAAATTTAGAACAATCTACTGCTGCAAAATATGTCCACTGACCATCATCATTAGGAGGACATATTGCTAAAATCGTTAAGATACTTTTTAATTATATTTTTTATAAGATGAAGGATCATCGACTGAAACTTACGCACTGGCTCATCCTTATAGTTTGTTGGAATATCTGGAAACAAAAACACATTAACATTTACTTGAATCAAATATCAAACTACTTGTCAAGAAGAGTGTCGGAGAGGCCAAGAGAAAAGATTGGGAAAATTATGAAGCTGAAATGGAAACGAACTTCAAGAGCAATTCAAGAATTATTCTATAATGTTTTAAGAAGCGTGAGAAAAGAACAAAGAGAAGATGTAACATATTTCAGGCATAAAGAAGAACAGTTCGTATCTGAGGACGACGACATAATGCAAATTTGAGAGGACATCACAGTAACGAGAAGAGACCAAAGGAAAATCAACAAGCATTGAAAGATAATATTATCCAGTATAACGAAGGTAATAGTGCAGTTCATGTGTGTAAAATGGGAAGGCTATGGGGATTGATGGAGTTGGAGTGGAATTGATCAAGAATACGTAAAGAGCGGGAACAGATCTTCTCCTTAAGGTACTAAATGCTGTATGGAGAAACAGAGATATACCGAGGGGCTGTGAATAGGAGGGAGTGAATGAACACCTAATAGAGGCAATCCAATATCTATACATAAACTGTAGAAATCATGGGATGAATAACATGAACTGAAGCGAATTTGTAATATATTTTGATTATTATTTTATATTTTTAATATTATATTATTGTTTATCATCTTGATCGACGAATTGGCAAAGGAAATAGATCTAAATATTCGAGGACTAGAGTGGGTGTACATAAACTTGCAATGGTTGAAATAAAGAAACTGATTTATGCGGACATTATGGTGTAGCTGGGGGACTATTCGGATGCATGAAACAAGGCATTCCCAAAAAGGATAAGGACAGAGGTAAGAACAGAGGTTTCAGAATGCTTGGATTCTCTTATATAAGGCTGGACAACATATATGTGAAACAGGTTGATAAATTAAATGGGGACACCTTAGAGATTGCGATCTAACAACCAGAATAGATAGTGCGACTAAAGCCTATTATGCAATGTACAAACCATTTTTCTGTAAAAGGGAAATTACTACGGAAACCAAAATTAAAATTTATAACTAATGATAGTGCCTATAGTGATTAACCAGAGTGAATCGCATGTGTTATATGCAGAGCAAAAAGCGAAACTACAAGTGTTCGAGGTGAGAGTGTTGAGAAGGATTGAAGGAGTGACACGGTGAAATAGACTGAAAAATACCGAGATACTGAGAGGGAGCGATTGGGTCTTAGATCCATATTGGAAGTAACTGAGAAAAACCAATTGCGATGATTCGGGCACTTCGTGCGGTCATGTGGGTAGTGAAGAGAGTGTGGGCTATGGGAGTGTTCGGAGGGAGGAAAAAAGAGAGACCGAGGAAAGCTTAGCACCCTAGGAAATATAGATATTGTGAGTGGGGTTATTCTGTAGAGCCCCACTTGCTGTATTAGGCGGCACGCTTCTGAACTGGACATGTTAAGAGTAACTTAAAGCGCATTTTGCTTGACGATTATGCATGACGTATACATTGATGATAATTCAATAGCCTGGTGGTGTAATCATTGCTTTCGCTAAAGGACACATGGCAGTTGGTTGCGCGACGTTGCGAAGCCTTTTGTACTAATAACCATACACTCAGGTTATTAGTAATTGAAAGTTGAAAAATCAAGTTTGACTTCAATTATTTAAATAATTTTATCTGTAGCCAGATATTATTCATATATAATAACATTGTGCAAATATTAAACTTTATCATGTGATATTTTTTATTTTATAAAGTTGGAAAATTAATAGTGAAAAAAATAGAAAAATCCGTCGCGGAAATCATTCTACCATAAGAAACTGGGTATAGGAACTGTTTGAAAATATGATTTTTCTAAAAAACTGGACGGGGAATATTTTTTAATTTTTTAACATAGTTAAACTACATATCCTTTGTCGTAATTTCAAGTCTTAGGCTTGGAAACTTGATTTTTTCATAAGGTTTGCTTGTACCTCCTTAAGCAGCATTGCAGATTAAAATTGTATTAACTCTTAAATAAAATAGAAATATATACAGTATCTAAAAATGACATTACTTATCGAAAGACATTTTTTTAAATTATTTTTTATTAACAATATGTAATCGATTTTATTTAATTATCCATCATTTCATTGCTAAATAACTATTAGATCAATAAACACTTACGCAGAAATCCATAGACCAAATTCAATGCAAGTCCGTATGTTGCCAGAACATATAACACGAACATATTTTCAAGCAATGATCTTCCTACGTTTTCTTTTCACTTATATCCTATCTCTTTGTGTCGGGAGATATAAGAATGTCAATTTTCAAGAGCGGAATAATCAATGTAATCTTTTTGATCGCTTCCAAACATTCACTTCTGGTTTTTCTCGTGACTCCAAGCATTATCCAATATAATGGAGAATTGTAAAATATTTATCTTTAATTGCAAGTAGATTATTCGTTCGAACATATTCTTTATCCTCGATAAAATTATCTGCATCATCTAACAATAATATTGAATTATTTTCTTAATTGAGAATCAAAAATATAGATTTTTTAATTGTAATTAAATTATAACAGCAATGATATTCTTTATATTTGATAAATTATCTTAAGTGTTGGGGATCGTAACCACTTGATGAAACTCTTCTTAATATGTCACTTATATAAATAAAATTTATGATAAAAATCCCACTAAAAAGTAGAACATACGAGAGGTGACTATTAAATAATGAGACTGACACTGTAAGACATTTTATCTTGATTTTATACATATTTACTTATTATCACCTTCAATATATACCCCTCCTCTATCCCTATAATGTTTCAT
This sequence comes from Cosmopolites sordidus, assembly GCA_031761425.1. NCBI lineage: Eukaryota > Metazoa > Arthropoda > Insecta > Coleoptera > Curculionidae > Cosmopolites > Cosmopolites sordidus. The sequence continues at coordinate 21,668 of JARFXV010001900.1, read as the reverse complement.
GGAATCTTTCATTGTTCGAAATAAAACTGAAAATCATCTTCTGTCAGCTCTTTCGGAACGTGTGTCGTTTTCTCTTTCACAGCTTCAACGGACTCAAATAGTATTCCTTTTAATGCAGATTTTACCTTAGGAAACAGTTAGAAGTCGCACGGCGCAAGATCTGGCAAATAAGGCGGATGGCCTTAACACTGGGATGCTGTACTTGGCTAGAAACCTCTTGACAGACAATGAGGAATGAGCCGGCGCATTTTCTTTGTGAAGATTCCATGACTTGTCGTTCCACAGTTCGGATCATTTTTTCATTATTCTTTCACGGAGTTCAGCAGGAACGTGAAGATAGTAATGTTGATTAATAGTTTGACCTTGATGAACCCAGTGAAGGTTCATAATCCCATGAATATCGAAAAAAAAACATTATTGCTTTGAATTTTGATTTGCTAATTAGAGAATTTTTGGCTCTTGGTGAATTTGGGCTCTTCCAGTGCATGGATTGGCACTTCGTTTCAGTATCATAAGGGAAAAACCACGATTCGTCACATGTTATCATCCTTTCCAATAACTTTGGGTCATTTTCGATGGCATTCAAAGTGTCAGTACAAAAATTTTTGCGAGCTTCTTGTTCAAACGAGAGAGTTTTAGGTATCATTTTGACACACACTTTTTGCAAGTTAAAATTGTTATGTAAAATGTATGGTACGCATTCTTTGTCAATTCCTCCAGTTTCAGCAATCGTACGAATACTTAACCGCCAGTCAGATCAAACCAGATTACCGAGTTTTTCGATATTGTCATCCATTTTTGACGTGGAAAAGCGACCCGGGCGTGGATCATCTTCAACGTCATCTCAGTCATCTTGAAAACGCATAAACCACACAAAAACACGTGCACGCGATAAACATTCATTGCCATACACTTCTTGCAATAAATTATAAGTTTCAGCAGCGGTTTTTCCAAGTTTCAAGTAAAATTTCACAATAATTCGTTGCTCTATTGTTACACATTTTTCCGGCGAAACAAGACAACAACTCTAATGCGAACGAAGGCTACGGTTACACGGATTTGTTTACAGAAGCGAGGGGTTTAGCATTCAAAGGAGAAGGCTTTAAGCTAAAGAGCTGTTGATCGCTGGCGTTTGGTGCATTCGCACTTTTTCTGTAGCAGCGTCAGTCTCATTATTTAATAGTCACACCTCATATTTCTTACCGAAAAATTTTAACTCAAAACAAAATCGTAATTAGAAAAAAATATATAGTTTCATATACTACCAAATAAAAAGAAAATGTGACTACTTAAATAAAACCCAAAGTTGGAAATTCGTCACAAATATTTAATTATTTATTTTTTTGTGAAAATATCCATTTTATTGTTAACATTTAATGCGTTTCGCTAACACTGTAGCTTCGTCAGAAATAGTTATCTTCGATGTTAAAATGTGTATAAATAAAGGGTAATTTTTAGTGTGTCCAAACTTCCGATAGGGGTCGTTGTCAAATCATCTTGGCAAATGTAATCATGCCAATGCCGACCATCATGGTACGTTTAACATCAGAGCAACGCTTTCAAATTGTCGAAATTTATTATCAACATCAATGTTCTGTGCGCCACACTTATAGAGTCTTTTATGGTGCACACATAACCTTCTTTAATGTTGACACAAGTCATGAATATAAATCTGACAATGTTGCATAGCTGTGACTAAGTGGTTGGGTCAGTAGTCTGTTTTTATAGATCAAAAAGTAATTCTGCTGTAGATATAGATGTAGGTTAAAAGGACTGATTGTTATCTAAAAATAAATAAAAAATATCGTTAATTTTTTATTATTCACAATAAAGACGTAGGAGTAAACAACTACAAAAATACACTAACAAAACTAATAGAAAATAAAAAATTGTGTGATGTGACAAATTGTTACAAACCAGTTGTTTAATATTTTTTTCTTTTTTTGGGTTTTTATCACGATCTAAAACTCAAAATATATCAGAAATATCGGTTCTTATATAAATAAAGATTGTGACAATACCAAAAGGTTTTCTTTTACATGTACCATATAACACAAACAAAAGCATATATATTTTACATATAGCTAGTTTGACACTTTTAAAAGATTGCATTCAACATGACATATACACTAAACGACAATTAAAAACTGACATTGATAATATATTACAACAAATATACGAAAAAGTAACTAAAGTAGATTAAAATCATATGTATAATAGCGTCTATTCCAGTTACATATATCACTTCAATATCCGAAAAAATACTCACATTAAGAAATTTCAAAATTTTATTATTGAAAAACATGGAATAAATACAAAACACATTAATACACATACAGGCAAAAATTTCATTAATAAAACTGTAGTTAATCTTTCAAGTAAAATATTATCTGATTCTGAAAAATATGTACTTTCTAAAGGACTAAATATTAGTATTACATCTAAAGATGTTCTTAAATTAGACATTATTTCGGTAGTAAAGTCTGTTGCTCAAAGATTACCTTTGGAAAGTGCAAATGAATACAGAATCAGATTAAAACTTATCTTAGAAAGACCATTTAAAATCAAATCAAATTTATACCATGAGGAAAGGTTAGCTATAGATAAATTTAAAAATGACACATCTATTAAAATATAGCCATCAGACAAAGGTAACGCCACAGTTATTCTGTACACTACAGAATATAATAACAAAATTAAAACTTTAATTGATGAGGGAAATTACACTAAAATACCTAAAGATCCTACATTAAAAATAGAGAAACAACTTTACAATACATTATATAAACACAAACGTGAATTTACAGATCTAGGAAGATTACAACTTACACCACATTATAGTAAACCACCTCATTTCTATGGTCTGCCAAAAATACACAAAACTAATATACCACTTCGCCCTATAGTTAGTAGTATAGATTTCCCATGTTATAAACTAGCAAAATTGTTTTCAAACATTTTTAATCCACTTTCGGGTAAAACAAATTCATATATTAAAAATACGTCAGATTTTTTAGATAAAATTTCCAACATTAAAATTACAAACCAAAGTTTAATGGTTGGTTTTGACGTGGTGAGTTTATTTACTAATGTAACAGTTGATAAATCACTTTTAATAATTAGAAAGAGATTAGAACATGATACAACATTAAAAGACCGCACTAAACTAAACATAAATACAATTTTGGAATTATTAACTCTATGTTTAAAAACCAAATATTTTCAATTAGAAAATGATTATTATCAACAAAATTTCGAAATGGCAATGGGTTCTTCTGTTTCTCCTTTGATGAGTAATATCATTATGGAGGAACTCGAGAATGACACATTAAGTAAATCTCTTAAAAAACCAATAATATGGCTTACATATGTTGATGATATTTTTGCTATATAGCAACATAGCATTGATGATCTGAATACTTTTTTATAAGATATAAATTCTCGAGAACCTACAATTAACTTTACTTTAGAGATGGAGAAAGAAAATAATTTGCCATTCCTCGACACTTTAATAATAAAACACAACAACACATTAAAAACTACAGTTTACAGAAAACCAACAAACACAGATAGGTATCTCAATTTATTTTCCAATCACCCAAATCAGTCAAAATAGGAGTAATTAAAAGTTTATATGACAGAGCAAAACTTAACTAAACTTGAAGAGATTTACCACTAAACACCAAAACGCTTTTTTGAACTGCTCGACGCACGTTTCGCTAACCATGTTAGCATCATCAGGAGATGATTTAAGCTAATTCTAAAACTAAGTTATGTTCTATTTATATGAAAACTATACCTAACGAAGCGTTTTAAAATCATGAACCGTGAAGTGTACTAAGCCTTACATAATTGAAATATACACATACTAAACCTTAATAATTGAAAAAGTTGACTGAAAGGAATCGGTCCTTTATCTCGGTTCATGATTTTCTTACATTTTTCTATTTGAATGTTTTCATATGCATCCAAAGCCCTATTATTATTATTAACACTTTTAATTAGTCTTAAATTACTAATATCTAGACTGTGGTCATGTTCGATTGCATGTTGGGCAACACAAGATTTTCCATTTCTCCCTTATCTAATGTGGGCAATATGTTCTTTAGATCTTGGATATGGATCTTTTTGTTTGCCCAATATACCTTCGATCACAGTCTTGACAACTAATTTCGTAAATCCCCGACTTTTCATGTTGTTCTACTTTATCCTTTGGATTGCCCAGAACTTCTCTTAATATATTATATGGTTTGTACACAACCTTAATGTCCACTTTTTTCAAAATTTTGTCTGATCCTTTTGGTAATTGGGCATCAAATAGTATTACCATGAATTTCTTTGTGTTCTGATCCTTTTGAAAAGTCGAAGATTCTTCCAATAATTTTCTGAACTTATGTTTTCTAATTAGTTTGTCTACAATAATCTTATTATAACCATTCACTTCAGATACCTCCCTAATTAATTTTAATTCTTTGTTATAATTATCTTTATTTAAAGGAAAATTAATGAATCTATTTACCATAAAATTTAAACTAGCCATCTTATTTTGGAAGCTATGATTTGAATTGTTAGGAATGTATCTCGAAGTGGTGGTGGTTTTTCTGAAAATATCAAAGCCTAACCTATTTTTATTATTTCTTTATATTCACAATTCCTTATATATGCAGTAGTAGGATAATAAATACAACATAAGAACGACATTTAAAACAAAAAATACTCTTAGATCTATATTAACAAAAACCAAACCAAATAACAGACCGTTAGATATTAGAATAAAAGAACATAGAAACCTTCATAGAAAACCTTCATAGAAAGAGCGATTTTAATAAATCTAGAATTTGTCAACACGCATGGGAACCGGGACATAAAATCAATTGGAATAATTGCAAAATGGTATTAAAAGAATCGGTAACAAAACACAGAAAATTGAAAGAAACCGCTATAATTAATTTAAATAAAAATAAATGTATTGCTATGTATTCGGTAGATTTAAATTCAATATGGTTCCCGATTCTAAAGAATACAATTAAACAGATTTAAATATTTCAATACACAATAATCACCCAGTAAACCTCACCTATACATATTTTTTTGGTATGTCACTGTCAGTAAAAACTATTATTGTAAGTGTGAGTATCATTGACATATACACAAAATATATTTACTTCCCATTTTTTCAGTAGATATAGAAAGTAATATAATTTATTTTTTAGATTCGTTTTGAAAACGGGAGAAGACCTCTCGAAACGTTAACGTTCAAAAATTTGTATTTATTATAGAAAATTTTTGTATTTTTGAAATTTTTGTTCGATAGGCAAATTTATTACAGAAAAAGAATCACTGAGAAGTTTGTCTCCGTTTTGTTTTTGTTTTTTACCCAGTGATTCTTTATTTACATAAGAACAGATATTTTTGATATTTTTTGAGTTTTAAATCGTGGCAAAAAACCAAAAAAATTTAATAATAGTTCATTGCACCATATATTGACGTGTGTGCGTGATTACTTTATGAGTCAATGATTGAGTTTGTTTTTATTATATTTATTATGGGTAAGGTAAACCGTTTTTTGTGTAAATTTATTTTCAGTATAGACAATTACTTTCAACGTCATTAATTTATTGGTTTACTTCTTTTTCTCTTTGAATTTTGTTTTATTTTTATTATAGTGTGTTATTTTGTTTAATATTGTAGGGATTAGTGTATCATCAGTACATACCGCAATGCAATTAAAGTTCAAATTTTCGTTTTGTGTTATATCAACAAAAACTTTAAAGAGTTCTTCGCCAGTTGCACAGCAGAGATTGAACTTAAGAAAAATTAAAAATATACTATGGAAACTACATTCTGTTTACCTCTGTTTTCTTGATTATTGATATTGGCATTTGACAGCTTAAAATTTATTTAAGCATTTATTATAGTAAACAATTTTTAAAAGTAAAAAAACCATATTTTACTTTATTATTAAATATTATAATCTCCAAATGTAAAAGAACGTGTGTCGACCCATCACACCAAATAATGCGGATAAAAATTCCATCCTATTGCCACAATTTCTACATCGTTGGTCGGACGTTTACCTGCAGCGACCGTACGTCACGTCATCTTATCACGTCGTTGGCGTTACATTGGTCGTTGGCGTTACGTTTTGTTGGTTGCCAGAATTCGAGGTTTTAACTGCTTTTTAAAACATGCGATTTGGACGTACTATTAAAAATAGTCAACTTTTAATTGCAAACATGAAGGTGTCTGATTTAAAACAGTTAATAATGATTAATTTAAGTTTGGAAGATAAAGTTGAATTAAAAACTAACGGTCATCCCACGACCGTGTTGAATTTGAGACAATTTCAAAAACAATGTAGATATAGGGCAAATTTTACGCGAAAATTTTACAGTAAATTATACAATATTATTTTGTGGCTATGTGGTTGTAAAGACACTAATTCTCTGTTTTGTTTCATGTATTTATTGTTTGGTGGTGAGCAGCAATAGACTCGCAAAGAAGTGAGGGATCTAAAATATTTGTTAGACAAAATTCAAAAGCACGAGAAATCAGCTAAACATAAAAGCAACCTAATGAAGTTCCAGTTGTTAGGTAAAGTAAACATTGGTTGATCATTAAGTTCTGCATATGCGAAAACAATAAGCGAGCATAATGAAAATGTAAAAAAACGCTATTTTTGTTTAACTTTTCGAACTTCTCATGAGCTTTTTTAATTTTCTCTATTGATCTGCAGTTACAATAAAATGTTTGAATGGTTTACTCTTCGGGAAACGGTAAGTACCTATTTATTCATTCCTTAATCTGCGCAACAAGTAACAACCCATCCTCCAATGTCCTTGTAAATAGTAACAATACAAAATTGTAATATTTTGTTTGTTCACCTACTGTATAGGGTTTCAATATCACGAAAAGTAAAAAGGAGGAAGGGGAAAGCAAAAAAAAATTCTTCAACAGAACTATTTTCTTCTACGCCCTCCCACTTTAAAAACCCACAAGCCGCCACTGCCTGATTAGCTTAATTTGTCATTTATATGAAAAAAACAGAGCAGTGACGGAAGCGAACGAACATCCGAAGAGTTTTGCATCAATAAAGGACCCGGATAAGGACGCATCCTATCGCCAATTCTATTCAACATTTATGGACTGGACGAGTGATGCCAGTGTTGCAAGATGGGTTGCAACAAAGAGAAAAAATCCAACAAACCATCAAAACAACACGCTCAAGATCAGTCAAAAGGGTAATTTAAGGTAGTGAACCGATTGGAATGAAGGCAGTAATATTTATAAGATCAGAAGGTATGAAATGGCAAAAAATACAATGCAAAATTGACAGATCTGGAAGGTTAAGGATAGGACACAGAACACAAAGAAACAGATAGTTAAAGTCTTAATGTTGCTAGCTGAGAAAAAGCAGACCCAGGAAAATATGGAAACAACATGTAGTAGATGTCGGAGCAGAAACAAGTACACCTTTGGGGAAAATGAGGACAATAATATTAAATCCAAAAAAATGGTTTAAGTGGATGGATAATGAATCAGAAAAGTAATCCAAATACGACATCCCAAGGGATAAAAGCAAGAGGAGAAAGAACAAGGGAAAAAATAAATGCAAACACTATCATTATTATAAATACATTGATTTAAATTTTCAGAATCTACATTATTATAGAAAATTACCCTCTTTTCTTCATTTGTAACAGAAGAGTATTTACATCTAAAATGTTCTTATTATCTGTTGATTTGTTTTGTACTAAGAATGACCACCACGCAGGTCCAGGTGTGTTTGTTATGCCAGGATCCAAAGTGCCATCGGGATACCACCCACCAGATCCGGGTGTGTTTGTTATGCCAGGATCCAAAGTCCCATCTGGGTACCACGCAGTTGGTGTTGTTGATGTTGTTGAAGTGGGTGTTGTTGATGTTGTTGACGTGGGTGTTGTAGATGTAGTTGAAGTGGGTGTTGTAGATGTAGTTGAAGTTGATGTAGATGTAGTTGAAGTGGGTGTTGTAGATGTAGTTGAAGTGGATGTTGCAGATGTAGTTGAAGTTGATGTTGTAGATGTAGTTGAAGTGGGTGTTGTAGATGTAGTAGAAGTGGGTGTTATAGATGTACTTGAAGTGGGTGTTGTGGATGTAGTTGAAGTGGGTGTTGTAGATGTAGTTGAAGTCGGTGTTGTAGATGTAGTTGAACTGTGTGTTGTCGTGGGTGTAGTAGATGAAGCTGTATGCGTTGTAGGTGGATTTATTGTAGACCATCCTTGACCAGTACAATTAGCCTCTGATGGTGGTAAACACTTATCTGTATTTTGATCAAAATTAAGACCTTCAGGGCATTCTAAAAAGTATGCCACTCCTTTAAAGCATTCCCAAAATTTATTGCAATCTACTGCTGGAAAATATGTTGATTCTCCATCGTCATTGGAGGGACATGTTGCTAAAATCGTTAAGATATTTTTTAAATAAAATGTTCATAATATAGAAATTCACCAAATGCTACTTACGCACTGGCTCGTCAGGTATAGTAGATGTAGCTGGAGAAGTTGTAGGTGTAGGGGTAGTGATAGGTGATGATGTAGATTGACTAGTTGAAGAGCTTGTTGGAGCATTAGTTGTAGACCATCCTTGACCAGTACAATTAGCCTGTGATAGTGGTAAACACTTATCTGTATTTTGATCAAAATTAAGACCTTCAGGACATTCTAAAAAGTATGCCACTCCTTTAAAGCATTCCCAAAATTTATTGCAATCTACTGCTGGAAAATATGTTGATTCTTCATCGTCATTAGAGGGACATGTTGCTAAAATCGTTAAGATACTTTTTAAATACAATTTTCATAATATGGAAATTCACCAAATGCTACTTACGCACTGGCTCGTCAGGTATAGTAGATGTAGCTGGAGAAGTTGTAGGTGTAGGGGTAGTGATAGGTGATGATGTAGATTGACTAGTTGAAGAGCTTGTTGGAGCATTAGTTGTAGACCATCCTTGACCAGTACAATTAGCCTGTGATAGTGGTAAACACTTATCTGTATTTTGATCAAAATTAAGACCTTCAGGACATTCTAAAAAGTATGCCACTCCTTTAAAGCATTCCCAAAATTTATTGCAATCTACTGCTGGAAAATATGTTGATTCTTCATCGTCATTAGAGGGACATGTTGCTAAAATCGTTAAGATACTTTTTAAATACAATTTTCATAATATGGAAATTCACCAAATGCTACTTACGCACTGGCTCGTCAGGTATAGTAGATGTAGCTGGAGAAGTTGTAGGTGTAGGGGTAGTGATAGGTGATGATGTAGATTGACTAGTTGAAGAGCTTGTTGGAGCATTAGTTGTAGACCATCCTTGACCAGTACAATTAGCCTGTGATAGTGGTAAACACTTATCTGTATTTTGATCAAAATTAAGACCTTCAGGGCATTCTAAAAAGTATGCCACTCCTTTAAAACATTCCCAAAATTTATTGCAATCTACTGCTGGAAAATATATTGATTCTCCATCGTCATTAGAGGGACATGTTGCTAAAATCATTAAGATACTTTTTAAATACAATTTTCATAATATGGAAATTCGCCAAATGCTACTTACGGACTGGCTCGTCAGGTATAGTAGATGTAGCTGGAGAAGTTGTAGGTGCAGGAGTAGTGGTAGGTGATGGCGTAGATGGACTAGTTGAAGGGGTTGTTGGAGCATTAGTTGTAGACCATCCTTGTCCAGTACAATTAGCCTGTGATGGCTGTAAACACTTATTTGAATTCTGATCAAAATTAAGGCCTGCAGGGCATTCTAAATAGTATGCCACTCCATTAGAACATTCCCAAAATTTATTACAATCTACTGCTGGGAAATATTTCGATTCTCCATCATCGTTAGGGGGGCATGTTGCTAAAATCGTTAATATTATTTTTAATTACAATTTTTATAATATCAAGGTTTATCAACAGCTACTTACGCGCTGGCTCATTGGGTTCTGTAGATGTAGCTGGATGAGTTGTAGGCGCTTGTGTTGTAGTAGGGGCCTGAGTCGTTGTAGATGCAGGGGTAGTGGTAGTAGTTGTCGTAGTTGTAGTAATAGTTGTAGGAGTCATTGGAGCATTAGTTGTAGACCATCCTTGACCAGTGCAATTAGCCTGTGATGGCTGTAAACACATATCTGAATTCTGATCAAAATTAAGGCCTGCAGGGCAGTCTAACAAGTACGGCACTCCATTAGAACATTCCCAAAATTTAGTACAATTTACTGCTGAGAAATATGTCCATTTTCCATCGTCATTGGCAGGACATGTTGCTAAAATCGTTAAGATACTTTTTAATTACAATATTCATGATAAGAACATTGACCAACAGCTACTTACGCTCTGGCTCGTCATTATAATTTGTCGGGATTTCTAAAAACGGAAACACATTAACATTCACTTAAATCAAACATCAAACTACGTTCAGTTAGAACTAATGTAAGATATTATTTAAACTGCTAAACTAATATGCAATATGTAAATAAATAAGCAAAGATTAATATCTAAAAATTTCCACTATATTCAATATTGTATTACACACACACAGTCCCTTTTTCAAACACAAACTATGCTAAGCATAGTTTATATTTGGAAAAGGCACTTTGTGCATTGTTATACATACAATTTTAAATATTGGAAATTTTTAGTTATTAATATTTGCTAATTTATTTAAAATTAATTTTTATCAATAATCGGCCGCCAGTTAAATTGCAATATACAGGGTGTTAGGTAAACATTCGGCAAAAATGCAAGAGGTTATTCCTTGTCCTATTCTAAGAATATTTTATCCTATAATGATTTTTGAAAAACCCCTTTGTTTCGAAGATACAGGGCGAACAAAATTTGCCACAACCATATTCGATATTTGTTGAAATCATTAATGTAAATTAAAGTAGGGTGTACGTCAATGAGTTTATCAAGTACAAACTACATCACATGGAACGGCCGTTTTATCTAGTAACTGGATTTCATCGGTCGCATTTGTTTACATAGATTGAGTGACGTTTGGCTGTTTAACGGGTCTTAAATAGTGAGTGAAGTCCTCTATCATAATGTATACAAACGCCGAGATGACTGACATGCACTTCATGTATGGACTTGCTGATGGCAATACATTATAAGCTAGGCGATTGTACAGTGAACGATTTCCAGCCCGTAATGTCCCTGACCGAAAAAACATTCATCGACGTCTTCGTGAAACAGACACATCGAAACGAACTGAAGGGTCAGGAAGATCACTGACTGTAAGAACGGTACAATTGGAACAGAATGTGCTGGACATGAAAGCGGAAGAGCCTGGTAGTTCTACAAGAAAAATTGTAAATACTTTGAATGTGAGTCACTGGACAATTTGGAAAATTCTTAAGGACAATTTGTTGTATCCATACCACATTCAACGCGTTGAGGCTCTACTACCTGTTGATTTTCCTCCACGTATTGCATTATGTCTATGGATATTGCAAACTTTACTTCGCATCCCTCTATTCCTAACACAAATTCTTTTCACCTATGAAGCCACTTTCGCAAGAAACGCAATAAGAAATTTTCATAATAACCATGTGTGGGCAGATGAAAATCCGTATGCGAAGATAGTTTTCAACATCAGTTCTCGTTGAATGTTTGGGTTGGAATTGTAGGTGACTATCTAATTGGACCGGTATTTCTATCACAAGGACTTACTGGCGAGGTGTATCGCAACTTTTTGGAAGCAACGCTGCCTGAGTTTCTGGAAGATGTACCATTGGCAATAAGGCATGAAATCTGGTTTATGCACGATGGTGCACCACCACATTTCAGTTTGGTTGCTCGTGATTTTTTAACAGCAACATACGGATATCGCTGGATTAGTCGAAGGGCGCCACACGCATGGCCTGCTCGATCCCCGGACTTATCGACCCCCTGGATTATTTCTTCTGGGGATATCTGAAGTCATTAGTTTACGCTACTCCATTGAAGAATTTGGATGATTTGCGAAATCCGATAATTGCTAGGTGTAACTCAATTAGAAACGACCCTGGTGTGTTTGAAAGCGTTCGGCAGTCAATGACGAGAAGATTGAATGCTTATATCAAGGCTGGAGGAAGTCATTTCGAACATTTATTGTAGATTGAGCAACTTTACATGTACTTTTTGATAATAAAATGTTGTTAATGTCGTAAATTTTGTTCACCCTGTATCTTCGAAACTTAACACCCTGTATAAGATGGTATGCGTCTATTAGAAGGTGGTGAGGATACGTTTGTCAAAAGTAGTGAGTCTGTGATTCAAACACATTAACTCTTCAAGCGTCACGTCGACGTCTTTCTGACCAGCCGCAATGCCTTTCTAAAGTGGGTAACTGTACTTCGAATAAAGGGTTTATTAATGGGAATAAAATCATCTGGTCATTCTGGATAAGCGCGCACTCCGAGAAATTTGGCCAAGGTGAGGGAGGCGATTCTGCGAAGTATCACTAATTCTACTACAGAACAGGCTTCTGGACTGGGCACTGTAAAACAAATCTTAAGTAAGAATTTGGGCTTTTACCCATCTATATTCATGATTTTTTAAGAGCTAAACAAAGGAGACTATCAACAACATCTCATATTTGCTCAAACAATGTTTGACGTGCTTAAAGAACTCTTATCATTAGCGATGAAGCTCCTGTTAAGTTAAATGGTCTAATCAATAAACCAATCGGCCTTAGAAAGTCTTCGCGAATGAAGTCAAAGACCCCTATATTATTCAAACGCGTTTCTATCTCTGTCGATCTCTCTCTTGGTCTCATCTCTCATCATGTTGATCTTCACATGCCTCTCCTCCTCTTACCCCCTATGCTACTCTCCAGTAATTATTTACAGTTAAATCCTCCTGCATTCTATGATGTCCTAGCTATCTCAATCTTTGAGATTTCACAATTGATGTGATATGTGGTTCCTTAAAACTCTTTCAGTTCCTATTTTATTAATATCTCCCATCTGACCCCAACTCTTTTACCTCAAAATTTCTTTTTCAGTACCATTCTCTCCCATAATCCCAACATTCTCTCCTCTTTCGCCCCCTATGCCTATACCCCACATGCAAATGTACAGGGTGGCGCAAAAGAAACACATGTGTTTCGCCTAAGCAGAACATTGTTTGTTTTCAAGATTATTTTTTTGTAATTACAGCTCGATGAAATAATTATAGTGCACTTTAAATTAATGGTGATTTAATAAATAATGTCAGTTAAGTGTCGCCCTTTTTCGCGATCGTATATCTGCATTTAGATTGGGCCAAAAAAAAATCGACTATTTTTTCTTAAAGGGATACCGAAAATAATATTTGTGACGACAAAAAAAAATATTGTAAAAGTTAGAGCCCTTAATACTTATATTAAGAAGTGTATCATCGAGACTTTCGTTTTTTTAATAGTAATCGCATCTTTCACCCAAAACTTCTAAACCATGAATTTGATCAATACAGATTCTTCAAGGGAATTGAATTATCTACAAAAAGGTCTTAATATAAATTTACGTCAGACAAGCCGTTTCCGTGTAATCGTGCATTGAACATTGATCTGTTTTTACAATTTAGTTTTCAAATTTGGAATATTCTAACTAATGAACGAATCGATATTTGAAAAAATGCAATACATATTTTTAAAGGAAATTAAATGCGCTACAAAAAAGGTATCTTAATATTTTTGGTTAAATTCACACCTCCCAAAGTTATTCGAGGTTAAAATTATTTTATCGAAGAAGATATACACTTAAATAACTTTGGGAGGAGTGAATTTACCAAAAAATGTTAAGATACCTTTTTTGTAGCGCATTCAATTTACTTTAAAAATGTGTATTGTGTTTTTTTAAATATTAATTCGTTCATTAGATACAAAATTTCAAATTTGAAAAGTAAAATTGTGAAAACAGATCAATGTTCAGGGCACGATTACATGAAAACGGCCTGTTTGACGTAAATTTATAGTGAGACCTTTTTTGTAGATAATTCAATTTCCTTCAATAATATGTATTATTCAATTTTTTCAAATTGATGGTTTAGGAGTTTTGGATGAAAGATGCTATAGCTAGTCAAAAACCGAAAGTCGCGATGATAACCTTCTTAATATAAGTATTAAGGGCTCTAACTTTCACTATATTATTTTTGTCATCACAGATAATATTTTCGGTATCCCTTTAAAAAAAATAGTCGATTTTTTTGGCCCACTCTAGTACACCTGTTATTAAAATTTGTTTTTTTTTTAATAATATATTTTATCAAAAATCACTTACGGAGAAAAGCAAAGGCCACATTCATTGTAAGTCCGCATATTGTCACAACATGTAACACGAACATTTTTTCAAGCAATGATCTTCCTACGTTTTCTTTTCACTTATATCCTATCTCTTTGTGTCGGGAGATATAAGAATGTCAATTTTCAAGAGCGAAATATTAAATGTAATCTTTTTGATCGCACCCAAAGATTCACTTCTGGTTTTTCTCGTGATTCCAAGCATTATTCAATATAATAACAAAAAGCGTTATTTTGTCAATAGGGGATATATCTTTTAATTGCAAATAGATTGTCCGTTCAAGGATTTTTGTTATACTCAATAAAAATATCTGCATCGTCCTAATACGAATATTGAATAATTTTCTTAACAAAGATTAAAACATATGGATTTTTTAATTGTAATTAGATTATTATAGCGATGATATTCTTTATATTTGATAAATTATCTTAAGTGTTGGGATCATAAACACTTAACGAAACTCTTCTTAAGGCGTCACTGATATAAAATTAGTGATAAAAATCCCGCCAAAAGTGTAAAATAAATTCTAAAAATGAATCATTTATCTTTAAAATAGTATCCTAATTAGGTAAAAAAATTAAATATTTTCAAACATTATGTAAAAGACTTATCTAAGTAGGATAAACGGATAAAAAGTATTTTGAAAATATCCTGAATCCAGTACAAGCAAATGTGCAAAGAAATGTAAACATCGGGCTGTCCGAAAAGATCGTAAGAATTTTTAAGTGAAGGAGAAGGTGAGGAGCATCGTTGCTCAACCTGGGGGGTTGCGTTCAGGAATATGAGGGGTCGCAATGTGTTAAAGAAATAAAACCTGTATACGAAACATCATTTTATTTATAAGGATGACTTCGTCAATTAAGAAAATGGCTGAAACAAACAACAATTTGTACAACTACCAAAAACTTAACCTTCTTCTTATTTTCTTAACGGAACATTAATTGGCGTTTGCTACAAGGGCGAAATACGAAATAACATTATAAATTCTTACATATTAAAATATTTTAAATTTAAAATCATGTTCTAAAAATAAATTAAATATTACTAGGTAATAACAACACAAAAAAAAAATTAAATAAAGTAATAGCCAAAGTTGTTTGAAATAATAATTTAATACGACCGTTCATTTTGTTTTTCACTCAAAACTTTTTCTATATGTGGATCATCACTGCAAACACAAATAAGCAAATAATCCAGTCACGGGCGTAGCCAAGGGGGGGGGGGGGTTGGGGGTTCAACCCCCCCCGAAATAAGCCAAATATTACCTAATATTATACCGAAAAAATACGAGGAGTGAAGAGAGTTAAATTATTACATTTGAATTGAATATATATATCCGAACTAGTGGACGTTGCGCACAGTAACACCATCTCTTGTCGAGTAGTCGAACTATTTTGTATCGTATGGAAACTTTGCGTTGTTTCTCGATTATTCGCCACGCCCCTCGGTCGGAATGAGCTGAGCTTTGTGGAAGTTTGTGGTAGTTTCTGGACGGCTACTACTGGGCTGCTATATAAGCGGCGCGTGACCGCGCTTACGGCACTATTGCTCCATGCGAACTCGAAGCGAATATAAGTGAAAAGTGGTGAACGAATAGTGAAGAGAATTAAGTGTACCGTGTAAGTGAGTAATTTTAGTGCAGTGTTATTCGGTGACCTTGTTAAGGATAGATACGTGAATCAATATTACTGTCGAAAAATGGAGAAGAAAAAAAGGAAGGGTGATAAACTTAAAGATATGGACTACTGGAAAAAGTGGTGTAGTCAAGGGGTTTCTAATAAAGAAACAAATTTGGATTTAGCTATCAAAGCATCAGCTACCTTGCATGCTGATAAGAAGACTGTGATGACAAGCGGGCCCTCGACCTCGACCTCAATCACAATACCGAATGTCGAAATCGATGCCATGTCGCTGGTGCCCTGTTCGATACCTTCAACTGCCGAATCTACATCTAGTCTGCAACAGGCCAGCTTGCCTGTTACCTCATCTTTTACAACTGTAGCTAAGTTGGATGTTGGTTTTTACACGAATCAAGAAAAAATCTTGGATGAATATTTTAAAGTCCAAATTTTAAAAACGCCATGGAACCCACCCAGAAATTATAAGTTTCCTATTTCCACAAAACGAAACTTGCGCTTTCAATTGAAATGGTTGGAGAGATTTCCCTGGTTGTCATATTCGGAATATAAAAGTGGAGCATACTGCAGAGTTTGCGTGGTAATGAGACGTTCGCGTGATGAAGGTAAAGGCGGTCATTAAAGGATCGGCCAGTAGGTAACCGAACCTTTTTGTAAGTGGAAAAATGCCATAGAAATATTTGAAGCTCATGCGAAATCGAGATACCACAAGCGAAATTCAGAACTGGCAGATAACTTTCTAAAAGTAATGTCTTCGCAGGCATTTTCGGTCACTGAACAGCTGTCTTCTGAAAGAAGGAGACAACAAGAGGAGAATCAAAAGAAACTAATCCCTATCGTAAAAGCAATATTTTTTTGCGGCAAACAAGGCATCTCCTTGAGAGGTAAAATCGATTCGGGGCGCATACAAATTACACCAGAATCACCAGAACCTGAACAACCACTACAGAATGATGGTAATTTTAGAGCCCTGTTGCGCTTTGCGGTGTGCCGCTGAGTCTGGAGATAAAGATCTGGCTAAGCATTTGAATACTTCACAGAAGAATGCCCTGTACACAAGCCCTCAGATCCAAAACGAAATAATTGACATTTGTGGTGAATTAATTCAACATAAAATAATTGAAGAAGTAAAGAAAGCCAAACTATTTGCGATTCTGGCTGACGAAACCACCGATATCGGACGTGTAGAACAAGTCTCGATATGTTGATTTTACAGATAATAAACACCATATACTTAAAGAGATGTTCCTTGAGTACATTCCAACGGTCGATGTTTCAGGATCCGGTCTCGCAAATCTTATTATTACAGCTCTGAAAAAGCATGGACTTGAATGTTCTCATGTGGTTGGTCAAGGTTACGATGGGGCTGCAGCTATGAGTGGGTATTTGCACGGTGCCCAAGCTTATGTTCGCCAAGAATGTCCTCTTGCTCTTTATATACACTGTAGTGCACACTCCCTCAACATTGCTATTGCTGATTCATGTTCATTAGCAAATGTCCGAAATTGCATTGGGATTGTGCAGTGTGTTGGTTCCTACTTTCGACATTCTGCTCAACGCACTGCTTTGTTGAAAGAAAAAATTCAAGAGCTACTACCCGTCGGTAACCAAAAAAGCTTTCTCTCAATGTGTGAAATACGGTGGGTCCACAAACATGAAGCTATTATAAGATTCAGGGAAATTTATTCAGCGATTGTGAATGCTCTCGAAGAACTCCAATTTAATCACAATAAGGAAACATCGCAACAAGCCGCCCAATTGCTAAGTACGCTTCGATCTTCGGATTTTGTGATGTGTTTAGTGATTCTTAAAAGTGGAAAAGTAGTTAGTAGTTTAGTGCTTCTTAAAGAAAAAGTTATGAGCTTTACATTGTCGCTATCAAAACAATTACAGACAATTGACATCGATCTTATCACGGCATTCAAACATGTAGATGATGTTATTAATGTCTTACAACTCCTGAGAAACAACACTGACGTCGAATATCTTCATCTCTATGAAAACGCAAAGGTTTTACTGGAAGAAAATGGTGGTATACTGCGAATGCCACGCGTCGTCGGAAGACAATTAAATAGACCGAACATTCCTGCATTGGATGTATGCACGTATTACAAAATTAATTTGTTCATTCCATTTCTATATCATACAATTCAACAATTGGTTGAAAGGTTTACCAAACATCGTAAAGTAGTATCAGCATTATCTGGTGTGCTACCTTCAAATTTTACTGCCAGTTCTGAAATTGAAGCAGCAATTTCCATGTACTCGTCACTGCTTCCCGAAAGCAACATATCAGTGGTTAAAGCAGAACTTGAAGTATGGAAAACAGTGATGACAAGTATCTCGCCTACCCCGAAATCTAGTTTGGAATGCCTAGATATGTGCTATAAAAACCTTTATCCTAATATTTACACATTACTACAAATCTTGGCTACCATTCCTGTATCCACTGCTACCCCAGAACGGTCTTTCTCGAGCCTAAGGAGACTGAAAAACTATTTACGAAACACTACAAGTGAAAACAGACTTAATGGTTTGGCTCTCATGAACATTCACTATGGAACAGAAATTCATGCAGATGAAGTAGTGGATATATTTAAAAGAAAAAGCCGAAGATTTCTTCTTTAATGGTTTTAGATTTAGCGCAGAGGTACGAAATTAATTTAACCATTTCATTTAAAGTTAAGAACTTTATAAATATGTCGTAATTTTTCCGATGAATATATAGATATTAAATTTCATGTAAATATATTTTTGTTATTTTATTTACTTCAAACTAAAACCCCCCAAAACTAAATCCTGGCTACGCCCGTGTTTCCAGTGATAATAGATGATTTCTTTATTTAGTTTTTAGACGAGAATTTTTTTCACATAAGTAGGAAGTGGCGAAGGGGATTAATGTTTTCAAAGCTCCCGTTACTAGGCGTCCGTATTCACATCATCGTGCAAACCAAAACTTATCTAAATCTTGAGTTAAAAACTAAAACTCAAAAGGTGTTCAGTTTTTTCAGCCGATATTTCAATATATTGATTGTGTATCTCAATCAGTCATCCAGCAGCTGCAACAATATACATATAAAGTTTTCGTAATGCATACGCATATCTGTTTACACAAATACATTTTTATTTTTGACTGCTTAGCAAACTACAACTATGGAAAAGAAAGTTTATAACTACAATAAAAACTAAATTATTGCTTTTTGATATCAATTATATGCCAAACCGTTTTAATAATTCATACGAAAAATAATTCATATATCCCGGTATGCTGATATTCTCAGAAATTCAAATGTTATGCTATATACTACCGCCAATCGTATTTATCTGTCTATGCAATTAAGTTATGCAACCAGTTATACGTGAAAAGATTCAGTGGGATCCGAGAAAAGATCCGTAGTTCCCATTACTACCCGCAGATAACCAGCGTTCTTTAATTAAATGATTCAATAATGGTAATGTACGTATCAGCTAGACTACTGGCACCGGTATTTGGCGCTGGTTAACCTGTTTTCTTTGTGTGCGCACCTTTACATCAGTCAAAACCAATCCAGTTCCGCAACCGGTGAAAACCGCAACCAGTTCATCGAAGAATGTAACTTTTAGAAAACTCTGGGACACACGACTGGGTGTCGAGATTCTCAGATTTATCGTTCCGATACAAATAAAATTTGCTCCTAACGGACAGTAACAACACTGCAAAATGTTATCAAAGACAATCACAGTTATCTTTATTTAATATATGATATCAATTATAATTGATCCCGTGAAATAAACTGTAACTACAACCATCCAAACTTCCAACGTATAGATGTCAGCAATTCTTATCGTACTGCCGGCAATTCATATTACACGGTCACTCAAAAGATCGCGCATACAGCATCTTACAAACTTGTTTCTTTTTCAGATTCAACATTAACAACGGCATTGTGTTAAAAATAATTTCGTTCAAATGTCCCCCTCGGCTTCGTCTGGTGGAATGCAGTCTGGATGACCAATTTTTTATTGTTCTTTACATCCATATCGCGCAGTATATTTTCAATGGTTCTGAATGCTTTGTTTAATGCCAAGAATTTGTCGGGTTTTATTTCTGTAAACCAAAGATTTAACATAGAGCGAGGCAAAAGTCCTATCTATGAATTTATCCAACGTGTACTCTAATATTTATTAGTTTTCCATATGTTTAAGTCTCTAAGATGGTATTGTGATAAGATGTGAAAAATATGAGGTAAGTTGCATTTTGGATAAACATGAATTTATTTTCTCGTTTGTGTCCCGTTTGTTGGGAACGTGCAGACGTTTCGCCAAGGTCACACTTGGCATTCTCAATGCTTGTCTGAACTGACTTGTCTGAAGTCTGAAGAGAGTCTTCAGACAAGCATTGAGAATTCCAAGTGTAACCTTGGCGAAACGTCTGCACGTTCCCAACAAACGGGACACTATATATATATATATATATATATATATATATATATATATATATATATATATATATATATATATATATATATATATATATATATATATATATATATATATATATATATATATATATATATATATATATATATATATATATATATATATATATATATATATATATATATATATATATTCGTAACCGTTTAATATTATTATATTTTTTATTTATTGGGACTCTCGGTCAGTTAATAAGTTTAATTTTTTTATTCTTTTATTAACGTTTCGGTTCAATAACGAACCATCCTCAGAACATTTCTACAATAAACATTATTTTTATAAAAGACACAAATTTACATTTAAAACCCTGCCAATATCTAATTAAACAATTAATTTTCCAAATTTTTTTTAATTTTTAAATGTCATATATTTGACTGACATATTTAATATTGGGTGCTTGGGTGCTCGTTCCCGGTCAAGCACCTAAGAAAAATGTTCATTTAGGCAGAGACGCAGGTGTTCCACATGAGATTGTGGAATCCAACTGTTGGGTGTGTATGATGACACTCAGCTACTCTTGTCTCATTGGATGCAGTTCAAGAAACTCTAACATTACATATATACACCATCCGACGGAAAGTCGGCAAAAACATGGATTGTTCGCTGTGGATAGGGTCTCCCTATTCTTGATGGTATGATATATGTCGGCGCCCTGAAGAGTCTGTACATCGTGAGACGAAACATATGCCAACCAGTCGAAGGGATGGGTGGGGCTCGTTCCCGGTCAAGCACAAAAAAAATATGTATATATAAAAAAAAAAATATATATATATATATATATATATATATATATATATATATATATATATATATATATATATAGCGGTTGGATCACGCAAAGCATAATGATCATTTTCGAGTCTTTTTTTGTGATCCGCCACACCCTCTCATCCTTTCTCCGTGGATTCTCTTTCTCTCCTCCGTCCACCTTGTTCCTGATTTCCCTCGAAACTTCGCTCTCTGATGCAACGTTCCACATATGTATTTTGTGTCTGTACGTTCTTCTATTCTCAATCTCTGTCGGACCCCGTTTATGCCTTTCCCAGATC
Source organism: Cosmopolites sordidus (assembly GCA_031761425.1). Lineage (NCBI taxonomy): Eukaryota > Metazoa > Arthropoda > Insecta > Coleoptera > Curculionidae > Cosmopolites > Cosmopolites sordidus. Next base: position 211 of record JARFXV010001900.1, on the reverse strand, counting down.
AGCTCTGACTTGTGCGATCCATTGTTACTGTTGACTTGACTCCTTGTATGTACGTAAGAATTCTGTTCGTATATGTATATATATATATATATATATATATATATATATATATATATATATATATATAAATATATATATATATATATATATTATATATTATATATATATATATAGATATATATTATAATATATTATAATATATATATATATT
>JARFXV010001899.1:257500-284971 GCA_031761425.1 Cosmopolites sordidus | reverse complement strand
GCCCCTTTAAACCTGGACAACATGTTTCTTCATCAGGATTCTTCATCATCATCTAAATCTTCATCAGGATCTGATTCACAACTTTCTGAGAACCCTAGTTGTGTGAGAATACCAACTGTTATTCTTGAAACAGTCCTACTTGTATTTGCAACAAAAAGCGTTATGCACCTGCCGGATATTTTCATGTTGATTTGGTACAAGATATCTAAGATGCCATTGCTTACTTCTTTAGATACTTCTAAGGCGACCAGAATCTTGAGCTCGTACTCTAAGTCTCGAAGTATTTTGTCCATCTCTTGTCTTGTCATGTCTAGCCCATACTAACTCTACAATAGTAAAAATAGCAATGTCCAATCGCCTTGAATTCGAATAATTGTTTAAATCGACCTGGTACTTTACTCTTGGTATTATATATTTTTTAATTTCCCTCTGTGCTACCCGAAGTTTTTCAATTCATTGCGATGTGAGTATTCTGGTTTCACTTCCGTATATCATAACGTGCAGGACGCACTGATCGCACACTTTTTTTTCAGGCAAAGTGGGGAGTTTGCTCTTAAACACTATGTTGAGCCTGCTAAATGCTTGCCAGCCACATTTAACACACGCTGTTCCACCTCCCGGACGGTTTCAATGGAGGAGGATTCCATTGAAATCATCTGTCGAATATATATAAACTGGTGCACAATCTCCAAATCCCATCCTAAAATTGAAATTCTTTTGTCCTCAGTAAATTTATTGGACATAACCGGGCTCTTTTTCAGGTTTATTTTTAAGTTAAATGGTGTCAGCCCTTCGCAAGTCTTGTATGCGTTTTTGCAGCTCATCTGTGTCTTGTAAAAGGAGAACTTTAACATTTGCGAATCTAAGATGTTATAAGTTTGCATCAATGATATTTATACCATCCTGTTCCCAATCCAGATTACGGAATACTTCTTCAAGGCAGGCCGAGAAAAGAATAGGCGATATTGCGGTACCCTGCCATACACCTCGCGCTACATTAATTCCAACTTCAAGATCAGCAAGGTGTATTGCCGCTGTAGCTTCATCATATATCGATCCCAATAGATTTACATATGCTTTTTCTACTCCCTGGATAAACAATCAATCCATTATGGGCTGCTTTGAGATTGAGTCAAATGCTTTTTCGTAGTCACAGTGGCTCCTTTTTTGTGTAAAATAATCAATCTGCCACTTTTTCCATATGCCAGGTACTTTTTGTTCTTTGAGGCATTTTGGGTATAATTTTGTCAGTGTTCCTGGTCAGTGTTCCTAAAGCCTTGCCGTTTTTCCACTAAGATATCTTTCTTCCATTAGGCCGTCTGACATTTATTCTTCTGTGGGTATTTGTGGTCTTTGGTTGGTTCTGATCTTCATATAACTGTGTTATTCGGCTGAATGACGCATTTGGTCTAGTGGGTTAGATATACTTTCAATTTTCTTACAATGTCTTTCAGTTTTCGATTAATGAGGGATCCTTACCCCGAGTACACTCGGTACCCTGAGTGTAGAGTACGTGACCAGTTGGATTTAGTTGGATTAGCTCTTCGCTCTTTCTTCGTGTTTCACATAGCCCATTAATATCCCAATGTATGTTATCATGTTCGATCAACATTTCTTGCAGTCGGGCATCTATTTTCATTGTCCGTACATTAAGCGGAAGCAATGTCAAAATCTAATGACAGCCGGATTTAACTCGGTAATTCTTACCACCCTCTACCTTGGGGCAGGTCGTCCAGCTGCCGTAGGTAGTTGTCCTTTGGTCCCCCAGGGAATGAGAGCAGTTTTTGAGGTGGTACTGTTCCATATTCAAATACCATGTTGAAGGCATGGACCGTAGTAATTTGCCACGCTGGTCCAATGCGGCTGGGCAGATTTTGAATCATGCTAGTCTGAGGCTATATACTGGTTGGTTGCTTGACCGGGAAGGAGCCCCACCCATCCCTTCAACCGGATGACACACGTTTCGTCTCTCGATGTTCAGACTCTTCAGGGCGCCGATACATACCATACCTTCAAGAATAGGGAGACCCTATCCACAGCCAACAACCCATGTTTTCGCCGACCTCCCATCGGAAGGCGTATATAAGTAGTGTTAGATTTTCTTGATTTCAATGAGACAGCAATAGCTGAGTGTCATCACACACCCAACCGTTGGGTTCCGCAATCTTATGTGGAATACACAACAACCTGCGTCTCCGCATTGTACAGAACCTTCTACGTTCTGTACAAGAATGGTTAAATCAAAGAAAGGTAAAGTAGATTCTGGGAAGCTGCTTCAGAGGGGCAGCGATTTGAGATTGCTTTGTCGAACCGTTTTGATGTGTTGCACGACCCAGACGAGATGGAAGTAACAGAAACGTATTCGGGAGGAAATCCGTCGGTTTAACATGCAGCTAGTGTAAAAAACACTGGAAGAAAACAAGGGAATCAACAAAGCAAAACGCAAGCTGAGAAATAAAACAACACAAATTTATGCCTTAATGCGTGAGGCGACTTGGAGCGTGGTGGATCATTACATATTATTTGGGCAAATCATTTCAATAGAGAGTGATACCGCCCGTAGAGTGGAACGGCGCGTAAAGTGCGGCTGGCAGGTATTTGGCAGGCTCAACATAGTGTTTAAGAACAAACTCCCACTTTGTCTGAAGAGAAAAGTTTTTGATCAGTGCGTGGTGCCTGTTCTGACATATGGAAGTGGAACATGGACTTACATCACAATCAATTTTAAAGGTCGGTAGCACAGAGAGGAATGGAAAGTGTATGCTTGACATTACAAAGCGGGACAGAAAGACCTGCACATAAATCAGTGAGCAGACGAAAGTATGTGACATCATTGCAAAGGTGAATGAATTGAAATTGAGGTGGGCAGGCCATATAGCGAGACGATGTGAGGACAGATGGACCAAAGCAATCCTGGTATAGTTACCGCTTGATCATAAGCCTCCACGAAAAAGATCTAAAGCAGGATGAATCGATGACATCATCAAGTATATTGGACCCGAATGGCAGAAGGAATGCTCAGGATCGCGCGAGTTGGAAGCATGCTGGGGAGGCATTCATCCTGCAGTGCATCGACAATGGCTGATTGATGATATATATATATATATATATATATATATATATATATATATATATATATACCATATATATATATATATATATATATATATATATATATATATATATATATATATATATATATATATATATATATATATATATATATATATATATATATGGGAAGACAGACAAAGGAATGAAGGCAGGAAAAAGATCAGATAAAAATGGAAGAACTAACAGAAGCGATAAAAGAGTTAAAGAACGGAAAAGCACCTGGGCTGGGCAAAATTACAGCAAAAATAGTGAAGAATATCGGAAAAGGCAGATTGCAAATGCTTCTGTAAAAAAACTTTCTGTAAAAACTTCTGTAAATATATATATATATATATATATATATATATATATATATATATATATATATATATATATATATATATATATATATATATATATATACTGGTTGTTGCATTTTTGTTAGGTTTATTAATTTACTTTTAAAGTTGCCAAACGAGAGGTCCATCCCACTGGGGGGAGGCATATGATAACCCTTTTTTTATTTTTAATAAACTTCTTACATTATTGTTTTTTTACTGTTTAGTATGTGTGTATAAAGATATTTTTAAGAATTTTTTAGAAAGAAAGTACTTGAGTGGTGTGAAATTGCAGGATTTCGGAAGAATATTTTTTATGTTATTTAAAGAGGGAGCACCTCTGAGAGTATGTTTTCTGCATCTCAGTGCGGTGTGACACAACTTTGTTCAATTCACAAGTCGATATGCTTTAATCAATCCGTCTTCTCTTGCAATCAAAAACGTTCTCACATGGCCCCTTCCTGGTCTTTTGAGGATAACAGTATTGCTAACCCATTTTTGAAAAATTAGGGACAAATGACTCTTCCAGACCAGAATCATATAAACTCCTTTGGAATTTATTTCTACCTACATGTGGTAATTTTGGTTAACACACTGGTTAAATGAAAACACGCATTTCGACGTGTTTCCTAGTTACAATCATTGACGATCACAAGTAAATTAAAAGAACAAGGAATAATAAAACATCTTTCTATTTTCACAGAAATGTATCCTTTTATTAGTTCTGATAAATCTATCAATTATTTAATAAGATATATTGAAAGGAAGAATGTATCTTGCTAAATCTCTTCTTTGTAATCTTGATTCTCGCAAAGCCAGTCAAATAGTTTGAAAAGTTCTTCCTTTCAATTTGTAAAACCATTGACAAGTCTAAATCTTATACAAAGAAGTTTTATTTAGTTAACAACTTAAAAAATAAACGTGAGCAATTTTCAAACTTGTTGAGATTATATAGATGCGTAGAATTAAAAGTTAAAAGGAGATTAACATCAAGAAGTTCGACATATTTTTTTTTTATTGGAACGTTTTAATTTTTGTTCATTCTTCTTGGGTATTTCTTGTTAAAAATGGTTAATATTGATTTAACACAATAATTTTCAGCTTTTTACTAGGGTGTAACAAAAGTATTTGCGTTTTTCCTTTGTTTTTGCTTTCTGATTGCCGACAAATAATTTTCCTTCTTCATTATTAAAATGATTCCACTGTGAAATATTCAGTAGATGGTTTGTTAAAAAAAACCTTAAAATCAGTGTAATATGTCGAGAAATTTACGACATTATTTTAAAAAAAGATTTCAAAGTAACCGGTGTCAGTCGTGAGATTTGCGAAGTAGGGGTGGAAAGTGCACAATTTGCAAAATGCGGTATCAATCTGCACCGGGTGTGGTTCAAAAAATTTCAAGAGGGAGAAAAGATAGGGGAAGGTTAGATTGTCCACGGTCTCTCGATGCTGACATCGAGAGACCGTGGGAGGAGCTCTATCTGCAAATTATAGAGTAAGCACTATGAAGCTGAAAAAGGAACTGAGATCATCGAAAACAACGGCCTATATTTTGAGGAATAACCTCCAGGTAAAACATTTTTAACCTGTCAATACAAGTACTTCAAACATTCTAATATCTTTGTTACTCCCTAGTAAATATTTTTTGGATTGGTTTTGTCCGTATAAATCATTAGTAAATGATGTACAGGGTGGTCCAAAGAGTTGTTAATTTTTGGTTCCGTTGTTAAAAATTTGGTAGGAGGGGTAGAAAGATGGGGTCAGCCTTAAACGATAGTTCGGCTCAGGGAAATTTAGCAGTTCAGTTCTTCGCTTCAACCGATGAACACGTTCCTTACCGCGTCGCGCTCGTAAGTAGTATCGATACGTTCCGTTCCACCAGCTTTTCGCATTCCGAAACCGGGCACCTTTTACCTCCCTGTCAGGGTCCGTCGCCATGGGGTTGGACCACGAGTCCGACTATGACCTAGACGCTGAAGATATAGATGTCCTGGAGAAGACTCATTCAGCCTTCAATGACGTCCTCAACCAACTAAATGACGCGGCAATCTAAACAACAAGACTAAACTAACAGATAATGGCTCAAAACAAGGAAATCAGCCATTTAAAGAAAGCCTACGAAGAACAGAGGTCCAAGATATCGGCCCAACTTTTTGAAATCAACAAGCTGAAAAAAGCCCTCGCAGACGCTAAATTAGCAACCAACAACTGTCTTCATCCTTTCATTCCTTTCGCCAAAAAACACTAGCTGTCATAAAAAGGCGCAAAACCACGACGCGGAGGAATTTCCAGATCTTCTTCCGCCGAAAGCACAAATCAACACGCCGGCATCCACTAACCCAAGTGTCGTGCACCAGATTAGTCGCCAAACCATTTCCAATGGACACCAGCTCCACCGTCGGCCCGTTAAACAGCACATCAAAACCAGCGTCGAAGATTCCACTTAAAAAAACTCCAGTAGTTTTGAGAGACACAAAACTCTTGCAACAGCTAGTCAAAACCTTCGCTGCCAACAACTGGACATTCCACACAGTCAAAGCTGTTAGGTTTGGCATTCAATTCTTCCTGTCGTCAGCAGACAATCACCGTCAAATAACCCGCTACCTCTCACAAAATAAAATTGAATATCACACACCTCCAAAAAGACAGAGACCTGAATGTCGTCATCCGCGGCGTCGACATAAATATAGACATCGAAGACATCGTCGCAGACCTAAAATCCCAAGGTTTCTCACCAGCGGAAACCAGACGGATGTCCCGCACAAACGGCTCAGAAATGCCGCTAGTGTAAAATTCGGGTACTACGTAGTGACAATAACATTATATGTCTGTGTAACCTCAGTGTCTCGATGGAAACTCAGAAATATAACCGCTCCTTTGCCCAGTGCCGAAACCGGTTCCAGTTCGGTCACTCGGCAACCCAAATGCCGAAAACACAAATCGGCAGCATGCCCAAAACCAACGGACACGCTGTCCAAGTGTCTTAACTGTGGCGGAAACCACACCGCCTCCTTCAGCGGATACCCCAGCCATCCAAGAAACCAACTAGCTAAAAACAGCTCCGCAATCTCTGCCAGCCGTCCACCGTCAGCAGTCGCCACGCTGGCCAAATCCTTCACCACAGCAGCCACAGCATCGACATCCACTAGCTCAAACATTGAAGAGATAATCAACAATTGTCTCCAAAATCAATGGCCGGTTTAATAGCCGAATTGAAACAACAGATTGAAGAAGCCGTCAAAAAATAGGTCCACCACACTGAAACAAATCAAACCGCCCAAAAGTAGTTCCTCCATACCTACAAGCAATTCCGTTCCGTCCACCAAAAAACAGTTACACCAATTCTCCGAAAAGTAGTACCGCGCCACAAGCCCCACCCCTTTGCAAACATGTCTACACATCATTCTTCGGCGGGCGTTCTGTCCCATCACTCCCAATTCAACGTCTCCGACCTCCACGTCGCACGGGAGCTCGTTCTCTACCTGGCGGCCGGACAGGAAGTGTCCAGAACCTTAAATCCTTAAATTTAGTCACCATGCAGTTCTACATGGGAGATGAGCTCGTTTTGTGTACGCGAGTATTACCGCAACAACAATTTCGCCACTATTTCTACCTTAATAGCCATGTTAATAATCAAAATTGTTACTACTGGCCACCCTGTTATGGCAAATGTTATAGGCCGGCTTCAGGAGTGTCAGGACAGAATTGTCCAAGAATTTTTGTAAATTTTAAGAATAAATTTGTTAAAATTGATCAACTTTTTTAAAATTTTATTTCAAAAAGTTGACAACTCTTTGGACCACGCTGGACATTCCACAAAATATTTATAATATAGGATTCATATATTCATATATATATATATATATATATATATATATATATATATATATATATATATATATATATATATATATATATATATTTCGCTACTTCTTTTGATTTCCTTCGTATATATCACTAATAAATGATGTACTTGGACCTTATTTAGCTCAGTTTTTAATATGCTGGAATTTTATTAATAAATTAATTTAAAACTTTTTTTCTTTTTTTTAAGCAACCTATTATAGCATCTATAACCATTTTACAAATATTAACTAGACATTATAAAACATACTTTCTATTTAAATAAAAAACTTAATCCAAAACACCTATTTTCGTAGATTTTTTCAATATTTTTTCTTTCATTTTTACATTTCTATCTAGCGGATTCGATCTATGTTGATGTATTGTCTTCAACGCTCCCTTATTAGCCAAATGTAACGTTTGTTTACTAAACGTTATTTTGCTCTGATTGCTGAGAATCGTTCTTACTTTCTAAACTTTTATTTAGTTAAGTCATCACTATGAAAATTATATTAAAAATAAACATGATATCAAATATATTAAAATAGTAGTTTTATTTAACCAAAAAATCCAAATTATACCCTGAAAAGTTCCTTCAATTTATCACTAATGTAAAATTCAAAATACTAGGATGTAACAACAGTATTTTCGTTTTTTCCTTTATTTATAAATAAAGTATTATGCTTATATAATATATGCTTTATACAATAAGTCACGTAATTAGGACATTAAGACATTTTAACCCTCAAACAGTAAGGTTGGGGCGGATGTCACTCGAATCGTCAACGAATTAATTTGCTTTACTTCTCTTCAGAAGGCCGTCAGAGGAGTTGCATGTTCCTGGAAAGTGCCCTTAAATTATGGTGATTATTTTTAACCAGCCTTACCCAAGTAGGTGTTACGATACAATTTTACGATACAATTTTGCTATTAAACATGTTATATTTTTTTTCAGTTTCTTGACATAATGAGTCATTATAGAATGTTTCACGCTCCGAAGAGGTATTGGCTGAATTACGGAGGTATCAACAAGAATCAGATGATGAAAGAAATGATGTGGAGATAGCAGAGAATCGGAAAGCGACGATAAAGCATTATCGAATAATGACGATAAAGACTATTTTATTTGCGTTGCAGATGATGAAACTTTCGATTTATAAATATATTAAAATAATGATGAGAATTACGACTTGATTCTTTCAAAATTTTCTAGAACAGCTACCTCTAATATGATAACCGATCTTTCAGGACCTACAGGAGAAGCACGAGGGGTTACTGATGAATGTAAAATTTTTTCATTGTTTATAAATGATAACATAATAAATATAATTGTTTTTCATACAAATAATGAAAATGAAAAATCGAGACTTTAATACCAAACTGTCCAGTTGCTTTTATCAACAACAGCAATTGATAATAATTAAAACACTTGGTATTTGTTTCACAATATATTCAAGATATTCTCTAACATGTTTCGGCCTCGCGACCATTCTCAAAGAGAGTTATGTATAAACTAAACTAAAGTTTCAAAGTGCTGTTTAATGGAAGTCGGTTTTTTCATCTCGTTAAATTTATTACACTATCAATAATTGGAGTATTTCCGAAGTCTAGCTGGGTGTTTGTTAGGTTTTTGCCGTCGTATATGGCTTTTTTAATTTCGAAAATTTCCAGGTAATTTAACAGCCTGCTTTTATTGCAGCTATGTATTAATTTGGTATTATTAATGTTAAAAAAAATGGTTCTGGTCTATACAATGTTCGGCAAAGCCCGTCTTTCTCTGATTGTGTAAAATTGAATATTTATGTTCTTTTAGCTTATCATTGAGCGATCGGCCCGTTTGGCCTATATAAATAGCGTCACATATTACATTTAATTTCGTATACTCCAGATTTGTCACAAAATTTTGCTCTTTCTTTGTTATTGTTTAACATCGATGTAAGATTATTCTTATTAACAGAGATAATATTAATATTTTCGTTCTTTAACTGATTTGTGATTCTTGAACTTAATTTGTGAATATAGTTTATAGCATGCCAATTTTTAGAATCTTTTTCGGGTGTTGCGGCATAAAAATGTTTGGTGTTGTTTTTCTTAATCTTGTTTTTTATCATTTTATCTATGATGCTTGGCTGATATCCATTATTCCTTGCGATATTTTTGATAATATTAAGTTCTTTTTCATAGCTGTCTTTTTTAAGTGGAATCGTTAGAAGTCTGTGGGTCATACTATGAAAAGTGGACATTTTTACATTCCATGACTGATTTGAACTTGCGTGAATAATTGTATCGGTATACGTGGGTTTTCTAAATATTTCGAATTCTAATTTATTCGGTGTTCTTATTATTTTTAAATCTAAGAAATTTAATGAATTATCCGTCTCTGTTTCTATTGTGAACTGGATTTTTGAGTTTACACTGTTTAAATATTCAAGAAATTGACCCAATAGTCTTTCTGTACCGGTCCATATGCAAATAATATCATCGACATACCTGGCCCAAAAATGTATGTGTCTTGTATAATTAGTGTCGCTAAATAAATTGTTTTCAAAATTAGCCATATAAATTTCTCACAATTTTTCATACAATTTTTCATACAATTATTCACGCAAGTTCAAATCAGTCATGGAATGTAAAAATGTCTACTTTTCATAGTATGATCCACAGACTTCTAACGATTCCACTTAAAAAAGACAGCTATGAAAAAGAACTTAATATTATCAAAAATATCGCAAGGAATAATGGATATCAGCCAAGCATCATAGATAAAATGATAAAAAACAAGATTAAGAAAAACAACACCAAACATTTTTATGCCGCAACACCCGAAAAAGATTCTAAAAATTGGCATGCTATAAACTATATTCACAAATTAAGTTCAAGAATCACAAATCAGTTAAAGAACGAAAATATTAATATTATCTCTGTTAATAAGAATAATCTTACATCGATGTTAAACAATAACAAAGAAAGAGCAAAATTTTGTGACAAATCTGGAGTATACGAAATTAAATGTAATATGTGTGACGCTATTTATATAGGCCAAACGGGCCGATCGCTCCATGATAGGCTAAAAGAACATAAATATTCAATTTTACACAATCAGAGAAAGACGGGCTTTGCCGAACATTGTACAGACCAGAACCATTTTTTTAACATTAATAATACCAAATTAATACATAGCTGCAATAAAAGCAGGCTGTTAAATTACCTGGAAATTTTCGAAATTAAAAAAGCCATATACGACGGCAAAAACCTAACAAACACCCAGCTAGACTTCGGAAATACTCCAATTATTGATAGTGTAATAAATTTAACGAGATGAAAAAACCGACTTCCATTAGACATCACTTTGAAACTTTAGTTTAGTTTATACATAACTCTCTTTGAGAATGGTCGCGAGGCCGAAACATGTTAGAGAATATCTTGAATATATTGTGAAACAAATACCAAGTGTTTTAATTATTATCATTGTTACTATGTTTCACCAAGAGTCAACCGCGCAATCAATCAAAACTAGATGCAATTGAGATCAAAGCTCTAATTGGATTCTTATACATGAGTGCTGCACTAAAAAACCCAACGCTAAGCCTTGAGGATATGTTCTCTGCAATATACGGACCTCCTAATTTCATTGCACTATGTCGATGAAAAGATTTGTCTTTCTTCTCAACAACTTGCGACTCGATGACAAAAGAACAAGAGAGGTCCGGAAGTCCCACGAGAAATTTGCAGCATTTAGAGAAGTGTCGGATATTTTGGGAAACAATTGTTTAAAAAACTATAGTTCTTCGTAACTTGTTACAGTAGATCAAACTTTGCTCAGTTTTCGAGGTCGATGTCCATTTAAAACCTGCATTCCGTCGAAACCCGATAAATACGGGTTGAAAGTAGTGTCGATTTGTGACGCCAGAACATTTTATTTTATAAAAGGCATACCATATATTGGTAAAGAAAAAAAAGCGGAAGGGAGATTTACCTTTACCAGGCCCAGTATGTCTTACGGCTGGAATGGAAACCAGTGGAAACGTAACTGGAGACAACTGATTCTCATCTTATAAATTGACCGAAGCACTCCTTAAAAAAAAACTCACTTTTGTGGGTACTTTGAGGAAAAATAAAATTCAGAGACCTGCTGAAACATGGTCCCTCGCTTCAGTGGGTTGGTTTTATTCACTCCGAAGAAAAACCGAAAAGTTTTGCTGATATCGTCGATACATTTCAGCGAATCTATAAATAAAAACTGCAATAAACTGGAAATCATCGAGTTTTATAGTTTAACCAAAGGGGGGTTGACGTTCTGGACATGCTTTGCCATCACAATGCGACAAAGAGATAATATCGAAGATGACCGATAAGATATTTTTATGGGACCCTAGATATCGCTGCAGTGAATAGTTTTGTTATTTACAAATGGCACTGAAAACTGGATAACTTCTCTAATAATGCGAGATCCTCATTTCTAAAAAAGCTTTCCCTTGCATTAATGAAATCCTAATGGAGAAACAAATGCAAAACCATCGTCTTTCAAAAGAACTTTATATATCGATATGCAAGCTTTTGGGCAAGGAATTACAAGAAGTTGCTATACCAGTGGAAGTCCCTAAAAAAAGAAGATGTGACTTTTGTTTTAGATCACAGGATAAAAAGGGAAGCGAGTTTTGTGTGAAATGCAACCGTAGCCTTTGCGGAAGTCATAAAATTGTTTTATATCCTAGTTGTAATTCCAATGACGAAACCGAAATATGATTATTATAACTAGTCTTTTATTATAAGATTTATTTACTTTTTTAATCTTTGATTTCGTTGACTAGTTACATTTTCGTCTTTTGTTACTACGTTCAGTAAATTTTGAATATTAGATTGTAGTTGAAAAAAATGGTTAATTTTTATCTCTAAAAAGATTATTGTTTTCTTTAGTTTATTTTCTTTTTTTAATTTTGTCTTTACGTTGGCAAATGTTTTAAACGATGTGATAAAAGATAGTCAGTAGCAGCGAAAAAATTATTTTGTAAAAGGAAAACAAACATGTTTGTTGTAAGAATGTTGTTGCATAATTTTGTATTTTCCTAAATATTTATAACTTTTTTAGTCATATATCTGTTAAGAACTTGTAATTCCTAAGAAATCTAATTTATTAAATATAAATGAATTTAATATAAATGATTAGAAATACAAACGTTATAATCAAGGATAATATGTATTTAGAAAACATATTGATACTGCAATTTTTATTTTTCATAATATGATCCATGCATGTCACTTTAAAAACAAATTAACTAATTAAGAGAAATGTTTTAAACAATTTCCTTTTCTTTTTTAACTAATAAAAATGTGTTTTTCGGGGCCGGAGTGGGATCCGACCCCACCTTACTATTTATGTCGCAGAAATCTACCTTACTTTTAGAGGAATAAAAAATGCTTTAAAGCGACGAACAAGGCGAACACGCCACTTTTGAAATTTGCGTAGAGGAGGAAGATACCGTATCAATTCGCACTGCTCAGCTCTGGTGCGGGAGGGAGACATGAGTCTTGAAGATAGTGAAAGATCAGGGCGTCCAAGGTCTCTGGATGCGGACATTTTAAGAGCAGATTCATCGTGGTACCAAAGAGGAATAGTGTTACTGGCTCAGATATGGGTTGAGCTTATTGAAAACAACGGTCTATATTTTGAGAAAGAACCTCCAGTTTTAATTTATTTAAACAGTGAATAGCTAATTACCTCAAAAACGCAAATACTTTTGTTCTACCCTAGTGTATTTTTTTTCAAAATTTAAATAATAACATCATTGCCACATAAAATGGATCGCCTGATGTAAAAAACAATATGTAAAAGTAAGTGGTAAATTTATTTATGTTTTTCAGGATCTATTTGTTTTACACATTTAGTTTCAAAAAATACATTAAACACTTTGTTGTACACACAGTAGCCGGCGCCACAGATTGCCTAAACAGTTGCCACATCATCAGTTTACAAAAAACTGAGCCAACGTCAACATCATTGAAAACATGCTGATAAAACAAATAACAATCTGTCTCGACGCGTTAAAAAGATAGCACACCATGTGGTTAATGTGTGGATGGGGACTTGGCATAAGTAATAGCGTGCATAAGTTTCTTTGATGTGGGACTCAAAACAGACAATCCATCGGCAAGTGACCAACGCAAACGCCAACCTCCGCCAGCGCCTTCATATGCGCCAATTTTATCATCCACAAATTGGTCAAGTGCCTGCCATATCGTATAGCCATTGTGTAGAGCCGGCTTAATATTGAAACCAAACAAGATTCATCGAAGCACAAAAACTAAATTATTCTTATAAATTATAATACTAATAATTTTTAAATATTAGTTACTTAACATAACTAAAAATAATTAATAATATTTACACTATGTACATAGCACTAAGATTCATTATCTTGAACTATTTCTAATATTTTTTTTCAACAACAACAATGTTTTGAGTCAAACCACTTGGAAGAGATAGTCACAATTTTCCTTTACTTCCACGTGGAAGACTGGATTAAGAGATGTCTTATGGTCTGATAGCAAACGTAACAGCTTTTAATAGAAAATGTTTTATGCAAAGAGAACAATTTGTATAAACATCAAATTTTGAAATGGGGAAATATAATCACGTCTAATAAATTTACTGCCCATTGCACAAATATTTTTGAAGAAAATATTTATCTACATGTAAATCTTCTAAAAAATTAGATAACTCATTGCGTGGTGAATTTTTTCTTGTTCTCAATGATGGAAAGGCCACTGCTGTCTTCCTCTCCTTTTGTGTTATGTTGGTTGATGTTTCATTGTTTGTAGATGTCCATAATATATTAGCTGTTTTCTTTCTGTCATCCATAATGCTTCCTTCAATTCACATAATTTTTTGTATTGTATCATTTGTGATCCTATATTTTCAGAATATTCTAATTGATCTTCTATTGCATCTATCTCAACAGCTTTTAATTTTATTCTATATTTCCGTGAGCGTCCAATTGCTTTATTAGGTTCTTGTTCCATAAAATCCCACTGAGACACGGCTCTCGCATTTTTGTTGTGGTACTTCTATTTTCTATTTTTTTGTTGTCCATTCCGGAGATGTGAAATAGTTGTAATTCTGGCAGAATGTTAAAAAAATCTCAATCTCAAATTCAAACTCTAGTCCATAGGAAATTCTTCGGTGATATTTTTCGCTATTTTTACTTTTAATTTAGCCTCAGTATAAAGGTTTTGAAGGTCTGTAATAAGTGTATGGTTGATGTTTGTATCTTTCAAAACTTCTCAAAGTTTTTCCGTTGGTATTATTTTTCTTATTTTCCTTTTCTGCAACTTCTTAGTGACAAAATATATCACTGTATGACCAACACTGTATGACCAGCACAAAAATCATTGTGTTCTTCCTGTTTTTACCCTTCTATTATTTCTTCTTTAGTATCATTCACTACTTTACCATATAATCTTCTATAATTTTAATACCGTTCTTTATTTTTCGACTTAAAAATTGGTATTATAGATACAGTTTTCCATTCTCTTGGAACGGAGTGTCCATTAAAACGAGGATTGAATATGTATCCTCTTCTTTAAAATAATGTTACTGATTCATTTTTTTAACGGTTCAGCATATATGCCCTCGGATTCACATGTTTTTCCATATATTATTAAAAGCAAAATCCAAATACATGGGTTTTGGTGGGATTTTATTAAATTTCAGCATGATTTCAAGATAAACAAGTTTAAATATTATAACTGGGGTTCCTCAAGGACATGTCTTTGGTCTGATATTTGTTTTCTTTGTTTGGATATGACATATAGCTTTAAAATATATCAAAATATCCAAGCAGTCATAATTTGTAAAACATTGTTGAAATTTCACATGAATTTTTTTTAATAACGAAATATTGAGCCATCGATTATCAACAGCTTGAATGCTAATCAATAGCTGGATGCTGGATAATTATAAAATAAAATCCTAATTTTTATACTTATATACTTAAATCTTCTTTTTGTTTTTAAAAAAGGCCCAGGTGTTATCTTTTTCAGAACGTCATGTAAGGGTCGACGAAGCTACACTCCTGATAAAGTAGGTTCGCATACCCTGATATTTGATCTTCATGTTAATTGATTTATTTAGATTCTTTTTTATAAGGCCTCTTCAGTATGGTTCTAACTCTCGCGATCCTGAACTTTCCGCTGCCATTCGGGTCCAGTATATTTAACGCTGTCATCAGTCCATCGTGCTTTCGGTCTTCTTTGTGGCCGTATGCGATCAAGCGGCATCCACTTCAGGATCAGGATTGCCTTGATCCTGAAACCGTTTCTTTTCTGAATCCTATCTTTCCGTTTCAGATATATATATATATATATATATATATATATATATATATATATATATATATATATATATATATATATATATATATATATATATATATATATATATACCCCCGGGATCGGTTTCTAGCCTCAATGCCGTCATCAGTCAGGCTTGAGCTCAACGTACGGAATGCAGCTGAAGTAAAACGATCAGGTCTAGGCCATGTGATTCATAACATTCAGCTCCCAAAATTGATGTACAAAACTGATGTACTCAACCGGAAGCGGGATCATTCAGCAAGGTTTATCAGAGTTTTTCTCTAATAGAAAATATTCTAGTTCAGAAAATTATGTGTAAAATTCTTGTACCATCTTCTGTTGACTAAACGGATTCTTTATTAGTAGCCTTATTTTGGTAATGTCTTTGACAATTTAAAAACCTGATTAAAAATGAATATAAATGGACTTCAGTTAAAATGGAGGCTATTACAATTGATTTAATAAATCATCATCGTCACCTTAACGTATTTTCTAATCTTTCGACTGTTTATTTTGCGATTTATTACTTTGGCATTTTTGTAGATATCACGTTTTCATCGCTTTATTGGCTTATTTTGATTTTTTTGTTTATTCGTGTTACTTTTCCGTCAGGTTCTCTGCCAGGTTAAGTCCATCTACCATTATCTGCCCCCCTCAGATGTCTAGCTAATCTCCATTTCTGTCCGGCTATATTCTCTTCAAAATCGATGCTTATGTTGATTATTCCATTTTTTTTGTGTTATCTGGAAGCTATTCATAAACTTTCCACTCACTTTTACTCTATATTTCAGTTAGTAGGATAGCAAACTTAGTAGACAAATCTATAGATATTACTTTTTAGGTGGGTAGCTTCCATAATTTATATTAAGAACATTTATCATATATATCTTTTATATATGTCTTTATTTATCTTTCCATATATGTCTTTTCGTAAATGATTCTAATTTAAACATTTAGTTACGTTTGCAAACAGACAAATAACAAAAACAGAATCAAGCAAATTGATCGTTCTGAACAGGTTTTTTAAGTCATACTATGGTATTTTAGTGAAAAAAAATAAACCATTACAAAAGTCATCAAATTAAAAATTATCATAGTTTTTTTTACACAAAAAACATCCTCAATGTGATTGATCACCAAAATATATAGTTTTGCTTTTTAGGTAATTATATAATCACAATTTAATAAGGATCCATATAACAACAATCGAGCCTTATTGCAATATATTCGTGTAAATAGTTTTTTTTTGGTTTTCATTAAATGGTAAATAGAAAATCTACTAGTCCTGGTACAATATTTTGTACACCAACACTTCAGAAGCAAAAATCGGCAACATGTAAACATAACCCATATAAAAAAGTATATGAAACATCTTCCTAAGAGTAGTATCACATTTTTGGACAAATACGTAAATAGATGCCCAGTAACATCATATCCGCATTCATATTTACAAATTAATTTGATGCATGGAAGATGTATGCAAAATGTTAGTATTACATGGACGCAAACGTCCTTAGTATTGACACTAGAGTACATTTTTTTGGTAACTATTTATATACCTACTAGGATTTTAAATGATACACTTGCAGCTTTTTAATATTTCAAACGTTTATTATAAATTTACTCTTTATATGTTTCGTCTTGTTAGGGCTTTCTCAAGAGTAGCTTGAACTAATACTAATGGCCAAACACAGTGTTTCCAATTATACAGGTAATTGTTTTTGTATTTCTTGTTTTTTTTTAATGTCTAGTTTAATTATCCTAAATATCAGTTGGTACACACCGGGCTATTCAATTACAATATGATCTTATCTATTAGCGGGGTGTTTTGAAAAATTAGCTGGTCATTCGTGGTTAATATATAACTATTTCTTAAGGATTTTTTTTTTCCAATATTTCTAGTAGGTCTAATTTTTTACTTTTATTTTCTGAGTGTAATAATTTAACATTGTTTATATCTATAAAATTATTGTTTTCAATACCATGTGTAGACATTCTAGTGGTTTTTATATTAATTGAGATATCGATTATAAAGCGGTATCTAAAGTATCCGTTTTATCCTTATTATTAACTAACATTCTACCTGCATTAAGTTTATTTACACAAATAATCTTACAATCTAGTTTATTTAATCTATTACACACTGTATTATTAAGTTCAGAAATGTAATTACTAAATTTAAACGATTTGTCTTTTTGCTTTGTAATGTTATAGAATTCTTGTAAATTAAACTATTTTTGTTTTTTTTTTAACAATTTGTTAATTAATCCATTTTCCATTGTTTTTTCTATCTGTTTAATGGTATAGAGCTCTGTATTAAAATTATCTTTGTTTAGTGGAAAACTAAATAACCTATGTATTAGACTATGAAAAGAAGATAGTTTGACTTGCCAAGATTGTTTAGAACTAAAGTGCATCTTATAGTCGGTTTTCTGAAAATATCAAATTGTAATTTATTAAATATTTTCTTTATCTTTATGTCTAGGAACTCAATTTTACTATTAGGTCCAATCTCCTTAGTTTATTGAATATTTTTGTTTGTGGAATTCAAATGGTCTAAAGACGTACATTTTTTTTACTATTCCAAATGCAAAATACATTGCCCACGCATCTGTGCCAGTGTGAGATATTGTTGATGATGGATTTTTAGAGTTAAAATATTTGAAACACAGTAAACACAATAACATATTTGAAATTAGCCATAAAAAATGTAAAAAAATAGACCTACTATAAATATTGGTAATAAAAAAAAATCCTTTAGAAATAATCATATAATAACCATGAGTGATCAGTTCAGTTTTCAAAACTCCCTGGTAATAGATAAGATCATATTGTAATTGAAGAGCCCGGTTTTTACCAGCCGATATTTAGGATAATTAGACTAGACGTTAAAAAAACACGAAATAAAAAAGAAATAATTTTACCTGTGCACTTAGAAACACTGTGTTTGGCCATTGTTATTAGTACAATTACTCTTGAGAAAGCTCTAATAAGGCGAAACATATGTAGAGCAAAATCTATAATAAACGTTTGAAACATTAAAATCATTTAAAATCCTAATATTTTCAAAATTTTTCACTATGAACCACCTGCGGAATCCATAAGCATTCATTATTTTTAGTTTTAGTTTTTAAAATAATATTAGTTATCTCCTTCAATTTTAGATTAGAATCATTTAGTAAAATATCATTCATCTTTTCTTTAATTTCTTTCCTTTAGTGTGAAATGCTAAACTTGAAGAGATTTACCACTAAACACCAAAACACTTTTTTTGAACTGCTCGATGCACGTTTCGCTAACCATGTTAGCATCATCAGGAGATGATTTAATCTTATGATTTAATTTTAATCTTAGATTAAATCATCTCCTGATGATGCTAACATGGTTAGCGAAACGTGCGTCGAGCAGTTCAAAAAAGCGCTTTGGTATTTAGTGGTAAATTTCTTCAAGTTTATCTATTTTGGCCTTCCACTGATTTCATCAGAAAGTATCGTGGAATCAGATTTAAATGTACCGATTCAAAAACAAAATTCAAAATAACAATGTTCTTTTGTAATGTAACTTTTTGGTTATTTACCTATAGCAGCCTTTAGTGATAATTTTGTTATCCAGTTTAGCATCATCAGGAGTTGATGCGATTTTGTGTGAGTGGAAAACTCATTTCGTTTTTTTTAATGTAGTTAAAATAAACATTGGTTATTGTAAATTATTTAAAGTGAACTACTTGCATACACCTAAGAATTTGAAATATTATAAGTATTAAATTTCAATAATCAATTATAACATCAAATCAGTTTGTCATGAGCAAGCACATCTCACAATTTTCCATCAACATATAATGTCACCGTTGAAACATAATCTAACGTCAACTTAAACTCAATTTTCACGGCGATCAATACCTGAAAATGCGCTTAAGTCAACTATCAAATATATTAAATAATTATCTTATGATATTTTTTAAACTTTAAGACATCTCTTTTAAGTTTTAACAACCTCCAAATGAAAATTTCTCCCTAATTTTGCAATTAGTCGAGGTCGCTCGTCATCTGATGAATCCGAATCGTGGTAAATGGAGAGGGGGCCATCCATTTCATCGTTTTCATCAAGCTGTAATCGTTTATCAATTAATTATACTACATTATCATTAAAGAATGATGTTTGCTATACATTTTAATCTTGTTTCATTAAATATACACAATTATATAAATGGGAGAACAAAAAAATGCAACACTATAAAAAATATATTTTATTGGCTTGATTTTGTAAATGTTGTTTATACCGTGACATAAAAATATCAAGAAATTCCACTTACATTTGATACAAAAAAATATTAATGATTAGGTTGACTAAGATTATTATAACATTCTGTAAAACTACAAGGACTGAACCGAATTTATATCTTTTTGTGGTAATTTGTTCCAGGCACTTTGTACACATGTGTTCAATCAAGGTTCACGTTCGCTTAATGTGGCTTGCATCAGGGCAATAGTTCAGGAATTATATCAATGCTATCACATGCATGCTCTTTTTTATTTAAAGCTCTACAGCTCATGAAGTTCTATGGAATTATGAAGATCTAGGGTATTTACATTTATCATAATACATTAATCAGTGAATCCCCGCTCTGACAAATAAAATACACTTTTTTTCTACAAACTTTTTACTACAAATTTCGACTTCATTCATCAATATATTCTCCATGAAGAGCAACACAATCATTCCAAGCCTTTTCTAACATTTCTACACCTTTTTTATAGAACGATTTCTCTTTGCCTTCAAAATATCCTTCATTTTCGACAATTACCTCTTCCTTACCTCTTTCTGAGAATAGGAAATAGTCGCTGGAAACTAGATCTGGAAAATACGGTGGACGATGAAACAATTCGAAGTGCAATTAATGCAATTTAGCCATCGTTGCCAACAATTTGTAACACGGTCATTGTTTTGTTGAAACAGCACTTTTTTTTATTTATTTGGAGCCTTTTTTGCGATCTCGTCCTTCAAATGCACCAATAACGCTATGTAATATTCGCTACTGATGGTTTTATTTTTCTCGAGATAATCGATGAACAATATCCCATGCACATCCCAAAATACAGAAGCCATAACCTTACCTGCTGATGGTTGTGTTTTTAATAGCTTAGGATGGCTTTCACTGGCTGCTGTTCACTCAAATGACTGCCAATTTGACTCCGGAGTATAGTGATGGATCCATGTTTAATCTGTTATTACATACCGCATGAAAAAAATCTTTTCGGACTGATGGACTGATAATTTCTCTTAAACAGCTCCAAACATTGCTTAGAATCATCAATACGTTCTCTGTGAGCAAACGCGGTACCCATTTCAATAGCAATTTACGCACTCCCAAATGTTCGTGCAAGATGGTGTCAACACTTTCTTTCGATATCTTCGTGATATCAGCGGTCTCCTGAAGTTTTGCTTTACGGCTTTGCGAAATAATTTTGTGATTTTTTCTTATGTTGTCTGGTGTAACGATCTCATTGGGACGTCCAGAACGTTCAGCATCATCCGTAATGTTTATTAAGCCATTGTTTTTCTTCAACGGTATTATTCTTCATCAAAAAACTTAATCAATAAGTTTAAGTAAGCTTAAGCAAATCATTAATGCTTAATCAACACACGAAAGGGTTTTTTCCATTGTTTTGAAAATAACAAAAGTATCGTCACTTAAAGCAGAAACTCAGCAACTAGTAGATAGTTGTCATGAAATTTTGACACATAACGTTTGAAGGTTGACACAATCGACCACTGGTAAGGATATTTCATAAGTGACGCCATCTATATGTTAGACAGGGACTTATTGACCATGTGTTACTTTACATATTATTAATTAAAACATTGTATGCATGGTTCCTCATTTAAATCCATCTTCACCAATTTCTCTGCAACATATGTATGCTCTATAGGTGATAACTCTGAGGATCTCACTGGTCCGTTGAATGTCGCTCGGGTAGAATCATTGAAAAACTGAACTGTTTGACGAGCTGAATGTGATCTAGTGTTATCTTGCTGGAAGATGAGATTTGGACAACTTTGTAAACATCTGATTGTTACTAAGGGTGACTTGCTTCCGAAGCATATAGTTCCATAATTCCTACCTAGTTACGTCTTGTTCTAATTGAAATTTCGCCTTTCGTCCAAAAGAAACGCGTTTTTTCGTTTATAAAGACCACCTAAATCAAACCTTGATTCGTAATTAGAGGTTTAGGTTCCATTCAATTCTAGCCCAGCACAATTCTAAGCGACGTATTGTGTGGTGCGTTGTAAAAAAAAGCATCTATTAAGAATGATAAGCACACATCCCCATATCACGCACTAGCTGGATATTATCATGCCGATTTCACCCAGCTAGAAATCTAAGCAATTCGTCATGTCCCTGCATATTTCAAGGACAATCAGTACCTCGTGCTTGTATTTAACTCAACTCCTCAAACCAGCTTATTCATGTCTTCACAACAGGTAGAAACAGTAACGTTCATTCGTTTCGCTATTTTACGAATACTTACTCAAAGCTTGCTTACTCAATTCGTGGTCTTTTGGCGCTTATAAGAG
Organism: Cosmopolites sordidus; assembly: GCA_031761425.1. Taxonomy (NCBI): domain Eukaryota; kingdom Metazoa; phylum Arthropoda; class Insecta; order Coleoptera; family Curculionidae; genus Cosmopolites; species Cosmopolites sordidus. The sequence continues at coordinate 262,769 of JARFXV010001899.1, read as the reverse complement.
ATATTTTTTTCAACCTCCGATTGCTCTGTTAAATGACCAGACAGGCATAAGGAGGTGGATCTGCGCTCTACGCTACTGTGCAGCTACCCAACCATAACGTCTGCCAAAGCTGAATATAACACATCAGTTGAAGCTGAACTAACGGCCCTTAATCATGGTCGACATCATTGATTTTCCCACCAAGTGCGAGTTGCGAAGCTTTATTCGTTTTCTACAGGCAGAAAGGAAAATGACTGCATAAATCCATCGCAAAATGAGCCGCGTTTATGGAGCAAATTGTATCAGTGCTGATGTAAGAAATTTAAAGAAGGCCAAACTGGTGGACAAGGACGCGAGCCTGTCGCTCGTGAAGACCTTGTTCAACAAGTTGATCAAGTGGTTTCGAGAGAGACGAAGTTTTACCATTAGTGAGTTGTCTGTGGATTTTTCGGACATAAAATCCATCGTGACAGGGGATGGAATTTGGATTCTTTGCTAGATTCGAAAGAGAATTTCCATTCTTCCAATATCCAAAGAACAATCGAAACAATGGATGCACGCACACTCCCCGAACAAACCCAAAAAGTGCAGACAAACTTTCAGTAACAGGAAGACCATAGCTACCGTTTTATGGGATCAGAAAGGTGAGTTGTCCGTGGAGCTTATGGAGCCAGGGAGTACGATTACTACAAACGTGTATTATCAGACATTATGTTATCTGCTGAGAGCCATTCAGAATAAAAGAAGAAACATGCTGTCCTCTGGAATTGTTTTGAGTCATGACAATGTAACACTGCTGCGATAACCCAACAGCGTTTTACTTAGTTTTATTGGGAAGTGTTCGATAACATGGATCCATAGGGATATAGCCCAGATCTCGCGCCGAGTAACTTTCACCTTTTTCGGCAGCTGAAGAAAGATTTTGGAGGATCTACGAAGAGTTTCAAGACGCTGTGAAAGCCTATCTCAATGGGAACCTGCTGCTGGCGGGAACCTTTTATGAAAAGGGCATTGGAAAGCTGGACCACCATTATGACAAATGTCTCAATTTTCGCAGTGAATATGTGGAAAAGTAACTTTGATTGTACTTGACTCATTGTAATAAGACTATTTTGTTATTGACACATGTTTTTATTATATGCCTCATCGGAAGTTGAAAAAAAATAGCCCTCGTTAAAGAACTACAAGAATAGTGCTTAGCTTAATTGCGTACGAAAAATACCTCATAATATAATAAAACAATTAAAACCCTTTACCACATTTTGTATAATTACAAACAGGAACGTAGAGGTATAGAAGCAGTCTATCAGTTTTTGTATTCAAAATATGTTATACCCTGGGTATATTTTCAGTTTGACAAATATATATTCTAGGTGTTGCTCTTTTTTATGCCCCCGATTCCTCATTTTATATAATAGAAAAATTTGACTTGTGTTAATAATATAAATAATGTTTGTTTTATATTAGAAAAGAGTAAAAATGGTTGCTATGATTCACCCATTTACAAAAACTCTAAGTGTACTGTCTCAATGTTCAAAACAAAATCATTAATGTGACAATACTGTATATTTTTCAAAAAACCCATTGTTTAAGCAAAATAACATTGATATGTAAAAAAACATAATAAATAATAACTAATGTATACAATATATTAATTTTTGAGACATATGTCAGAATTCTTCGAGAATTCATAATATACAGTGAGATATAAATGTTAATAGTTGCTAGCTAGAATTGGCAAATATCTTTATGAGAAATAATGCTTTCGTTAAAAAAGAAAGATTCAATTAGATAAAAAATAAGATCATCTAAAAAAGCCAAACAACTTGTAGGAATTATATTTATTATATATTATAATATAGTATATTAATTTATATTGTATATATTAATTATAATATAGCATATATATATATATATATATATATATATATATATATATATATATATATATATATATATATATATATATATATATATATATATATATATATATATTAAACTCAACTAAAGAACTAGTTGCAACAGAACAATAAACAATACTAGAGAATGAATATACAAACAAACATCAGTGCAATTAAAAGCATGGTGAAATCAAAAGAGCCTATTAGATGGAAACTAGAACTTGAAAGAAACACTATACAACAGAATTCGAAGTTTAAATATTTGGTGCAGAAGTAACAAGCAAAGGAAATATATAAAACGGGGCACGAAACCACGTAGAATGCTTAAGGGATGTAGCATGGACACACATAAAGGAAGAAGTCAAAGTTGTAATTTACAAATGTAAGATCAATAATGACATAGGCTGCCAATACAATCAACACTTCGAAGGAAATTAAGTTTTGTCTGAAAAAGTTTAACTCATCATCCATATTTACCATTTTATCATTTTTACTCACTGATTAATAGGTATTTCGGTTAATAATGTCGATTTTTTCAGAAAATTTGAGCGTTTATTAAAGTTAATCAAAGAACAGACTCAGCGTCAAAAGAACTTTTGGTTTTTTGAGGCCAACCATTCATGAAACCAAATTTTCACGTCTTCCTGTAAATGTAAGTGCTATTCTGAAAGTCCGTGCTGTATCGATCGAAATAAGTGTTAAGCTCGAAGGGGCTAAGCCCGCTGAATACGGCTGGTGGGGTAGGACGTTCCATTTAACGTTTTCCAAGTAATTATTTACTTGCACATTTTGCAACATAGGGCCGAGCATTGTCCTGGTGAAAAATAACTTTCTCGGGTCTTTGAGTATATTCTGGTCGTTTTTCTTTTAACGCTTGGATCAATTTTATTAATTGTTATCTGTGTCGATCGCCAGTAATGGTTTTACCAGATTTCACCTACTATCCCACCAAATACACAGCACAGCATGAATATTGCGCATTGGTTGTGATGTTGAAGGTTGGCCTTTTTTGTGCTTTGGGCCGTCAAAATAGATCCACTTTTCATCACCTATCACAACTCGATGCAAAAAACCTTTTCTTTTCTGCTTGGCAAGCAAAATTTTACAAGTGGTTTTTCGCCTTTCAGTATCTTTTTCCTTCCATTCATATAGAACCCATTTTCCTTCTTTCTGGATGTTTTCTAATGCTCGTAAACATTCAAAAATGGTGGATTGGGCAACATTCAATGTTTCAGTCAATTGTTTCAACGCATGAGTTGAGCCTTTATCTAATAAAGCTTGCAAATCTGCATCTTCAAACTTTTTCGGCTGTCTTGGACGTTCGTCGTCTTTAATATCAAACTTATTATCACTTTTAAAGCGTTCAAACCATCGTTCACAAGTTTTTTGGGTTAGAGGTTAGAAGCATCGACAACTTTCAGCAGCCGTTTTCTTGAAATGAAAGAAGTTTATTAAAATTCCTCGCAAAACGCCTTTTGGCATATAATACGACATATTCAAAACTATGAAAAATTATGTTTTTTTGCACAATGACAATTAATAACGAACTGGCTTTTGATGACGTATGCTTACCTTCCAAACGCCATAAACGTCATTGTCTACGTCAACAAATGTATTAGTAACGCCATTTCTTAGCAAAATCAACATTATTAACTGAAACACTAATTATATCTCTTTTTGGTCATTGCAGAATTCTTTTAAGCTTTAAAATAGTGAATGTTGGTTGCTGGTTGGAATGTTGGTTGGAGCAATGAAGAATATTTGTATTATTATTAATAGTTTGAATAACTAGGTAAATTTTGTTTTATGTTTTTTTATATTTATATGAAATCAAAATAAAATTATTAACATAAGTCAAAGATCTATTTAGTATATACACTAGAGTCTAATATACTAGAGTCTACTACATACACAGGTGTGAACACATACTTACATTAGACCTCAAAGTCACCAATAGTAAATTTATTTTTGAGCGTGTTTGAAGCGGTAAGGCATGGTCCATCTGGACTTGTTAATTGCTCCTGGTTTTGAGTAAGTTAGAAATCTAATTAGTAAGATGCCAACTAGCATACATGTTTATGTTCATTTTTGCAAAATACCTCTGAATTCTTTTTTAATGTTAAAAGACGATACAAGGTACATTGGGTTGATCTAAAAATGTTATCACTTTTGTGAGAATGAGATAAAATATAGTTTATTAAGTCTAGTAGTAGATCAATCAGGTTTGGTAGTCATGATCACTAATTCCTCAATCTGGTCGACCAATAAATAGAATAAAGTCAAATGTCAATTTGAATTCCCTCCTTTGATTACCAAATTAATAGACTTCTTAGGAAACTATAGATCAAGTATATAATCAAAGGTTTATAACTGACCGATGATGTTAATTGTTGACGCCTGTTGTTAAATATCCAGTCTGAAAGAAGTAAATTCGCTTGCTAGTTTATTACAAGGGACCAATTTACACCAAATTTCAATTGCACTTTAATCTAGTGGGTAAACAATTGGAATAAAAGCGGATGCTTTCTAGCATTTGCTATGCTGACTAGCAAGTCAGTAAATTTCCTTAAAAACTCTGCTCTATATTACTTGCTGAAACCAGTGGTTACAAATCAGTAGTATTTTCAGTAGCCAAACAGGGATTAATAAATATCAAAGGCGAATAATTTCTGCGATTCTCTTTGTTAGCTAGCATGTCAACATATGAGGGTCATTCTAAAAATTCTCGGCTTGATTAAGAAAACACAGGATTTTTGAGACTATATTCCAACGTAATCACTTTGCAATTCAATATCTTGAAACCACGACGACGACAACGACATTCCAACCGTAATATTCGCTGTATAATGCCACCTGATAAACTCTGCAAATTAAACGATTGTCTCAACTTTGATCTTATCATTTGAAGTGGATCATCGTTCAGCGTGCCATTACTTCAGGTTTGAGGGGAGCAAATAATATCCGTCGAATATGGTGCATGTGGAAGGTCGAATATAGCACTTCGAAACGTAGGTTATTGAGTTTTGCTGCATCAACCAAAAAAGTCTGTGGAGACGCATTATCATGGTAAAGTAACATAGCAATTCCTTTTTGGCTACAGGTAGACGTTTAGCCTGGATAGAACTATTCAGCTGTCAAGTATAGTAGTTGTTTGGTCATACTAGCGCCATATCTGTGTTAGGTCGAGAATTTTTTAAAGGTCTCTGGTACTTTTTAAAAACTATATGGTAAGTATACAAACAAGGGTTGATACGTGGCTTGTAATATTACTTACAGATGTCCACGGTTAAAAAATCCAGTTTAAAAGAAGTAATTTCAATTGCTAAATAGTCATTAGGGGCTATTACTCAGGATCAATGTCCATTCGATCTGGTCAGTAAACAGGGAAT